>JAQQAC010022866.1:41544020-41653266 GCA_029783875.1 Phataginus tricuspis | reverse complement strand
GCCCCACCCCGCCCTCCCACTTTGCCCTGTACCTGAATCCCCACGTGCTTGCTCTGGATGCTCGGCTGTTTCACCTTTGTTAATGGTATTTGTTGCCGTCACTGAAACGGTCAGACCAATTCCTAGATGGTTTATTAAAGGTTTAGCAATGCTGCTTGAATGAATTAAAATGGAAAATGTCTTTCCCACGTCAGGTTCATTCTCAGTTCAGATCCTCAGTATGTGCCTTGAAAATCTGAAATTCCTTGAACTTTCCTTAAAAAAATCAAAGACCATCTTGAACATCACTTTTAAACAAAATCTTAAAATCAATTTAAAAACAATAGGAACAAAATAGAACTAAACATATTTCTTTCAAATAGTATTCAGAAGTATGTGCTTAAAAAATCTAAGATGCCTTAAATAGCATCATCTAAAACCATACACTGAAAATGTCTTGGTTTCTAATTTCAGATGATGACGTTCTAATCTCACATCATTATGTTGAAATTCAGGCTATAAACATTATTAATTATGATTTCTTGTCAAGTCCACACATTAATATGGTGGTTGATGTCATTTCTGGTATATGGCACACCACGTATGTGGTACCCAGAAGAATGTCCGGAGACATATTTATCTTTATCTTGGAATGTGAGATGAGGCAACGTAGTAGCTGATAGATGGGACAGACACTTGGTCAATACTGGACCATTTGTGTATCTCACTGTTCGTACTGAATCCGTATCTAACTTGACTGTATGGCTGAAGGACTACAGTGCACAGCTCAAGGCCATAGGGCAAGGCAAGGGTCAGCGGTGAAGGCCCTCTGGGTTCCTGAGCTATTGCTAATAATAGTAATGATCATGATAATAGTAACCACTGTTACTTCTTTAGTGATTTAAAACTGAGAGGCAGGTTGTGAAGTGTTTTATATGCATCGCCTTGTTTGACTCTTGTAACAGCAGATGCGGCAGGAAATACTATTGCTAATTAATCAGAGTGTAAGCTCACTGAAAGCAGGGATTTTGTCTGTTTGCTGACTCCTGACTCCTAGGGCCTGGCATGCGGTGGGCACTCAGGAACCAGGTGGCTGTTCGGTGATGAATGAGAGCACTTCCCCCGGGGCCACACTAGCATGTGGCTTTCAGTCTGGGCACCTGATGGGAGATCCCAGAACTGCGGCGCCCCTGAGCTCACCTGGAGGCCCTTTTGCTACCTACCCATAGCCGGGAGACTCTGCTGTTTTTCCCAAATGATGGCAGTTGGCCTCTTGTTAGCTTTGGTCTGGGAGCATCAGTGATTGAATTGTAATTATCCTCTCTGAGGAATAGTAAGTTACAGCCCTTTTTCTCTCCGAATTCTACTAGGTAAGGGTCATTTTGAAGACTAAAGCAAGCTGAGTGCAGTAATTATAGCTAATATTACTGACTATCTCTGATGAACCAGACACCATGCTGTGACCATCCACATAATGATGATTTAATTTCCTCAACAACGCATATGATCCTCTTGCTGATATTTTGAGACCATCATTCGTCTCTATTCATAGGCCAGGAAATTGTGAATGGAGAGATTAAGGAGTTTCCAGAGCCCTAATTGGACCAGGGCATGTATTCAACACTAAGCTTATATTCTTGGTCCCTCAACGCATTCCTTTCCAATGCAGTATTTGACATGCCCAAGTGGCCAGGACTGGGGGTAAGTCGCTAATTATGTGTGTTCTGACGCTATCATATTATCTGGACTTCAGTCTCTAGTTTGGGGAATGATGGGTGTGAGAAGTAAAGTTTTATCTGGACACTAACTATCTTTCAACTACCATTCTGCTTTCTAGAAACCTGGTGTGGAAAGCATACCTGTGTAATTGCTCCAAATTTCAATGAAACTAAAATTTAATAGCAAATATTGAACTGGAATAATAATAGTAACGGCAATAGTGACTAAAAATATAGTGGTCCTCTCTGCCTGGTTCTGTTTTAATTGCTTTACAAATGACTAGGTCACACCATCTTACAAGGAAGGTGTTTTATTGTTAGCCATAGCCTACTGTTGACCTTTTTTTTTTGCAGATAAGGAAACTTAAGGTAGAGGGAGGTAAAGGATTTTCAGGAGCTAATCGGAAGCACGGCGAGTCAGTGGTGGGGTGTGAACCCACATGTCTGGCTTGAAAGGCTGTGATTTCAGGTGCAACACTTTTCTGCCTTGAAACCCTGTGCAGCAGAAGCAGTAATCGTAGAAGCCAAAGCATTCATGGCTTAACTGGCATCCTGGGCACCTATGGCCCCCAGCATTTCCAGGCCACTTCGAGCACAAATGAAAAGTTCATTTCCTCCCTAGGATGGTGAATTTTTATGTCTCGACTTGGCTGGGCTGCAGGGTGCCCAGATTTTTGGTCAAACTGTACTTTTGGGTGTGTTTGTGTTTGCAATTCCGGAAAATGAGCATTTGAGTGGACGGACTCAGCCAGGGACATTGCATTGTCCTGAGGGCCACAGCAGAACAGACAGACAGGGGAAGGGAGAGCTCACCCTCTGCTTGAGCGCGAGCTGGAATACTAGTCTTCGGATCTTGACTTGGACTTACAGCATCAGCTCTGCTGGTTCTCCGACCTGCAAACTCAGGATGGAACTTACACTGACTCTCCCGAGTTTCCAGCTTGCAGATGGCAGATCCCGGAACTTCTCAGTCTCTGTTACAGGCTGAGTTCATTCTCCTCGGTTCTTCTCTTCACCACAACAAAGAATTAAAAAGCAGAGACACAATAGCGCAGCAGAACGTACGTCTTATTTGACTATGCTCCAAGGGAGGAGCAGGCCAGAGTCAAGGTAGACCAAGGCCCCAGTCTGTTAGGCGGGAGGCCTGTATATTACATTCTGGCTGGGAGGCGCCTCTTTGATTGACAGGGTGGGGCCATTTGACTGACAGGCCCATCTATATCGTCCTGGGTCTCAAGGCACACGTCCTTGCCCACGATGGGGTGTGGTTTGGGTGGTGCTTAGTTCTGTTCAGTTGCGCCCATGGTGGGACCTGGTTGGGACCTGTTTGGCCTGGTCTGATTGGCAAGGAGGTTCTCTCCCTGCAAAGCCTTTGTTGTCCTCATGTGGGGCCCCTACCTGGGCAGAGTTTGGGCAGGTTTTTCCCTTGAACCTTATCTTCCCCTTCCCCAGCTGCTCATGTCTATCTTTCTATCTAACATTTAACATGACCATCTGAGCCAACCCCTTACAATAAATCTCTTTATTGTATGTATTGCACAATATGCATATGTAATATTACCTATATATCTATATCGAATATATCTCACTGGGCCTCTGAAGAACTTAAAGCCTTCCCTCCCTCCTTTCTCTACCTCCTTCCCACCCTCCACCTTTCCTTGTTTCTAGTATCGGCTTCAAGCACCGTTAAAGGCTTCAGCCTGAAGACATGAAGAGGATTCAGTATAGCCCTGAAGAGCAAGTCTAATGAATAATTATGTGTCCTAGAGCCAGCTGGTGATAGTGATTTATACACATTATTTTAGAACAAGGGATCTATTTGTGTTATATGTCACACTCATTTTTGTCCAGAAAACAGAGCCTGTACTTGGGGGTCAACTCCCCTGCCGCATTCATTTCTCTGGGGTCTGCTGGGAACCTCCATTACCTTCTCTGGCACCTCCAATCATGCTAGGTTGGCTCGGGGATGGGGCCCGCTTTCTCTAGGGCTTTTGAATTAGGGCTGAGAGAGTCTCATTACTTTCATTCTCTTGAGGTAGAAGTTGAAAGAGTTTTCAGAACTTAATTCAGTTAGGAGTTATCAGCATTCATGTTTTCTGTCCTGGGAACCAGACAGGTCAAAGCATTTGCAGAAAAAGAATAATACAGTTGGGCAGAAATGAACATAGTTTCAAGACCATTTTAATGGCATCTGAGCCACTGGTTAAAAGTGTACCTGATATTCAACCAGATCTAATATTTTGGATCCATCTCATTTTCCCAGCTCCAAACCCCTCCAGTTAATTCCCATTTTGGTTTATTCTAGCATATGTGTGCTATTTGTCCTTTACAATCCAAAGAGCTCTGATTCTGCCAGTATTAACCTTTATGTAACAGAAAACCACTTGTTCTTACTTCAGTTAACTAGGCTTTCAAGAATAAGATTATCGGTAAGTTTCGTATTTATTGTGCTCTTTCATCTGGTCACTAGAAACCATATTCTAGCTGTAAGTCCTTCTGAACCACCTTTGAGATGTAGCTTTGCAGTAACAAAATCTGTTGGGTCAGTCTAAAGAATGAAATGATTAACAGGGATGAAATATCATGGGATATAATGTCCATTCTGGGCATACAAAGGGGTTAGGAAGAGAAGCTGGCATCTCAAATTTAGGATTGCCAGCTATGGATAATCTGCATTGAGGTTTGTCACCATTCCTGAAGGAATATGTACCATTCAAACCTTAAATTTAGTAGCAGTGTTTAAAATTTTCTATGTACTCATTTAAATATTTATACAAATTCTCTTCCACAAACATCACCACCAAATTATGATATTTATAGGTAAAAGATGTCTCAAATTGCTTTTTGAAGGAGTACATTAATTTAATCTTGAATGTGCAGTTACAATTCAACATTTTCTAGAGCAAAACTGAAAGTATAATAAGAAGATACATTTTAATTATAACTCAAAACATGGTGAAGGCAATGCTCAATAATTATTCAAGTCTGTTTTTTGAGATATACAAGTACAAGCCATGCAAACGTATTTAAACACATCTTTCCTACTATACATAAGATGTTAGTACTTTGCAGTATGTAAACACTATTAACCGCACTGTATTTGGTGTAATTAGGCTGCAGAAGCTAACATTTAGCAGAATATCTTAATTTATGCTTGAGAACAGAAAGATGAAAACAAAAATCAGATGAACACCAGATTTCTTTGCGTTCTTTCTGAAGTAGGTGTCAATATTTGTCAAAGTACAAATTGGGCTATAATAATAAGGAGCAATTGCCTTCAGGGCATTGGGAATCCTAAGAGTGGAGGGCAGGCTAAGTACAGGGTGTGAGAGGACACTTCACCTTGCGATCTCCCTTGTAGGGGCTGAGTTCAGGGCTGGTTTTATTAAGGTAAAATTTAGCCTATGCAAATCAATTGAAAATTGTTTTCTCTCTTTCCATGTCTCCCCCCTTTCCTCGTTTCCTTTTTCTTTTTAAGTCCTAGAGTATTTTATTAGAATTTTATAACCAGGAAAATCTTTGAATTGATGAACATTTGTTATTTTTCCATAGTTTCTGTCAATTTCAGGGCTGCAGTGTTGTGAGTTTTCAACCACCATAAATTCCACATACAAGCCCAGCTGAAGGGCGGCTGGCTGGCCTGTAAACGTAATGACTTGACCATTATGTAGAGACTGAACATACAGCTATTATCCCCATCAGTTGGATTTTCTTGCTGGAAGCAGAGTACCCAACTGTCCCCCTCAGTTTCAGTTGTATGTAACCATGAAGAGACGCTTTAGTTTGTCGTTAATTAAGGAGCTTGGTCATATCATGGAAGAACAGATGATAGAGGCTGGTGCACACCCATCTCCTCCCCAACCCAGAGCACCAGTCAGCCTGGTTATGGTTCCTAAAGGTTATGGGATGCTTATGGACCATGCCATCTGCAATGTGTTCAATGAATGGCCCAACGATTCCATCACATCTGTGATTTAGTGGGTGTGTGAAACTTAACTTCTTCAGGGATTTGAACAAAAGCCATACTAAGTCTGTTTTATTCATTAGGTTAACTCCAGAACCTGTTTGTTAAACTCATTTCTGTGTAATCACGACCAGACTTAACCTTGGGATTAATGTGAAATAAACATTTGTTTTGACAGTAGGGATATTTTTCAGTCTCTATTATCAACATTTTTCCCTAGTAGGGTAGCATTTCATGTGTCTCTCGAGTGCCCTACAAACTCCCACTCTTAATGGTGTGTTCATGGTGAATTTGATGTATTGTTGTGTCGGTACTCTATGGGTTATTATAATGTTTTAGGGTTGTAAACCATTTTTGAGCTAATGTGTATGTGTGTGTGTGTGTGTGTGTGTGCGCGTATGTGTGGGTGGGTCGGGGAGAGTGCTTAAGCCTAACTAGGGTTATATAGCACTACTAATTATATTGACCTAATTAATCTAATTAAATTGCAGCTAGATATAATTTTGTACATGCCATTTGTCTGCATTAACATTATGTAAACCTATTCTGCCTGTCCATGCATTTTATATGCAGTATTTTCTTTAGCACCTCAAGGACTGTGGGTATTAGAGGAGGGTAGAATTCATTTCAACAGCTTAGTAAAACAGGACACTGCATGGCTAGGAGACACTGGAGGATGAGCAGAAAAGGAAAGGACATTTTTTTGTTGTTGTTGTTACAGCAAAAGATTCAGAATTATGAAAGTACAGATACATTCAGGGGGAGAAATTCAGTTTGTCATCCCTGCTCCATCCCCCATGCCTCTCTGCCGGGCTCCGTCAACCTTGTAGCTTCTGTTAGGATAATCTCTTATTTTACTGTTGATGAAAGGCATAACATTCATGAGCATGAGGCAGCTAGGAAAAAAATATTTGGTATATTCTATGTGTGTGTGTATGTATACATACATGTTTGGTGTTACCACGTTTTAGATTTTCTGTGGGAAAATCTAGAATATTTTAATATTTTAAACTAAACTTTAAAAAATTAAGACCCTTCCTTGTAGGAAAAAAATGCCTGATGGGATATCAAAGTTGTCAAAGTTCAGTATTACAAATATCAAAGTTAAAATACTACAAACAATGAAACAGTTGTTAACACTAATAGGTGAATTTCAATCTATTACACACAGAGCAAATATTAATTCTTTAAGCTTCAATAATCCCATGAGAGAGATACTAATATCTTGCTCATTCACAGATGAGGACACCGAGGCAAAGACCATTTAAATGACTTGCCTGAGTCTGGGCTGCCGGGAAGACACAGACCCCACAATTTGAACCCAGGCAGCCTGACTTCAAAGGCCGAATCCCAGCTGTTGAGCACAAAGCTGGGCAGCATCAGAACAAAACCAAGTCTATTATTGAAATCCAGGAAAGCAGAGCCCAGAGAAACTCTGCAAGTTTTCTTTAAATTCCACTGGAAAATAATCAATGTGGTGTATGCCTCCAAGAAGTGACTTAACTGAAAACTTAAAGGGTTTTAAGAGTGGTTTGTAGTGGCAGAGGGGAGTCAAGGATGATTGGGTGAGGCATGTTTTTGTTTTCAAAAATACTGAGGCTTGAAAAAAACCAACTCCTCATGACTTTGCAATGACCCAGTTGTTGTACAAGGGAACAGGCACGGGGTGTTGGGGGGGTAATCATCGGTGGGGAAGCTGGGAGAGAAGAGTGAGGCAAACACTGGAGTTAGACAGTTTCTGCTAGGTGTGATGCAGATGGGCACGGATAAGAAAGGATATCCAACACAGCCTTCAAAATCAGTTCCTGAAGGAGTGAAGTGGCCTCAGAGGAAGCTAATGGGCTTTGGGAACTCCACCATCCACCTAGGAAAGAAGCGCGCCGAGGAGTTCAGGCTGTAAAACTGATAGAGGAAACATTTAATTCAAAGTCTCATTTTTATTTGTTGATTGATGGCCATCATGGGGATTTGAGGGGATTACCTGCCGCAGGGCTGTAATGAACAGAGGGTGCATGATGGCGTATCACACGTCCACTGGTGCCTGACAAACCACTGACGAGCTAGGGGCTAGTAACAACCACCACCACACATTTAGAAAGCGGCTCTGCGCTGTGCTCAGCGTACTCAGGCCTGGCTCTCTCATGTGTATGTGATGAGTTGGTGGATCCAGGAGAGGAAGGGTTGAGGGGATCTCGCTCCCTGTCTGGTGGCGGGCTGGTCTTTAACTGGAGTAGTGAGGTGACTACGCCTCAGGTCCTCATCACCCAACAGGCCAGCCCTGGCTTGTTCTGGTGGCTGGCAGAGCCAGAGCCGGGTTGAGCTGCAGGGCTGGAGCTCGGCTCCGAAGTAACACACCTATTCTGCGACCCACTGTCCAACAAAGATGTCGCTGAGTTAAGTGGTAATAGTAACTTCTCTTACTTTAAGATAGAATGCACTTTATTTTCTATTGTCCATGCAGCATTTGCCCAAATTGTCAACTTATAAAATCATAAGTAAAATCTCAACACATTTCAAAGAGCTGAAAATGAAAAATTGGTAATAAATGGAATATTGGTAAATCCAAAGCAACATTTGCTGCATCAAATATTAACAATCATCAAGAGAATGTTTAAAGAGGAAAAGAATCCTCAATTCTCTTCTTCACATGAAAAAGGAGTGACTTCACCCGTTAGAAAAGAAGTGTAAATTAAAACTACCTGGGGGTTCATCTCTTTCCTATCTGACTGCTAAATAACTGAAAGTTTGAAAACATACTAGTGATGAGGCTGTGGAAAAAGAGACATTTTCCTATGTAGGGAATTCATAGAGATAATACGTCACTAGCTAACAAAATGACAGACACCTTTTCCCTCTGGCCCAGTGGCACCACTCCTAAGAGCCTGACCTGAAGACACCTGCAGGCAAGAATGAAAGTCAATGCAAGGCTGGACGATTTTGTGTAGCAACCCCAATGCCCAGAAATAGATGGCTGAGTCAATAACTTATAATTTGCTCCACAATGGAGAGTTAGCCAGCTTGAGGAGGAATGAGGAAGGTCTCTGAACTCTTCTCTGCTGTGGACACACAGTGGAAAAGGCAAGATGTGTATTGGTGAGCGCATTCTGCTGTATTTTGTGTAAGAAAGGAGCAAAAATAAGATGGCCGTGGAGACAGTGCCTTTTAATCTAATTTTGTGTTATGAATTTTGTAAATGTTTACAATATAAAGTAAAAAGGGAAATAAAGCAGAGTTAAATAAAAAAGAAATTGCAGCAAATGAACCTAACCACATATTCAATCCAATTATTTCAAGTGACTCTTGAACAAAGAACTCTACCGCAGATCCTAATTGGAAAATATTCTTAAAAGTGAAATGACAGTCAAGTACTCTCAATCTTGACTCAATAATCTATTGTTAGTGGCAACGTGGGGACAGTGAATTTTAAACTGATCCACATATATTACATAATAAAGTCAATGTACTAATGTTAGAGTAATGTACATGTGAGGTAAAGATATCTTTGTATCTAGTACTTAATGTATTTACTACTATGTACCAGTTTGCCTGTCTATTCCCTACACCTTCCCAATGACTAGGCCTGTGAGCGCTGACACTGCAGGGGTAACCAGCATCTCTTGTACTCAGATTATGGTCACTGACACCATTCTCTATTGACAGGAACCAGGGTTTCTTAAAGAAATAGTTAACTCTAAGCCAAAGCACGGAAAGCAGACAGTGAACCTGAGCGTCTCTTGTGGCAGAAAGCAGGGCAGTGCTTGAGAGTAATGAAGGAGCCATAAAAAGATACATATTGAAACCCAGAGTGAAGACCCACTCTATTGAAACCATTGATTCAGACAAGGATCATATCTAGACTGTAATACCATAGATTATGTCACCCCATAGACTGCATTTTAACTGTAAAATGAAGACTGCACCTTGACAATGGCTGAACTCGGTGCCGTTAAAGGGGACGACCTGACACCACGTGTCTCCTTGTACATTGCATTATGAGGTGCTTTCATCACTTACAAAGTATTGCCAAACAGGTTGAACCTGAATCTAAATGAGCTTTTAGATCTAATTTGCAATGTACAGGAATTATAGGGAATAGAAAAACAAGTTAAACAACATTGTTAGCCAGATGTGGAGCATTATACAAGACTTACTTCTTAAAAAAATATTTTGGAAGGAAAGTAAGGAAGAAGTTGGGGTCCTGCCCAGATTAAAAGATATACACAGACATATCTAATTATATGTAATACAAAACATTGGTTGAGAACATAATTCAATTTTTAAAAAACCTTTTAAGAGTTCATTGGTTCATAAGAGAAAATTTGAACATAAACCATGTATTACATGATGTTAGGGGTTATTGTTAATGTATTAGTTCTGAACTGTTCCTATATTGGAATATGTCCTCAATTTTTAAGGAGATAGATGCTAAATATTTATTGACAAAACCACAGGATGCCTATAAATTATTTAGAGAAAAATAGATTAAGAGTAATGCAAAATGTTCCTTTGTGAATTGCCCTGGTGAGTGTATATGTGTTGGTTTTATTATTCTTCCAACCACTCTGTTTTGAAAATTTTTATTATAGAAGTTGAGAATATGGAATGCAACATAAAACTGTGGTAATGAACAAAAATTCTCATGGAAAATGAGCAGTTTACTAGGAAAATACAAATTTCTAATGTTAGCTCAAGAAGAGGGAGAAAACATAATTGGATAATTAACCATGGAAGATCTTGATAAAATCTGTGAAGGACTTACCATCTAGATTATCTTTGTTTTATCCCAAGGAAGGAAAAACTCCCATGAATTATAAACTTTCAAAAAGTATTCATGTGATGGGATGGTTTCTAATGTATTTTTTAATAAAGATTTTATAATATGATACCAAACCTGTTAATTATAGCAAGAATTAGAAGAGAAAGACAAAGTGTAGGAAAAAACATTCTAAAGATATAAATATAGAAACTGTAAAGGAAACACTGGCATATTAAATGCACAAAGTATAGAGATAGAGTTAATATTAGAAAATAAATGATATAATTTATCACATTCCTATGGAAGTTACATCTGTTCTGGGTTCAAACGTAATTTCTTCATATTCTGGCTTTACCACCCACCAGATACTGAATCTATTTGAACAAGTTTCTCCTTTAGGAAAGGAACATGAAAAAATTCAACTCATATGTTTTCTCAGAAATTAAATGAGATATCATAAAGCATTTAGCATTTAGTCTGTTAGTGATAAACAAATGTTGGTTACAGTTACTATGTATGTTAAAGGAAGAAACCACATAATTGCTTTGACAAATGCCTGAAAGAAAGCTAGTAAATTATAATAACTTTGTAAATTAAAATAAAAATTCTCTATGTAACGATACTGGGTCAAAGGATATCATATTTCAAACACCAGAATCATTGCACTCACTGTGCAATGTACTTGACTAAAAAGCAAGCATTAGAAGAATGCGCAAGAAAATTAATAACAGGATTTTTATTGTTACGGCTATTTAATACTTTCTAGAAACTGCTTTCCATTATCAAAAGTTAAGATCTCTTATTACATTAACCATATTTTGAAAATTTTTCATAAAATAGTTGCATTTCTGATATGTTTTCCTTGAAATATTTCTCTGAAATAATTCACACATAAAATAAGGGATTCAATGGTCAAATTTTGTGAGATTCCCTACATTCCATAGCTGCTCCTTAGAGTTTCTCAGGACACATTACTTAAAGGTTCTTTGAAGTTCTAGGTGCCAAAATAATTGGGAAGCTCTCAGAAATGTGTTTCTGATTTTACTTAATTGAGAATTTTTTATTTAATGTCTACAGTGTGCTGTTTGCTACAGAGATGGGAAGTTCATGGTGTGGCTGCAGAGATAGAAATTAATCCATAATGACATAAAGAAAGGGGGAATAGCAGCTCTAAGGAGGTTAAGAAGCAGCAGGACAGCAGGCATGGGAGCCTCTCTGGAGGTGGTGTAAAATGGTAAGGAGAAAGGGTAAAGCATTTTGGTGGCCAGAAGCCCGGAGCCCAGGATTGCTTAACGGAGGCCTCCAGGGAGTGTACAGAGACAGGAAGGAGTGTACAGAGAGAATCCCTAGGTGATTTTAGGGAAATACTGCCTTAATGTAGGTGCAATAGGAAACCCTTAGGAGGATTTAAACCTAAGGCAGGAAGAATGGTATCTGCATTTTTAAAGGATTATTTTTTTTTACAATTTTCTATTGGGAATGAGTTGATAATAAGAACAAACAGGAGAGATGTGGAAAGTAAGCTAATGGACACAGACACACATAAATAATTAGGTATGACTGTGATATGGAACTGTGTGCATAATGCCAGGAAATAGCAAAGACATTTTAGATATGTTCAGAAAAAAAGAGATTCAGTACAAATAGGTCTGCAGCTTGAAGCCAGTGACATAGAAAAAGTAGAACATCCCTGTATCTATTTTGCCCCTGTCTTCTCTGTCAAGGAGAATAATTCTCAAACTGAAAAGGGTAAAAATAAATGTTGCTTCAAGGTAGCAGAAAGCGAGCCCGGATTGATACAGAGCACCTGGCCGCTCAGCAGAGTTCTGACTGCTGATTTCCGTACCACTGAGCACCTTCGGGATGCCAAGGGAAGAGTGGCACCGGGCTCGGACCTGCCCTTGCAGACACGGGAAAATGGAGGGGCCTGGAAGCTAGAGGGTGGCCCAAAGAGTAGTGAGGGCAGCAGAGCCGATGAAACAGATGGGTGAGCTTGGTTTCCATGCTGAGCCAATCCCATGATGCACCGTGGCTCTGTCAGTACACAGGAGAAGCCTGTGTGCGGGACACGCGGAAATTTCCTGAAGAGCAAATGGTGGATTCAATTCCTTTAATAAAGGGATTATTAAACTGAAAGACCCCATGGATTCAGGAGAGTGCCTGGAAATAGGAGACCTTGGCTTTCCCGTGTAGGGAAAATCCAGTTCCTCCCTACTGTGTGTTTCTTCCTTGGGAGTCCCTTTTTTATTTCACACAAAATACCACACTTCTGACACTTCTGGTCACCAAACGTGTGGAGGTTTTTCCCACACCAAGCACTTCTTGAACACCAGCTGGGTGTCCTGCAATTCAACTCAATTGTGACACTGTACCTGGAGACAGTGTCAAATTCCTCAGGTTAAGGGCTCAGTCCTGCAAGACACCCCACCCCAGCCCCCAACTCCAGAGCCACGGGCAAGCTCCAGGCTGTCACCTGTGCATCTGTCTGACTGGCTACTGACTGTAGGTTTCAACCACCTCCTCCTGAGACTTAATTTGTTAGAACAGCTCACAGAACTCAGGAGAACATTTAGTTACGGTCAACAGTTTATTAAGGATACAGTAAAAGATAGGAATCAACAGCCAGATGAAGAGATACTTAGGGCAAGCTCTGGAACAGAGCTTCTGTCCTCCCGGAGCTTGGTCCCACCCTGGTGGCCGGCATTCTGTTTTCCCGAGCATGGGAGCTCTCCAAAGAAGGTTGGGAAAGCTGTCCTCTTGGGTTCTTGGAGGCTTCATCACACGGTCATCGTTAACTAAGTCTGACCGTCAGCTGGTTCAGCTCCTCTCCCCTCCCCACAGGTCAGCAAGGGGACTGAACCTTCCAACCCCCTAATCACAACCAACTCTCATCCTGAGGTGGGGGGGGCAAGAGTCACTTCGTTAACATAACAAGATACATCTTTTATCACTCTCCACACTTAGGAAATTTCAAAGGTTTTTGGGAGCTGTGCTCCAGGAACTCAGGAGGGAGACCAAATGTGTATTTCTCATGAATCACCCTATCGCAGCATGCTGTCTCTGTCAGGAAACCACTTATGAAATCTTTATGATGTCTGGGAGTCAACGTGGAGAGACTGCTGCTGCTTTCCAGGGAAATTTGCTGCATCAGGGACTGAACGACAGTCTGTGAGAGACAAGCAGTGTCTGCCAGCGCCCGGAATCGGCTATAGTCTGCCACTCAACGAATTTGTCTTCTGCCCCCATCTGTGGGGTGGGCCACGCGACCAAGTTGCCACCAATGGGAGGCAAATGGAAGTAATGTGAGCAATTCCCGTCAGCCTCCACTCTCCTCCCCCCCTCCCCCCCACCCGCCCACCGTGGGAACATGGTCTTGGGCAGGTGAGTAACCAGAGAGGAAGCCAGTCCCTGCATGGTCTCATGGAGCAAGGCTGTCCCTGCCACGGGGTAACTTGCCTCTTCTCTGCACTCTTCACTTAAATGGAAAAGCCCTCTGTTTGGATCACAGGGTCACTTCGTTAAAACACAGCTTATACACTCACTAAATCATGGGGCTGAGGGGCTGTCAGAAGTGAGGCTTGTTGTAAATAAGCAAACTCAAACAAATGTTTTAAGTGAAGCTGTATGTAAAATATATTGATATTAACCTTAAAGTTATCTGGTGTAAGACCAAAAGGTTTGCCTTGTTCACAAGTTTTTAATGACTTGACAAGGAAGATACACCATTAAAGCAATCCACGATGAATAATGGAATTAGGATAGGAAATAAAGAGTAAAAGAAATTGAAGCAATATATTTGATTAGATCCATTCCTTTTACAAAAGTTCTGCCTGTTGCTATTAATAAAGTACTTTGCCTTCAAAGGAGGAAGGAATGCTGTTTGACAGCAGGCGTCTCACCAAGAACACAAATCCTCAGTCCAATTTCAAGTGAATGTGGCTCTCATGAGGAGAGAAAGTCCATGTCGTCCTCATTAATAGAACTTCATATCTAGAATGGCTAACAGGCTGCTTTTCTATTTGCACTGGGTTTTATGTTCCAGAGGAGATATGAATACACAGAACCAGTCAACCTGGTAGGCAGATGAATATAATGACTGAGGAATGGCATGCCTCCAAGCAGGGATTCCCTCCTTCTCCCCCTGAGAAATCAGCTGGAAGCTCGTTTGAGAAGGTAGATATTTAAGGCAAGACGAGGAGCAGGAGCTCGCAGAAAAGGGAAAGAATCTGGTCATGGAATGTGGACTCAGATGCAGTTTTAGGAAGTAATACAAAGAGATCCTTTGTGTGCTTTGCCTATTTTCCCTTAATGGTAACATTTTTGTGAAACCATAGAATAATATCATAACCAGGATATTATCAGTATATAATCCAGTGATCTTGCTCAGATTCCAGTTTTACTTGTGCCCATTTGTGTGTGCGGAAGGGGTTCTACATGGCTCACCCAGCTGCCACCAGTCAGGATGCTGAACAGTGCTGATGTCACAGAATCCATGACCTTCTCCTTCTTAAGCACATCTGTCTGACTCCTTCCAACCCTCTCTTCCTATCCCTGACCTTGGCAATGTGTCCTCCATTTATAAAACTCTGTTACTATGAAAATGTTATGTCAATAGAATCATACAGTATCCCACCTACAGGGCTTGACTTTTTCACTCAGCATGAATCCCTGGAGTATGATGACAACTGTGGGCTTGTCATATGTGGCCTTTATTATCTGGAGGTACATTCCTTCTATACTCAACTTATGGAGAGTTTTTATCATGAAAGGATGCTGAATTTTGTCAAACGGCTTTTCTGTATCCATTAACACGACCATATATTTTTGTAGTTCATTGTGTTTGTGTGGTGTATCATGTTGACTGATGTGTGGAGGTTGAGCCATCCTTGCATCATGGTATCTGATCCTTTTAATATGCTGCTGTATTTGGTTTGCTAAAATTTTGTTAAGAATTTTTGTATACCTAACTCCTCAGAGATAATAGACTATAGTGTTCCTTCCTTGTAGTGTTCTTATCTGGATTTTATATCAGCAGAATCTTGGCCCTGTAAAATGAGTTTTGGAATCTTCCTTCCTCTTCAGTTGTTCAGAAAACTTTGGGAAGAATTATTGAATCTTTAAATCTTTGGTAGAATTCACCAGGGAAACCATCTGGTTTTGGGATTCTCTTTGTTGGGAGATTTTTGATTACAGGTTCAGTCTTCTAATTCATTACTGGTCTGTTCCGATTTTCTGTTTCTTCATTATTAAGTTTTGGTAGGTTGTATACTTCTGGTATCCATGTATTCCTTCTTGGTTACCCTATTTTTTGGTGTGTAATTGTTCATAGTGGTCTCATGATCTTGTATATTTCTGTGGTGTCAGTTGTAACGTCTCCTCTTTCATTTTTGATTTTATTTGAATCTTCTTTTTCCCTTAGTCTAGCTAAGTTTTGTCAGTTTTGCTTATCTTTTAAAAAGCACAGCTCCTAGTTTCATTGATATTTTCTATTGTTTTTTTTCTGGCCTTTATTTAATTTATTCCTGCTCTGTTATTCCCTTCCTTCTGCTAATGTTGGGCTTAGTCTCTTCTTCTTTTCCTAGTTCCTTAAGGTATCAAGTTAGCTGTTTATTTGAGATATTTCTTTTCTCTTAATGTGGCTTAATATTTATCTGATCTTTTGATGTTGAAAAGTTTTCTAAGCCTACAAGCAATGAAATAAATAGGAAAACTGATGTATTTGACTAGGTAAAAAGGTAAAATGCATACTTATGCACTTAAAGAATCTAATATTGAATTAAACAACTTAGAATATTAAACAGCAGTGAAGGAGACATATTATGCTATATGGAAATAGGAAACCTTGGCTTTCCCGTGTAGGGAAAGACAATTAAAAATGTATCAGATAAATGGATGAAGGACATGAGTAAAAATTGTCCATAAACTCCTAACAAATATATGGCAAAAGTTCAATTATAATAATCTAATATAAAGTTTCATACATATTTTCAAAAAATGACAATACAATGCTGGTGAACATCTGGCAAACCATTGCCAAACTTTGCTGGGCAGAGAAAAAAATGTTTCAATTTTGTTGGACAACAATTTGACAACATCAGTACTGTTCAACCAGGATTCTTTGACCTAATAATTTTACTTTAAAAATAAATCCTAACACAATAACCCCAAAACATGGAAAGAGTTTTATGTATAATGCTCATAATGGCAAAAACATTGAAGATTATTTAAGTGGCCAAACTTACTAGAGAATGGGATACAAACCACTGCATGTGATAGAATATAATGTTGTCACTATTTATGATATTTATGAGGCATCTTAAAAACATTAGAAAATTCCAGTAATCTAAAATCCAAATGTCATGTAGGGTGATTATAAGTGTGTTCCTTCCCTTAATTTTCCTCCCATATTTTCCACCACGCTCATGTGTAACTTCTAGAACAAGAAGAGCATGTTTAAATTTTAAGGAAAAGGAGGCAAATGCCCTGCATGTGTGTTTGTGTGTGAGGGATGTTCCTGAGATCAGGTGATGGGAGGAGCAGGCTCTAAGGGCTGTGCACATGCCTGCTCCATTGTTGATTATTGGGGAGCTTATCGAAACTAAATGCTGAAGATTATTTCATGAAATTGCAGTCATCAGGACATCGTTTGACCTATACTAAAAATACCCCTTTGGGTTCTTGCTCATCACCATGGCTACTTTGGGGTTTTCTGTGATGTGTGTATAGCTGGATACACACCATGCCTGTGTGGATGCCTGTGTCTGGGCTCGTTGAAGCCGATATGGCAGTCGCTCTTTCTAACAAATCTTTGATCTGTTGAATGGTGACTACAAAGCCCTGGGCCAAGGTAGATGCAGGGAGAGTTTCACAATATGTGTGCGAGAAAGGATGGGCCCCAGAGGCTGCCTTCCTGAGCCTGTAATAGCTAATTGGGCCTGTTAGGGTCGGCAATTAGCTTTGAGCTATTCAGAACTTCTGACAGAGCCACCTTTATCTCTAAACCAGCTCTTTATTGAACAATAACACCACTGCCCATCAGGAGACACTCGCGCAGCACAGAGCAGGGCAGACATCTCAGGGTGGACAGAACTGTGCTTGGGCCACGGAATTACTGTATCATCCCTGCTGTTGAACCCAGAGATTGCCTGGGCTATATGAGGATGACATGAGCAGCTCCTTAATGAGAGAAACATCATTTTATTTAGTCTCAATTATTACTTTCTTTTAAACTAAAAATCACATATTGAAGAGGCAAGAATTTTGTTTTCTTTTTCAGTGGTGAAAAGATACAGTATTTCACTTCAAAAATCATCTACTAGTGTTGCTTTAAAGGTTAATGAGAGGGAAGTTTGGAAAATAAAGCTTCAGAAAAGTCATCTCTAGGCAATCTAAAATTTTTACTCCTGCTTTTGGTAGTTGAGAAAGGAACTTCTGCACCTTTGATTGTACCCTTAGCCACTTTTTAGTTTATATTGTTTGCACTTAGCATCCAAGAAAGAAATCTCTGTTCTTTCCAAGAAAGTCCTTTTATTCCCATAAGAAGATGGCCCATCTGCAGTGTCACCTTCTCAGGCTCCATGATCTGGTTGTAGCTCTATTTTTATTTGTTGGTGAGATGGGTGGCTCAGTTGACAGCACTGATTTTCAGAGCCCAGGTTCATGTACATGAGCACTTCACACCGGCCTGCAGTGCGGGGTGGGGAGGATGGCTCCAGAGGACGACCTCTGCCCAGTGACTGTCAGCCTGGCCCCCTCCTTCCCTGAGGGGCGCTGACCACTTTCCCTGAGGAGCAGCGCCCCAGCAGGTCTGTGGATGACAGCTGTATATATTCAGAATTATTTTAATACAGTGTAGGTGCCTTACACATTTCTGTGGCTTCATTTTCTGTCTGCCTTTTAGCATAATTGATTTGCACTTGATTCCGCTGCGATTTCAGCGAGTGGCCTCCCTTCTTCTGCCTTTTCCCTATTGCCCCTCCCAGTTCGCCATGCTCGCTGGGAAGAGGGGAGAGCATTACGACCCTGCTCTCTGCCTCGCTTGGCAGGGTCTGTGAGGAAGCCCCACCTGGCTCTGCTAGGTCAGTTGATCCAGCACCTGGGGCTGCCTTGGGGTGATTCTGTCAGGGCTCCGCAGGTGAGGGACCAGGTATGAGGCCCTGACGGAGGTGAGCGATCTTCGGGAGCAAGAAGGACCTGACTGATTGGGTATATGCATATGCTCATTATCTTTTGTGACAGCTCCTCACACAGGTATCATTAGATGGAAAGGTTTGTGGAAGTGAAGCATGGAGGGTGATTCTTATATATCTTGGTCATCAATTCTTCACCAAAAAACTAGGATTTCACATCCTGCTAGAACTTTACAGCTCTTCTTTTTTCTTTCTGGCGAGCGAGCACGTTTATGCACCATTGAGCTGACAGCTGAAGTCTGTCCCACTTCCGAACGTGATGTCAGCTGTGGGCCAGCCTGGCAGTCAGCGAAGGAGAGGGAAGGGCCTGGGGGATGGGTGGGACTGAATCAGTTTACCAGGGCGACCAGCGCGGCGAAGCTGTGTCATGTGTCAAAGCCCCGTGGCCTGCAGATCTCAGCGGATGCCGCTGGGCCTCTTGTGGCAGATCCAGAGGATGGGCGCCTGACTAGTGGGACGCAGGCCACGCCTGCCACCCGCAGGCTGATGTGCCTTCAGGGAGCCTTGCTGTGCAGAGCCGGGACCAGCCTTTTCCCAGAGCTGAGAGTCCATCAACACCAGGAAACGGGGCAGCAATGTAGCCAGTCGGCCCTCCAAGAGTTGACCCTAAAATCCGGATGAGATTATGATGTGAAGTCAGGTGCAAAGAGAGATGCGTGGCTTTGTTCCACGGCCGCTGCTCCCTGGTTTACGTTACCTTTCGGACGTCCTGGGAGATTCTCCGAAGACACCTGTTTCAGAAGCAAGGCTGCCAAACGCCGCCCGCACCCCTTCTAAAGGGCTTGGACCATGGAGGACAGAGCAGGAAGGCCGAAGCCGGGCGGAGGGCGGCCGTGGGCAGCCCCGCCCCGGAGCCCCATAGCGCCCTTCTCCAGCTGCCACGACCAGAGGCAGCCAATTACGCTTGTTTTGTTCTCACAGTTTTAAAATAAAACATAGAAGACTCTAGTATCTATAGGAAAATTAGTTACTGTTTCTCTGCTTTCCTTTATTTCCCATTTTTTAATAAAAATATGCAATAAATATGGGATGCTTAAAGGAACCAAGATATTGTTTGGCCTATATTTATGGAATGGGAATGTTTATAAACAGCATTTTTATTAATAAAATAGATCAAAGTAACAGGAGAGGCAGTCTGCACACTCGGTAGAGATTCTGTTCATATATCGCACGGGCACAGGCAGGGTGGAGAGCCCGGGCCCGGCCGAGGGCAGCCGGGGCCTCCGGGAGCCGCTCCTGGGAGCAGAGCTGGTGAGCCGCGAAGGCCCGAGCCAGCGGGCAGGGGGGGCAGACGTGCCAACCGCACTGTGTGGGGACACTGAGTGTTCCCCTTGCTAGCACCTGCTCGTGGCATCCTGTTAGCACTGCTTAGGCACGTGACCCAGGGCCCTGTGAGTCCCCCTCTCTAGGTCCTCGTCCCAGTCTGTCTCTGGGGCTGGTTCCTGGGAGAGTCAGAGTCTTGCACGAACCCGGCAGCACTAGGCAGGATGCATGGAGGATGTCTTCTCTTGGAGGCATATCACTTTTGGACCTCTTTACCAATTACAGGAACCCTTACCCTAGTCAAGTAGTGAAATTCAGTTGTGCTTTGTTATATTTAAGATGAAGACTTTGTATAATGTGTGTGTGTGTGTGTGTGCATATACATATTTATTTAATTTTGAATGAAAATTAGTGATATTTTGAGTATTTTCAACACTGGATTCGTTAAAAAAATGCTGAGTTGGAAAAAGCATCAATTTGGTAATCATTTTTTTTTTCAATCTTTATATATTTAATTTCCAGGGCCTTTGATGTGTGAGATCTTTTACATATAAAAGAGATAATTAATTTGTCAAAGGTTTTACACATTTTTCTGTTTGTCATTTACATTACTTTAAAAAAAAAATAAAGACCTTTGTTTTTTAAGAATAGTTTTAGGTTCATAACAAAATTGAACGGAAGTAGTGATTTCCCATGTACTTTATGCCCCACAAATATACTGCCTCCCCCACTACCAACATCCCCAGCAGGGCAGTATCCTGGTCATGACTGGCGACACCACACCACACGTCATTATCACCCCAGGTCTGTATCACATTAGGGTCACTGTCGGTGGTGTCAGCGCAATGAGCTTGGACAAATGTACAATGACGTGTGGCTCCCATTACAGCATCAGAGTATTTGCACTGCCCTAAAGAAGTTCAGTGCTTCTCCCACTCAGCGTCCCCTCCCAATCCCTGAACACTGAGCCTTTTACTGTCTCCACAGTTGGGTCTTTCCCGGAATGTCATATGCTTGGATCACACAGTGTGCATTGTCAGACTGGCTTCTTTCACTTAGTGATATGCATTTAAGGTCTTTTCATGGCTTCATAGCTCATTTCTTTTTAGGACTGAATAATATTCCATCGTCTGGATGGACGACAGTCTATATATTGCAAAATGATCACCACAATAAGGCTACTTAACATCTGTCTTCAAACAAAGCTACAAATTTTTTCTTCTTTTGGTGAGAACTTTTAAGATCCATTCTCTTTGCAATTTTCAAATATGCAATACCGTATTACTAACTCTAGTCACCATTACATCCTCATGAGTTTTTTCCTTTATAACTGGAAGTTTATATCTTTTAACTCCAAAAGTGGGTGAAGGGAATCAAAATGTACATTAATTGATTTTTTGAATGCCATTTATGAAATTTTTTTGTTCTTGGTGGGGTTTTTTTTGGGGGGGATAATTAAAAACCTGGTAACCAAATGTTTATACTCCTTTATTATTTATTCCTCTGCTCTTAGGCTAAAAAGCCCTCATTTATTGAAGTATTCTAGCTGTTTTGTTATATCCTCCTTCTCTTTGTGTACAATGCACCAGTGCTGTGGTCATTGTTTTTGCTTATTGTGGTGTACGATTTTGGGGAAGTACCAAAGTACTTTTCTTCCCCTAAATAGTCAACCAATTATCTCTTTAACAGTGAGTAACACATGCTTTATTTATTTCTCTGTCCAGTCCCATGAAATACTAGCCTTCCAATTTCCTAGCACAGCAGTTATAGGTTCCCTCATCTGTACTCTCGTTGGACCACCTCATATACTCAAGTGTTGAATAAAGTAGTGAATGGATATGTGTTTCCTGGTCCCTACTCCTGTCTGTGTGTGTGGTGAGGTGGTGTGATGCTAGGGAAATGGGTATTGAGGGGCACGGGGCTGGTGCTCACTTAGGTCTCTCCACCTTTGTCCCTCTCTGCCAAGATGCAGTACATGTCAGAAAAATTTTCAGGCATCCATTTAGTAACCCAATTTAAACAACTAATTTTATCTTTCTGTTTATTAAGTATTACACTGTCCTTTTAGTCTGGTATTATGAGAGCAGCCTTTTTTTCCTGCTTTTAAATAGAAAGGACTCCTTTTAGGGAGTGCACCCTGTCCTCCTGTGCTCTCACTCAGAGAACCCATTTGTTGTCATTTTCTCTTGGAAAACATGAAACAAAACTTTATTTCCACATACCCCAAATTAAGCCTTCGAGAAGGGCATTAATATGCCCAATTCTCTCTATCTGTTGAAATTTTCAGCATCTCAGTCCCCAAATCATTTTTATATTTGGTCACATATGAGCTGAACGAGGGTAATCAACACGAATGATTTTTAGCTCATAGTTTGTTTTTTTTTCTGTTGTTTCATTTTGACTGTCTTCCCCTTTCCCTTTCTGTTTTCCTCCCATTGTATGTTCAGTTCCACTGAGATAAATCTCGGTTTCCCAGAGTTCCACAGCTCAGGCACTAATCGTCCTCGAGCAGGGACACGGGATGTCCTGTGGTGTCGGGAATTCGCACGAGCTGTTTGCGAGCTTCAGTTAGGTATCATTTCACTGTGGACATCACAGTCTGGCAAACGTGTGCTCGTGCAGATACAGACACATGCACAAAGATGCATCTTCAGTTAAATATTCATGGTTCCCAACATTATCATTGGGTTTCACATATAAAGAAATGACCATCATTGCCATTCGAGGCCTCTGTTGCCTATGCACAGAATTCTAAACAGCATATTATCACACCTGCTGTGTGACAGGCCAGCTTCAGCAAAAGAGACTAACTACAATAAATTAATGTGGAGTGGGTTTGAGAGGAAAAACAGGACAAAAGGGCCTTGAAATTAGGGATGAATGTCGAGCACTATCATGTGGCCTCCCCTGGATTCGGCCTGAATATGGGTTAAGTTTGGTCACATGGTCGTTCATTTCTGAGAGAATGAAGCTGACCTGTGGGAAGATATTCAACGGCAATTATTTCAGTCAGATCGAATGGAAACTGAATTTGAAAAGGAAATACATTCATCTTTCCAGTCTCTGTATTGAACCTCAGACCTACAGCATGTTCATATTCCACGATTTAATGATCTTTACAAAGAAAAACATGCAACCTTTGAATTCAACCTTTTCCTTAATTTCTACCAAGACAGAGATGTCCTCGTAGGGGGATTGAATGCAGCGTGTCATGTGCATTCAATGCAAGAGAGGAAAATTCACGATTCACTTCGTGGCCAACAGATGACAACTGGCCTGAGAAAGAGAGATGATGGGAAGGAAGGGGGCACATGGCAGCCCCAGCCTCACCCTCATGAGGCCCCCAGAGCCCACTGGTCTCAGTAGGCAGCACCCTACGCCCTGGCCTCTGCCACTTCTGTGGAAATGATGTACCCTGGGACTGAGCCAGTAGCTATAACTAATTTAATTGAAACTGCAAACTACCTTACCGGATGGCCTGTCTACCATCACATTAATAGAATTTAAACAAAAGGTCATACTGGCTTGAGATAGAATGCAGATAACTGTTGACATGGATTTTCATGGAGAATAAGGTATACATTTACTTAGAAATGCAGCATACACATGTGCTAGTGTTTGTGGATATATTCATTCATTCATTCAATCAGCAGACACTTATGGAATGCTTACCAGATAATAGATCCTGTACTGAACTCCAGGGACCCACATATGAATAAATCTCTCATCTCCAAGGAGTTTATGATTTAATTCAGCAGTACAATGCTTTGTGAAACAAATATGTCTGTAGTCGAGGATGCTGAAGTGTCTAATCCCAGAGGTCGTGGGTGCAGGCAAGGAGCTACAATATAGAATAGAAAAGTACAGTGACAAGATCAGGTGGCTTAGGACCTAGGGAGGTTCAGAGCTCTGTCTTTAGAGGCTGCATGGATGGGCAGGAGCCAGGAAGGGCAGAAAGCTGATCCAGACACACCGGAAATGTCTGGACGTTGGTGAACAATGCATTTGAAGCGATGGTTAACTAAACAATTCATGAATGTTTAGTCTCCTTTGCATCATTGGTGAGCAAAATATCTAACCTATAGAAGCCACTGTATGCAGAACCATCTACTTGGAGCAAGGGATGGGCCTACAAAAATACAAAACAAGGTTCGTGCATTTGGTTAGCTTTTGATCCCTTTAAGCAGTTCAGATCCAATCTACATCAGATGTTTGTAACACTGTTGTTTACAATGGAGGGAAATTTTTAGGGGTCATTTCAGGAATAAAAACCTCATGGCTGGGGGAATATATTACCAGAGGTGGAGGGTGTGGGATGGGGAAGGAAGGTGGTCACAAAGTATAACTGTCCAGTTATAAGATACATAAGTCCTGGGGGGTAAGGTGCAGGAGGGTGACCATAGCTGACACTGCTTTGGATGTAGAGAGAAGCTGTTCAGAGACTAAGTCCTAATAGTTCTCATCTCAGGGAGAAAATCTTTTGTTCTTCTTTCTTTCTATTGATCTTTATGAGAATACGGGTGTTAGCTGACCTGTGGTGGTAATCTTTTCACAATCTATGCAAATCAAACCATCATGCTGTATACCTAAACTTATACAATGATGTATGCCAATTATTTCTCAGTAAAACTAGGAATAAATATATAGGAGGACAGCATCTTGCCAAAATATGCACTCCATTTGGAATCAAAAGTTTTGAGTGTCGGTTCTGTCACATACTTTATGGGTCACTTTATACCATTCACTATAAACTTTGAAAGCCAGTTTTCTCATCTGGAGCACTAGTGTCCACCTATATCAATAGGGTTGATTGCAAGCAACAGAAATTTGTCATAACCAACATAAGCATAAAATGGTTTGATTGAAAGGGTATTATGTAGCTCATAGATATGAAAGATTGAAGAGGCATTCTCAGAAAGAACAGGGAACAGGACATCGCGTGGGATCTGAGTAGCAGGAACTAACCAATGGTCATGTCATGAAAAGTGCTACAGAAATTAACGCGATCCAACATGTTTTTAATCCCTGCATATTCTGTTCAAGAGTCAGCCCTGTGGGAGAGAGAGTCCTGTTGGCTTGCTGTGGGTCACATGCTCACCCTGGGGTGAGGGGTGGGCAGGAAACCCTAATAGTGAGAACCCAGGATAGCACACATTGCAAAGGGGATATATCTTAAACTGAAGCCAAATTAGGTCACTAAAGGAAGGGAGAGAGAAAGAAAAACCTGCACCTCTTTACCACAGTTAGGAAACGCATTGGTAACTGGGACCAGCGAATCCTCACCCCCTGTAGCAGGTGCCACCAGTGCCCACCTCTGTGCCCTTGGCACTCCACATTCCCATGCATGCAGACAGGGTCCTATTGCATTTCTCACCCGAGGGCTGTCTTAGGTAGTCATGTCAAAGTGCATTTATTGTATGACAGTCAAGAGTCCCTTGTCCCCAACGGGTCCCTGGGGGTCTCGGGGGACCCTCCTTTCACTAGCACAGTGAGGAGTGCCCCTGCGAGGGCCTCAGCAGCGAGGAGCCGGCTCTAGCTGTCTGCAGTCAGATGGGCTGACTTACAACACACTGCTCTGGACGATAATACCACAGGATGAGGAGATTCCAGAGGGCCCGAGGTCAGGCATCTGGAGTTGGAGGTAAGATGACCATGTCACCACAGTGAGCAGCCAGGCCCTGTGTCAGCAGTGGGCCTGGACTCACAGAATCCGTGCGCCTGGCACACAGTGTGGTGTCCTGAACAAGTCTGAGGCCCGATGGACTTATTGCTTGCCTTGTGTCACTAAAAATGATTTAAAACATCATCCAGCAGAAGTCCCAAACCAGCTGGGGTGTAATGAGCTCTCGCCGAGCTTCCAGAAGGAAGTCTCTCAGCGGAAGGAAAGACGGTCCCAGTCAAGGTCTTGCCCAGTGGGTGGTGCCGGGCAGGTGAGGCTTGGTGGGCTCCCCCAGGGGGAGCTGCGGCCAGCGGCCAGGTGACCTCCCGGGGAGGAGAGTCTCCCGGTGTGCCAGGGGTACTGGAGGCAGGTCTTGAGAAAACATGACACTAGAGAATCCCAAGACTAATGCCCCCCTCCTCCTCTCATTAAAGTGGCCCAGGGAGGCCAGGTGAAGTCAGAGCCGGGGCCCCACGCACTTCAAAGTGAGTTCTGCACAGAATGGCAGAGATTCGAGGCAAGAGATTCAAGTCAAAAATGGATGCCTGGGTGGTGGCCGAGAATTTAGCTGGGAGGAGGATGACATGCGAGGGAGGCTGGGCCTGGGGCGTGTGTGCAGGCCGAGGGGAATGAAGGCAACAGTGTGTCTCACGTGACGCAGAGAGCCCGGCACGAGGGACCAGTGAACAGCAGGGGACAAGATGTGGCCTCCAGGGAGGGCAAGCCCCTCTCCGTCACCCACCACGAGGGCCTCCCGGGCTGAACAACAGCCCCGTGGAGGCAGCAGTGTGTGTAGGTGACGACAGGCGGGTCACCCAGCCCTACAGCGATGCCTCCCGTCTGGTGCCCCCACCCTGCCTCTCCTCGCCTCTCCAGACACCTGCTCAGGGAATTCATTCACCCGCTCCAGATTTTGCTCTTCTACTTTATTGTTTTCTGATTTTTTTCTTTATTATGTTTTTCCTCCTGCTTTCATTAAATTAGGAAGTTTGGAATTATTTCTTTTATTTATTTTATTAAAATTTTTATTCAGGTATTATTGATATACATTCTTGCGAAGGTTTCACATTAAAAAACAATGTGGTTACTACATTTACCCATATTATCAAGTCCCCACTCATACCTCAATGCAGTCACTGTCCGTCTGTGTAATAAGATGCCACAGAGTCACTGTTTGCCTTCCCTGTGCTACAGTGTTTCCCCATGACCCCCCACAGCATGTGTAATAAACATAATACCCCTCAATTCCCTTCTCCCACCCGCCCTCCCACACCCCTTCTCTTTGGTAACCACTAGTTCCTTCTTCGAGTCTCTGAGTTTGCTGCTATTTTGTTCCTTCAATTTTGCTTCGTTGTTGTACTCCATAAATGAGGGAAATCATTTGGTGTTTGTCTTTCTCTGCCTGGCTTATTTCACTGAGCATAATATCCTCCAGCTCCATCCATGTTGTTGCAAATGGTATGATTTGTTTCTTTCTTATGGCTGAATAGTAGTCCATTGTGTATATGTACCACATCTTCTCTATCCACTCATCTATTGATGGACACTTAGGTTGATTCCATATCTTGGCTATTGTAAAAAGTGCTGCAATAAACATAGGGGTGCATCTGTCTTTTTGAATCTGAGAAGTTGTATTCTTTGGGTAAATTCCAAGGAGTGGGATTCCTGGGTCAAATACTATTTCTATTTTTAGTTTTTTGAGGAACCTTCATATTGCTTTCCACAATGGTTGAACTAGCTTACATTCCCACCAGCAGTGTAGGAGGGTTCCCTATTCTCTGCATCCTTGCCAGCATTTGTTGTTCTTAGTCTTTTGGATGGTGGCCATCCTTACTGGTGTGAGGTGATATCTCATTGTGATTTTAATTTGCATTTCCCTGATGATTAGTGGTGTGGAGCATCTTTTCATGTGTCTGTTGGCCATCTGAATTTCTTCTTTGGAGAAGTGTCTCTTCATATCCTCTGCCCATTATTGGCTTTTTGGGTGTTGAAGTGTGTAAGTTCTTTATATATTTTG
Organism: Phataginus tricuspis; assembly: GCA_029783875.1. Lineage (NCBI taxonomy): Eukaryota > Metazoa > Chordata > Mammalia > Pholidota > Manidae > Phataginus > Phataginus tricuspis. The sequence continues at coordinate 41,625,721 of JAQQAC010022866.1, read as the reverse complement.
GGTGTTAACCCCTTGTTGGATATGTCATTTACAAATATATTCTCCCATACTGTAGGATGCCTTTTTGTTCTATTGATGGTGTCCTTTGTCATACAGAAACTTTTTAGTTTGATGTAGTCCCATAAGTTCATTTTTGCTTTTGTTTCCATTGCTCAAGGAGATGCGTTCAGGAAGAAGTTGCTCATGCTTATATTCAGGAGATTTTTGCCTGTGTCGTCTTCTAAGAGTTTTATGGTTTCATGACTTATATTCAGGTCCTTGATTCATTTGGAGTTTACTTTTGTGTATGAGGTTAAACAGTAATCTGGTTTCATTCTCTTGCATCTCAGCTTTTATTGCCAACACCAGGTCTTGAAGAGGCTGTTATTTCCCCACTGTATGTCCATGGCTCCTTTATCATATATTAATTGACCATATATGGTTGAGTTTATATCAGGACTCTCTAGTCTGTTCCATTGGTCTATGGGTCTGTTCTTGTGCCAGTACCAAATTATCTCGAGTACTGTGGCTTTGTAATAGAACTTGAAGTTGGGGAGCATAATCCCCCCAGGTTTATTCTTCCTTCTCAGGATTGCTTTGACTATTCAGGGTCTTTTTCGGTTCCATATGAATTTTAGAATGATTTTGTCTGGTTCATTGAAGAATGTTGTTGGTATTTTGTTAGGAATTGCTTGAATCTGTAGAATGCTTTAGGCAGGATGGCCATTTGGACAATATTAATTCTTCCTATCCATGAGCATGGGATGTGTTTCCATTTACTGGTATCTTCTTTAAGTTCTCTCATGAGTGTCTTGTAGTTTTCAGAGTATAGGTCTTTCACTTCCTTGGTTAGGTTTATTCCTAGGTATTTTATTTTGGATGCAATTGTGAATGGAATTGTTTTCCTGATTTCTCTCTCTGCTAGTTCATTGTTAGTGGATAGGAAAGCCACAGATTTCTGCGTATTAATTTTGTATCCTGAAACTTTGCTGAATTCAGATATTAGATCTAGTAGTTTTGGAGTGGATTCTTTAGGGTTTTTATGTACGACATCATGTCATCTGCAAACAGGGACAGTTTAACTTCTTCCTTGCCAATCTGGATGCCTTTTATAGAATTATTTCTAATCCATGATCTGAACACTTCATTTGATTTCCTTCCATATAGAATACAGATGAGCGAATAAATGTACCTGTGGGCACAGCTGTAGTTACCTAGATTTTAATCTGTAATATTCATGTTCTATTTTTTCTGTTATTGCACTTTTAATTTCCTCTTCACCTTGTGGTAGTATGCCAGGGTATTTTTAAAGGCGTAAAAATAATTTTTCCTATAATTCTTATTATTGGTTTCCTGTTTTACTATGTTTTCTATGTGAATTGTAGTTGTGACTCTAAAGGTCACCTCTTATATAATAAACACAGGTGAATGTGGGGTTGTAGTCCTCTCTTCTAATATTACATGTTTTAAGAATTATTTTCTTGGTTATTTGTTTCCTGATTTTTGCAATACAGACTTCATTTTTTCCCCCATTTTGTTTTTTTCCCTCTTGTGATTTAGAAACTAGATGCATGTTTTGAAATTTACCAGCAGTTAGCTAACACTTTAAAAATAAATATTGCGTCAGCCTAATTAAGATTTTTAAATGGTGGAAATTTTCTTCCTTTATGTAATATGAGGAATTTATTATTAATTTCTAACTTTCTGCAGCATTTACATTTTCATTAACCTGTTTACATCCTGTATTTTAAAATAGTATGTTTTCTAATGCGACTTTTTTATCTTTAATGGCCACAGAAAGGATTTGGATATTTGTATGTTTACTTATTTTGGTGGTGTTACAAGTCCTAACTTACCACGAACACACCTTTACTCTCTTGATTTTCTTCATGATTTGCAGCAAGGATCCTCAGACTATAGCCTGGGGGCCAAATCTAGATGCCACCTAGGTGGGTATGGCCCCTGAGTGAAGAATGGTTTTATGTCTTTAAATGATTTTTTGCAAATCAGAAGATGAATAGTATTTCATGATGTATGGAAATCATATGAAAGTCAAATTTCAGTTTCCACAAATGAAGTTTCATTGGCACAGGGCCCTGCCCACCCACTCACGCACTGGGTGCGGCCTGCTCCAGCTCCATGGCAGCCGGGGTCGGGAGCTGCAGGGAGACCTTAGGGCCCACAAAGCCTATGAACTCCCTGTGTGACCCTTCATGGAAAATGTTTGCCTCTTCCTGCTCTAGAGCAGTGACTTGGGCTTCTCTTCTAGGAATTCACATGAAGGATGGTAGTTATGATGTCATGTGGGAACCCAGTCCCCTCCTTCTTGCCCCGAATTTGCCTGAAAACTCCACAGTATGTATAACTGTCGTCCCTGTGTCCGTCAGTGATAGTGCAGGTTCCAGGCTGCACACAGAGCAGTGGGGCTGAATGCCATTACCCCGTCCTCTCCACCTCTCCACTGGAACGTGGGGGGGGACAAAAGCCCAGTGACTCTAGGGGTCACGTTTCCTCTCTCCTAATTTGTGATGCTTTTGAAGAGTCAACTGCAAACTCATGCCTTGCTGTGATGACATTTCCCGTCCCACCCTTCTTACCTGGAGTGTCACGTGTTATCTTCCGTGACAAGCTGCTTTCAGGGGCTGGCGTCAGTGGGAGTCCCTGGGTGGCAGGCTTTTCGCCACAGTACACGTTTGAGCTTGCGTCTCTGGTGCCGCCTCTTTTCTGGTGCTGCCCAACCAGGTGGAGTCTGTCTTTGTTTTACTGCCATGCGGGCTCGATGCCCAGAGGAGGCCTGGCCCACAGGGCACACGGCCGTCCCTCTGTAATCCTGCCCTGGAAAGCTGAGTTGGGAAAGGTGGCTTCCCACCCCCAGGGACGCCACAGTGGTGGGTGGTCATCAAACAGAAGAATCACAGATGGTGGGGGAAACCCCAGGAAAGGGAGGGCAGGGCGCTGGGGGGGCTCAAAGGAAGAGCCATCCTGAGGTTACCCGCCAGTGGGGCTGTGGAGGTTAACATGGAGGACGGGGGGCGTTTGCAGCTGAAAAATAGAGCACAGGGTGTCTGGTGGCAGAGGGGCTCAGCGTGGGGCGGGAGCCCAAAGAATTCAGTCTTCAGCCTGTGACAGGGGGGTGGTGAGGGGCCCTGTAGACTGGGGCCTGTGGGCCTGATCTTCATGCAGGGGTGAAGCCATGAGGGATCGCCAGGGCAGACGGGCCAGATCAGGGTTTGTGCAGGATGGCTGCGTGGGCTGATGGCAGGTGAGCCTGCAGGCTGCCAAGTCTGTGAGGAGACTGACAAGGTGAGCCGTGACTAGGGCCACGCCAGGGAAGGTGAAGGGAGGGTGCCGATCGTGGCCAGGGAGAAAGCAGAGCCAGCGACCCGTCCCAGGCTTCCCATCCAGGCACCGCAGACTGAGATGGTGGTGGCGAAGGGAAGCTTCAGAGATGCAGATGGCAGGCAAGGAGGGCACGTGGTGAGGTTGTGTGCCTGCAGCCCCCAGGCAGAGATGTCCAATAGCGATGGGGACGAACTGCCATCCCCAGTCATTCCCTCTCAGCACACCCACCTGGCTGGTTTCCTTGGAGGTATGGCAATCAGATTACTCAATCCATCTATTCCTTTACTTTTTAGATGTCTGTATTATTTTGCTATAGCTGCTGTAACAAAGGACCTCAAACGTAGCAGCTTAAAACTGCAGAAATTTATTCTTTCCCAGTTCTGGAGGCCAGAAGTCCTAAGTGACTATCAATCCCGGAAATCAAGGGGGAGAATTCTTGTCTCCTCCAGCTTCTGGTGGCACCAGGTGTCCTTGGCTGGGGACAGCGCTCCTCAGCCCCTGCCTCTGTGCTCAGTGGAGCTCCTGTCCTGGAGTTAAACATTCCTCTGCTGCCCTCTCCTAGGGAAGCTCGAGGGGTGCTCAGGGTCCATCTGTACCACCCAAGATAAGCTCCCATCTCAAGATCCTTTGCTCACAACTGGTAAGTTCTCCTCTGCTGTGTAAGGAAACAGTCACAGGTTCCAGGAGTCTGGGACGTTCTTTACCTGTGCACACCGCCTTTCTTCTAGAATTTAACCTCCCTGAGGGCAGGCTCTCTGCCCGTCACACTGGCCTTCACAGTCCCTGCACTAGTTCGATACAGGGAGTATTTAACATGCATTCCTCAAGCTCCATAGATGATAAAATATGTGATTTTCTTTTACTGTTGTCCTTAAAGTGTCTCAAACGAAAGTAACTAGGAACTTTTCATACTTGAAAGTCTAGTGAACTTTTCAACCTTTCACTAACTGCTTCTTTGGAAGCTCCTGAGTCCTCTGGCTTCTCTTGAAGGTTCCCCGTGGGCTGGCTGTCTGATTGGCGACCCAGACGCCAGGAGTGTGTAGTTATGGTGCCACACGGGGTTGCCTCATTTAAGGGCGAGTGGGGGCTGGGCGGCCCTGCCCTGCCCGCAGTGAGCCTGTGCTCTGGACACATGCTGGCCCCCTGTCCTCGCCCCCTGGCCTGAGAGGAGTTGGGGTGGCGAGCAGCTGGGAACCTTGTCTCTGGCAGTCCCCCCGCGGTTGCTGGCCACTGGTCATGTGGAGTGTGAGCCTCAGAATGAGCACAGGGCTGCAATTTTGCAGCCTCCAAACATAGTTGGGCTGAAAGGGGGTGGTGATGACACTCGTGTCGGGCACAAGTTGGGGATACATCCTGGGGATCTGTGGTCCTGGGACTTGGGTAGTATTTGCATCAGTGAACAGAAATAGCATGTATGTCAGCTACACACATAGGTTTGTCCCAGGTCCGAATGTGTCTGGGGAAGGTGATAGGGCCTGTGGCTTGCTGGTTCTACATCCTAGTTTGTAAAATATTCCACCAAATGTGGAAAGTGATAATGGCCATGAAATTAGAATGCTCTAATTTGAGAATGCTCTCAATCTGAGACTCTGAGAGTGTTCTTTTGCAACTATCCCAGTCAAATTTTTAGACATAAATTTAAAATGATTTGAAAATATTTTAATTTCTTCTTTGTATCTTTTGCATTATTAGAGTACCTTGCTTGGCTTGTTTTGACCTTGGAAAGATATGTAGACTCTTAAGTCTTCTTTATGAATTGAGAACCTAGCACTAAGCATGGTTTCTTCTATTCCAAGTGTGGCCCATGTTTAAATATTAAGGCTAAACTATTTACTAAGCTATGGCTTGCCTGCATGGACTTTCAGATTATGATGGCAGAACGTCACAGGATGTGGAAATAAGTATTTCCAGCCCTAGGCTTCCCTACAGTGCATCCATTCAACACCACATAGAGCTGAAAACCTCGGCTTGCGAAATTCTAAAGTTGTGATCTAGCCAAATTCTTTAAGAGCAAGGCTTCCACAATTTAAAAGAAAGTAAGATGTTTGGCATCCGCCTTCCCCTATGAAGTCGGCTTCATAGCACCACGTGATCATAAGTGTCAACATCATTGACACCAAGGTCGTAACAGTTCCCATTTATCTGTGCCAAGCACTGTGCCAAGCACTTTGCATGTATGACCTTATTAAATTATAATAACTGGGTTGACACTCTATTTTTAAGTCTGTGGGTTGAGACTCAGAGAGATTAGGTAATTTATCCAAAGTCACACAGTGAGGAAACAGGGGCTGGCGTTTTAATTTATGTCAGATTCCAGAGTCTTAAAATCCACCCAACAGGTCTACATGTTGTAACTGTAACAGGTATGTTCCTTCCATGACCTGTCTCAAAACAAACTCCTAGTGTTTATTTGTAAAACATAGAATCCATAAACAGAAATCCACCAACTTACAATTATTTAAGTTTGAAAATAAATACTGAAGGACAATCTGACATTTTACCAGCTTGCCCCTTCAGAAGCTTAAAGTTTGAGTTCCTTCTGCAACTATTTTAAAGTATCCACATATACCCACTTTTTAAGTTGATAACTGTAACATTTTCATAATTTCAAAGATGAGGTAAATTATTTCTGGTTAATGAACTTTAGTTATCTTTATGACTATCTCACGTGTGCCAAGGGCTGTATAAACTCTCTATTTTTCGGTCATTTGTAGAACCTAACTTCATTTTTAGCATCTGTTCTTCAGACAGGTAAAGTAATTGACCTGAAAACTCTGAGCTCATAAGAAACGTAATCAGGATTTGGACCCAGATATTGTTTATTCAAAAGTCTATGGTCTTTTCACTAAAATGAGAAAATTTTATCTTCAATTTGTAAAAATTGAAAAAAAAACACAGATTATTCTTGACATGACTCACTTGTACTCTTTGAAGGACTTTAGTCTAAGAGCATGCCTCTGAATTTTGAATTTGTTTTCATCTTGTTTTATGGTTAAACTTGAATTTGAGATAAGTAATAAATAATGTAACAAAATTACAAGCACAAAACCTTTTTTTTCTGGAACTATAAAGGTGTTTGAATTGGGCCAAAGTTTTCTTTGTTAGAAAGCATAGACAAGTTGAACTAAATGTTAATGAAATCCTAGGGGTCCTCAACTGTAAAAATGAGTTTTCTCTCTTTTTAATTCCCAGAATTTACATGATTCTTGCCTTATCATATATATTCACATACTTCGTGAATTTTATCATAATTTTGTGAATTTTAAGTTATCTGGGATGAGACACTTAGTGATGATGTAAAACTCACAATATGAAATGATATTTTAACATTCTACTACCCAAGAGAACCTTGCGTAACCATTAGCATTATATTAACAACACTGTCTGGCTTAGAGATTCTTTGCTGTGTTCAAAATGTTAACAGAAATGTTGAAAGCAGTTTGTTTCATAAATGATGAGAGAAATACAAACAGCAGCAAGAGCTTATTCAGTTTGAAAATTGTATTGATCCCCATCTCCCCTTACAATGTATTAGTCTGGGCACTAAACTAACTTTCTTTTTGTCCAATTACAGAAAGAAACAAAGGTATACCTTTAGCTTTTCAATATTGAAGTTCTAGTATAAGCTTCAAACCTCCTACTTTACATTTACCATAGAAATTGCATTCCCATGGACAATCTGAAAGCACTTTGCAAAAATTAATTACTTAAAAATGCATTGCATTTAAAGATTTATTGCCTTCTCTGACTACTTTAAAGTCCCTTTAAGACATTTTCATTTATCTTTACAATGCTCCTGTTTAAAACAAAACAAAACAAAACAAAGTGGTGTATTATACATTTGGAACCAGAAAACTTGCTGAAGAAATAACTATTCAACACTGCTATATAAATTTCTTAATTTTCAACGCAAAGATACATATTTTATCCTCAACTTGTTAATCCAAATATTGAAGAAAATCCTCAGGTACTATTATTATAACATAAAAATATAAAAAGATATTAAATTGAATTAAATTGATATTTACTTCATTTCTCTTTTGGATTTGCAAAAATAATTCCCTTTTTCATGCCTCATAGTGAGACATTTGATTTCTCTAGTACGTCCTTTTTTTTCATGAATATGTACTCAATGGTATAGGGTGACTTTAATGTGACTATTAACCCACAAACCCTGGGAGGACCTGATGCTGGCCCACAGAAGTTTTTAACACCGTGGCAGGTTGACTGGGCATCAACAAGGGCCAATCCATGTGTGGCCTCACCACTAAGGATGTTACCTCCCTGGGGAGGCAGGACATAAAGATGCAGAAGACAAACACTAGAGTGAGTTGTGTAACCATATGAGACAAGAGTTTGAGACGCCATATGCTACTGTATGCTTGTTGTTGAAGGAGAAGTGGGTGTTAGAAAAACCCTCTGCTTGGGAGGACAAGGATTCCCATGGGCTGGATGGAGAGAGATTTATTTATCTCGGCTCTCCTACTGCCTGGGGAAAAGCAAGGAAGGAAATTCATGTTTCCTTTTCATTCTGGATCTTACAAGGATTCTTCTTAAAAATCTCTGTTTTCTGAGCACTGTTGTATTAATGAATTTAAGAGGAAATTGTGAAAAAACAAACTAGTACCTATGAAAATATGCTTATCATGAGTTCAGTTTGATTAGTAATGAAAGCCGGGCTTCTGTAGAAGGTCTGCGTTTGGTCGATTTGATTGTTTGGGCAGTGGTTTTATTCTGCTGTTTCTTGAAGTCTGATTTAGAGAGCAGGCACCAGGAAGATAAGGATATACTAATAATGACTGTATGTTTCCAAATCTTGAAATCATTTTTTCCAGCATTATTCAGAATCTCTATTTCTTTTCCCATAGACAAAAGAACATGTGCCCATGTTAAAGAAAAATAAAAACATAGCTTTTGACCAGCAATTTTTCTAATAAGGTAATTTCAACAGATCAGATGTCTGAAAGAAGGAATATTACCTGGGGACCTTTTGCTGAAGTGGAGGCATTCTTAGGTCTCTTTCTCCCAATAATTCAACTGGAAAGTATGAGCTAAGCCAAACATGTAGATCTAGAATTCACCAAATTACTTCCTTTGACTTCCTTATTTTTCAGTCAGTAATAATTTGATTATAATTGAGCTCAATTGAGCAACATACAAATATGCCTTCTGAACAGATTTCTAACTACCAGAATCAGTGTTCACCTGAAAAGCAGAGTGTGTGTATCTAATTATGCACACATATTTATTCTTAGTTGATTAAAAAAATAAAATAAACATGCCAAATAAACCTTCTTGGTTCTAGTGGGAAACACATTTCCGATTCCTGGGAGGGAGGGAAAGACCCAGCTGTGATTGATACTGCCCGTTACGGGCTCCCTCGGACCAACACACAACTCCCCTTCTTTAAGGAATGAGAGAAAAGTCAGGGAGCAAAATATGAAAAGAGTAAATAGTTTGGTGCATGTCTAACTCAGGCTAAAACTTTATGGTTTAGGTAACTTTCCATGCTCTCCTCTGGGCTTACAGTACATACCGAGGAACAGACATACAGTAACTGAATTGTTTCAATTTATCCAAATAGCATTGAAATGGACTTAATTGTTGCACTAGAGGAAAACCCACCTGTCTCCAGAGACTATTAGTGTCATTTAAAGGGCTAAATGTATCATAAAACCTGTCTTTAGCAGAATAAAATTGTACAGACCAACACAATTTTAGCTAATGTTTTCCACATTTCTTGAAATGAAAGAAAAAGAGAAAAAAGGAAGAAAAAGGGAAAGAAAGAAAGAAAACATTGGCTGTAACCTATTGGGGCACTGAATTATTAGAAATATTTTTTAATTCTGTAGACCATCAAACATCTTTTTAAAAATTAAAAGGATTTTGTAGTAAGGCAGATTTGCAGTTCTTCAATTCTGCAAGATAAATCTAGCCTATTATGATTCTTTCACAATGTGGATTTAAACAAAAGAAGTGAAACCCAACTTACATAAGGAATAAATGCAAACCTCTCCCGTTTTGTGCCTTCAAAATGGAAGTGGACTTTGTAGCTGGATTCATTGATGCTTTATTTTCCTTTTATTTTTTGTTCTGGGGAAATACTTCCCCACGGTATTTTCTTATTGTTACATATGTTGTACCTGCTGAATGTGTGCTCAGCTCCCTTTTGAGTAAAGTAAATAATGGTAGAGTTCCTCCAAAACAGAAAAAGGTGGAGAGAAAGCTTTAAGCATTGCTTTTATTCCGTCAAAGAGACAAAAGCTATTTCTTCCCTGTAAAGAAGTTCAGAGCATAATGGGGACAAATCAAGAACGGAGACAAATAGTGAATCAAATCTCAATTGAAAGAACAAATCTTTCTATTTACCTGTCTCATCTTTTCACAGAGGTTGTATATCAACTATCAGGAAAGCTATTTCAAATAACTTCTGCTAACATAATTGTTATTTTATAAGTTTAGTTGCTATGGTAATGTGTGATGTAATCGCCTATTTCCATCACAATCGGTTAGTTTTTCATACCTAGCCAGCATATTATTTTCCCCTTTTTTCTGTTAGCGCTCCATGATCCACGAGGAAAAACAAAACAAAATGAAACTCCGTATATATTGCTTCATTCTTCTGGAAAGCTCCTGAATCGGGACATAATTACCCATGTGCAGGAGCTTTTCCAGTAACTGCAGAGTTTTAGGTTTTCATGCAACCGCAACTATAATCATGCGAGCTTTGTTAAGCTACACGTGAGTGGGGACAATTGCAATTTCTTCATTGTTCTCTGTTAAAATGTCTGTGCCGCACACACATGTTTCCAGAGACGGAGACCACGTGGTAAATCATGACCGAGGGGCCCTTGCTGAAGGACACAGGCTGGGAGCCCAGCTTTGCCAACCAGGAGGGGGAGGCTGGCCAAAGTGGGACCAGGGAGCTGTGGCATGCTGCTGGACTCCATGCCGGGGTGCCCAGCGGTGCCTCTGGGAGTACCACGGCGTTCTGTCCTGGGAGCGGCCAAGGTGTCCTGTCCCAGAAGCGGCCATGGCGTCCTGTCCCGGGAGCAGCCAAGGCATCCTGTCCCAGAAGCGCCCACAGCGTCCTGTCCCGGGAGCGCCCACGGCGTCCTGTCCCACCAGGAGTGACAGGCGATGCGGGAGGCACTGGGGGCGCGCGCCTTGACCAGGGGCGCATATTAGTCCTTCCCACGCAGCGGACCCGTGGCGCAGTGGCGCACTTGCTGGCGTGGTGTGGCCCCATCACCTGGGAAACGTGGCCCTGCGGGAATGAGCCCAGAGCGCGGCCCCAGAGCCATGGGCCGCCCCCGCAGGGCCAGGTAGGAGGGCCCCCGAGGGCGCGGCATCTGCTGTCCTCCAGGCCGAGGGCAGTGGAGAGGCTGCAGGGCTGGCAGCTCTGGCCTTCGTCCGATCCGCGAGCCGCTACTCCCCTGGGCCCAGGGCCCCCTCATTGCAGCCCGCCTGCCCTGTCTCCAGAGCCGCCTCCTCCCGACACCACGTGCTGGAGCGGCCATGGAGTTCTGGTCTTCTCCCTTAGACCCATGTCCTCCTGCTGGGCCTCCCTACTGCAGAAATCCTAATGCATCTTCCCACTTCCATCCCGGACGCCAAAAGCCACTCGGATCCTTCCGAGGACAGGTCGCCACCACGGGGCACCACGTTGCTTGTGCTTGCTGACGGTCCTCATCCCTCTGTCCTTCTGCAGCGTGAGAAGGGGCCTTCCCTTCCCCCCTCCGTCGTCAGACTAGAAGCTGCTGGAAGCAAGGAACCATTGCTTCTTCACACGCGAGCCTCTCAGGGTCCGGTGGGGTGTCTGGGACCTCCTGGTCTTCATTCGTGAGACCGGAATCCAGTTCACCCCCTAGTCCAGATGAGTATGTGTATTCCGAACCATCAGTACGCTAGGGTTTAGGGAGAAGGTGATGCTGTGTGCTGTCAATCATACCTTCTCCTGTATCCCGTACACCAACCCATGAACCCAGCCATCATTTCTTTGTTTGCTGTCATCCAGGAAACAGATGTTTTTCAAATTGTACAATTTAAATATGTACTGGCCCTGAATTAAGCCACACTCTGCCAGTTTAGGAAAAGCCCCCAATTCCACTATTCCCTGTGCTCTTATATATTTTCCTTGATATATATCATAGAAAGGATATCTGAAGGCTTCTGAAAAACACGTAATAAATTGGTGCTTCTCTTTTCTTATGGTTTTGTGTTAAATTTGGAAATATGATAGTTCTGTTCCCTTTTTATATTCCCACAAGTATGTCATGTAAGTAGTGAGTATTTATTGAATGCAAGAAGACAGACAGGGAGGCGGGGAGAGGGAGGCAGCACGGTGCATCACTCTGGTTTTCTGGCTGATCAGGCCCACAGTTCTTCCCCTTGGTTTCAAGACCAGTGGTTGGCTTTGTATTCTGATTTTCAGTGCAACTAGAAAGGTGGCCACCAAGTTATACATTACATCACTAAATAAAACTCAAAGGATTCATATTTTACAGTGAAACAATGACAATGCTGGCTGCACACTACTGTGGGCAGGCGTAGTAACTTCCTTCCCAACTCACTGATTTTTGGGCATTTTAGGGCTGGTTATGCACAGGAGGGCATTTGCAACCCACAGGAGCAACCTGCACTTTGTCGCTCTTTTTGTGATACTTTCTTCACAAATGGTGTTGGTGGTGTCCTTCTCCCTAATTGCTTTAAATTAAAAAGCAATTTGATGCTTACTCACCTCCAACTAAATTCTCTGGGTCAGGTCCGAGATGGCTGCAGAATCATTAGGAAGCGGGCATTACACATATCCTTCTAATAGCAACTGGACCTTCAGAGAGCAGAAGGTCAGGGGCTGGTCCTGCAGGTGGCAGCTGTCTTTATGGGTGGCCAGGTGATGCACGGAGCCTTGTTTACGCTGGCGTGTGCCAGAGGATGCAGTCAGTCTTCCTACTTTGATTTGAAGGCAAATCGAGGCATGACGGTACTGTGAAGCCATCATTTGCTCTCCAGGGCCTGGCAGGCAGCACAGCTCAGTGTTTAACGAATTAGTGTCCTATCATTTTCTTTGTAAAACACCTCACAGTTTGCAAAGGGCTTTCTTTACTTTACGCAAGGCTTTTTGTCTTTTATTGAGTCTGAGCTTGAAAAACCGCAGAGATGTTTGTCGTGCTGCCCTTGTTACAGACAAGGAAGGGGAGATCTGGTGACTTGTCCAAGTCTTTTGGCCACTCACAGGGCTCGGACTACAAATGAGGTCCTCAGCACACCTCCTGTTCAATACAAACGAGGTCATCCATCTGTAGAGATTTCGCTGCTGCATCGGCAAGTGACGCAGTCTCCTTTTTACCATCCGTGATTCTACAATAACTTTGTCCCTAATTCCAGAGCTGTGACCTCAGGAAATGCTGTTCGTCACTATTTCAGTTGCCTAGACATTGAGGGGCTGCTCTTTCTTCCTTACCTTACGGAGCTCTTAAAGAGTGTGCGGATTTGGGATGTGGCTAGATTTTGTGAGCAGCATGTCATTCATTTCCATCACGGCCTGTGTCCTCAAAGGGTTTGATTTGCCAGCATTGCCTGGCTCTCCGAATTTCCCTTCAGCTGAACAGAAAAGTCTTATTTTTATTTCCTTTCTCCCAGTTTACATGCAGGAGTGTAACTGAGTGAGTGGACGTCATAAGCAGTTCTTTCATTCTTAGAGGAATTACCCACAGCCAACTGGCACATGGGTGTAGAGGAGTCACCCCAAACAGTTTCCTCATTCCAAGGACATTTCACAAGCTTGTCAAGGCAAATTTCCTGTCTCCACACAAAACGGGAAAGAACCTGCGTTGGTTTGGTTTTAGCTGGATATCCACGAATTGGTGCATCGCTGTCATTCCAACTAAGGAATGAGATGAGAAAGAAATGTTGAACTGCCCCTCCTACAAAAATTCGAAGTTAACCATCACAAAGATGACTGATATTTGGGACAGTGCTGGAATCTTAAGATTCAATGTAAAAATTATTTAATAATTGTCTTTCAACTCCAATAAATCTTTCTTCTGACTTTTAAAAAACTAAACATAACTTAGTCATAAAAGTGTACTTTATGGAAAAACTAGAAACACAGAAGAATCTAAAGCTATAAATAAAAAGCTTCCATAATACTAACCTGTTAAAGTATTCCAGTATTTCCTCCAGTTTTTTCTGTATTTCAGCTTTTTGTTTTCTTATCGTTTTCTTCTCTATGAGACTTCGTATCCCAATTAACACATCATAACCATATGCTGCTGCATCAGTGACCATTGCTTATGTAACTAAGGCCTGTTTTGGATGTTAATTTTAGTTTTGAATTTTGGTCATAACTGCAAAGACATACACATCAGTTATACTACAGATATTCATGTTAACATATATATATGCGTATAAAATATAAATGTCTAAATCTATGGATATATTTGTAAAATATATCATAAAATACATTTATAAAATAATTTTCCCACTTGTTATTTGCCTGGGAAAGCAAATTAAAATTTTATTTATGACATTAATGGATATAAAGAAGTTTTATATTTCTATATAATCAAATTTGGTCATATTTTTCTTCACTGTTTCTTCAATTCATTTTAGGTATGGAAGTTTATTTTCTCCTATATAACATTTTTGTTATATGCTTTGGCTATCTTTCTAAAAGTAGAGTCGCTGATCAAGGGGCAGGTCACTTTCTTAGGCTGCTGCAATTCGTTGTCGGGGCAGTTCTGCGGCTCCTGTCCCCACCCACAGAGTTGTTTCCCAGTTTTCCATGCCTGCCCCACCCACACCAACAGGACCATCACGGTGAGGTTTTCATGATTCTACTCTAATTCTAAAATGAACACATCTTCCTCATAGAAAGTTTGGAAAATGCCAGTGACTATAGAGAAAATACAGAAATTGTAGCTGTCACTAGGTCCAAGAAAAATATTGTGGGTGATTTTATTGCTATCACCTTCATGCCCTCTTCTCTGGAAACTTACCTTACATACATATTTTTATTCTACTTGCATTCATTTAACAACCCCCGTGAGCATTTCCCCCCCTTGTTAAGTAGTATATACCCGTGTGATTTTCATGGTTCTTGTCGCATCGGGTGGCGCGTAACTAGTCATTCTCCTACTTTGCACATGGAGGGTCCTTCCAACTTTTCACAGCTTTAACAAAGGACATTGAAACAATTATTCTTGAAAATATGTTTAACAGCATCTCTTTTTATTTCTTGAGGAATATGGTACGGAATTGTGGGGTTCAGAGGATATGAATTATATAACTTCATTTCTATTTTCAAATATCTAATGTGGTAGGTTAGAAAAACTGTGCCATATAGTCTACTTTCCACTTGAACTCTTTATATATGATTCATTGTCTATCAATTTGTTGACAGTATTTCCCCCACTTATTATTTGCCCAAGAAGGCAAAATAAAAATGTTCATTTATACCATTTGTGGATATACAGTTCTTCTTGTGTGTGTGCTCAAGTTGAGTAATGCTTTTCTTTCAAACATTTTAATGAAGGACATTTATTTTCTAGTCAGAGATCATGTAGATATTTTTGTGCGTCTTTTCTTCTCTTTATTATTTGGTTTTGTTTTCTACTCAGTAATTTGATCTATTCACAATTCATTCTGGTGCATTTTAGGAAGGGATGCTATTTCCATAGTTTTCCTCAAGTTGCCAATCATTTGTCAAATAATTCTTCTTTCTCTCTTTGTCTTGCTTCGCCATTTTCGTAACATAAAATTCTCACACATTCCCAATTCTCTTTCTGGGCTCTCCTCCTTCTGCTGATCTGGCTAAAGCATTTTTTCAATTTCTTTTCAGTCAATCACTTTTAAGGAGGGAGACCCTTTGCTAGAATTTGAGAATATAAAAAATGTACACAGCTTCATTGAAAAACAAAAACCAGATAAGTGCCCATGGGTGAGAGAGTCACCACCTTGGTGGGTGCTTGTGGAGCGAGGCCGCCCCTGAATGCACAGCTCCACCTGGCAGAGCCCCAGAGGGTCAGCAGGAGCGCCTTGGCAGGTGGGCGGTGGTTTCAGCGCCCAGGCTGGGAAGGCGGGAAGCACAAGGACAGGAGGGCATGGCTGCCAGGCTGCACCCTTAGTTGTGCCCACCGATGACTGCAGGTCCTGCACTGGAGACAGTACAGAGCAGAGGTCGCCGCTGGCCCCCAGTGGACATGTAGATGGAGAAACAAAGCTAGTCATTCTAAGGTCTCAGGATAACTCAGCATCCTCTGATGGATATGTTGTCTTTTCTTCTGTTTATAGTTTTTAAAAATTATCCTTCAATACTTATGAAAGTCTTTATATGTGTTTGAAATGATTTAAAATTTATTTACAATACTTCTGCGATTGATATTGTATCTCTAATCACTGGGTAGCTATGTTTCTGAGGAGCACATCTTAAAACTATGTAGTAAACAACCGATGATTTAAAATCCCTTGTTTGTCCTTGCAGTTGTCCACTACTTGATTACTAAGGACATTATGTATATTTCTTATTCAGTTTTGTTCTTAACCAATCCCTCCTTGCATACATTTTGGTGATATGCCTGTTATTTTGTTTGTAGTCTGAGGTTGGGAAAACCCATTTATAGACCCCGTGCCTTTCCAACCAAACCAGTTGCTTAATTAATCTGATCCACTAAAAGGGAATATGTCATCTTCCCAGAAATAAAGATTAAACATTTTATTCTATGATTTCTTTTCCTGTTGTCTTTGAAAGACATTATTTAATCTCTGATGTGCTGTTTCCCCTTCATGTTTCAACGATCCGTCTCAGCCTCAATAATACAAAATATCATTGTAGAATTTACTTCTCCCTTTTTATTACTTTATTTTATTTTAGTATTTTATCTGCCTTTTTGTTGGCTGGTTCACAGTTTGCTTTCTCTTCTACCAGGGTTTCTTGTGTCATCTGTACAATGCTTTTCTACCTCCCGCTGCTCATCCACGTAAATCACGTTTTATTTCTGTCCCGGAAGGCCTTATGGTAATTAAATAATGGTGTTTCTTCTAATATTTCTAGGAACACTTTATTATTTTATACTAGACATATTGGATGCTGTGAATTGAAATGGACTTGAGGCAATTGCTTACTTTCAATATTGCTCTGTCATTAGGTTATGTCTAAAGGACAAAATCAAGCATATTCTGTTTCTGATGCAGTAAATGTAATTGAAGTTAAGACTATTGGCCTGTCTATGAAGGTGATGTTATAAGTCATAAGAGAACATCTGGAGTTTTTTCTCTTTTAGCCGAAAGGAGCAGGTACCAGTAATGGAAGGATACATCAGAAGTGGAACTAAGAGTGTCATTTGAAAAGGACAAAGTCATAGACTGAAATCCACTCTTGAGACAAAATTGGTCTTAGGTATAATGACCGTGGCTTTATTTTAAACCAAAGTGAACAGGGCTGTCGTGTGGGGTGGCAGCAGGGCACGTGGCTGGGGTGCAGAGAAGGGTCCACATTCGGACACTGGCTTGTCTAGCCCCCCAAACTCTGGTTTCCTCATTTGTAAAATGGTTAGTATCTCTTGTTGTTGAGAAGGTGAGGCAGTGTCTGTAAAGCACCTGGAACACGGCGATCTCTCACAGACATTGATTTCCTTTCTCACACTTCACAGGCCGAGTGCAGATGGGTGAAAACTGGCATCTTGTTTTCCCAGAGTTTTTAAGTGTTTGTAACAACCAGGTTCAGTGCCTGAATTTTCATGTTCCTAATTATAAAGTCCCTATGGAACACACGCACACACACACACACACACACACACACACACACACGCACTTTCTATTTTAACTCTTACGCATTAGCATTTGACACAATGAGAGTTGTTTGAGTATAATCTTAATTTTGTCTGGACTGTATTAGCCATATTCTTGAACACCTGTCAGCACTGAATTAGGATTTCAAGATAGAAGCTCTGTGTACACAGAGATGTGAAAGCTCAAAAGTCCATATGAAGACAATTTCTGTTATTTTGCAAAATACTAATAAACTTACAAACTAGGTGTTCCCCAAAGTCATTAACATAATGGCCAAGTAATATATTCTTTCAGGAAATAGTCCAAGAAAATTCATGAGTTTCATTTTTTAAAGTAAGACTTTCATAAAATGTCTCTTTTTCCCACCTGGTTGCTAAGAGGCTTGCAGGTGAATACAATGTATAGTTAAATGAGATCTGTTTTGGAAATGTGCTTTATCAATACAAATTGCTATGAAATGCTACTACAAATGTTTGCTATATAATAAACAGAATGCTTCTGTTACATTTATCTCTTTTCCTACATTTGTATATTTTAAATTTAAATATTATTTTTATATGTTTTAAGAGCATAAACTCTGACAAATGTTTTTGAAGTGTGGTTCATTTATAAGTAAATGCTATATAAAACAACTTTAGAATAGTCAAGAGTCAATAAAAGTGAAAATTGCCACATAGGAAGTCTTTTCTTATTTTCATTAGTTTTTTCTGACTGTATTGAGGTGTAATGGACATACAACATTGTGTACTTGAAGGTGATTTGCTACATGTATATTCTGAAATGTTTACCACAACACAGTTAGCTAACTTATCTTCTAACTCACGTAGTAACCATTTCATTGTTGTTATTGTGAGAACATGGAAAATCTCCTCTCAAGGCTATTTTCAAGTGTACATTCCTGTATTGTTAACTCTCATTACCATCCTGTACTTTAGATCCCTGGAATTTATTCATCTTGTAACTAAAAGTTTGTACCTTTTCACCAACATCTCCCCATTTCCCCCATCCCCTGGTGAACACCATTTTTCTATCCATTTCTGTGAGTTCAGCTTTTTAGATTCTACGTTTAACTGAGATCATATAGGATTTATCTTTCTCTGTCTGACTGTTTTCACTTCATACAATGCCCTCCGACTCTGTCCAGGTCGTTGCATTGCCTTGTTTCTCATGGCTGAATTATGTGCATCAAATGTCTTGGCTACTGTAAATAATGCTGCAGTGAGCGTGGGAGTGCAGGTATCTTTTTGAGATAGTGATGTATTTTCCTTTGGGTAAATTTCCAGAAGTGGAATTGATGGATCATGTAGTGGTTCTACTTAAAATTTTTTGAGGAACCTCCATACTGTTTTATATAGTGGCTGTACCAGTTTACATTCTTGCCAGCATTGCACCAGGGTCCCCTTTACTCCATGTTCCCTCCAATACTTGTTATCTTTCATCTTTTTGATAATAGACCTTATAGCAGGTGTGAGGGGATACATCAGTGTAGTTTTGATTTGCATTTCCCTGATTAATGATGTTGAGCACCTTCTGATGAACTTATGGGACATTTGTATGTCTTTGGAAAAGTGTCTAATGGGGATTTGCCCATTTTTAATTGGGTTGCTTATTTATTCATTGTTCTCTACTGAGTTGTATGAGTTCCTTATATATTTTGGATATTAACCCCTTATCAGATATATGATTTTCAAATATTTTCTTCCATTAAGTAGGTTGTTTTAACATTTTGATGATTATTTCCTTTGCTGTGCAGAAGCTTTTTGGTGTAATGTAGTCTCGTTTGTTGATTTCTGCTTGTGTTTGTGTTCTTGTTATCATGTCCAAAGAGCCGTTGTCAAGGCCAGTGTCAAAGTTCTGTTTCCCTATGTTTTCTTCTAGGAGTTTTATAGTTTTAGGACTTATGTTTAAGGAAATCTTTAATAAACAGTCCTCTTTTTATTTTTTTGCCCAGAATTTGACCAATACAAATGAAATTAATATGGTTTTGAATTGAGTTGACCCCATGGCTTCCTGAACTAGAAAACGCCCTAAGATCTTCTTTCTCTTCTTTTCCAGAGGTTTGTGTTAGCTAGTCCTCCCTTAAATAAATGACAAGTTACTATTATATCTACTTCACAACAGTACCAAAATATTCAGTTACATATCTCCCTTGATGATTTAAAGGATATCACAGGTTTCATTCTGGAATATTTGCTATGTTCTTACATCAAAATTTATCCCTGTAAGCTCTAATTTTAAGTGAAACATTAATAATACTTCTACTTAGCATTTGCACAGCACCTTATACTTTCAAAGTCCTTGACAATTATTAATTAGTTAATCTTCCTGCCCTGTGAGGTCAGCATTACCCTTTCTGCTTACAGACCCACAGGTTAAGTGACTTGCCCAAGGACCCAGACATTCAAGTTATACTTGAACTTGGAATTTGATTTCTAATGTTTTCTGCAAACCATAGAACTCAGCTGCTCAGTATTAATAGACTAAAATATAGTAGATAAGAATAAATTGATGTAGGTATTTAACTGCTCAGTGACAAAACAGTAAATACAGAGTTCACTTTTTGCTTTTGCCTGTCTGAGAGCTTTTTTAAGGAAATCATGGCTCATTTTGTAAGATTATAGTAATTTTAAAACAATTAGAAAATTAAAGCAGGTTCTTGGTGGAAAGGTCAGTTTGAGAAAGAGAGTGACCTTGTTCCTCTTTAATAACGGAGCCAACAGAAACCTGGGCTAGTTGGCCGGAGCACTCCTGGGCATTTTCATGGGGCCCCTTTTGACAGTCTGTTCCCATCAAGAAGTAAGGTGAAGCAGAAGGGAGGTGAGGTAGTTATTTCTCTCTCATTAGCATCCCGCCAGCCCGACCCACTCTCTGGGCACATGTTGGAATACAATAGCCAGCCTCTCTGGATGGGGTCCGGAGAGCTGGTGTGTTTGCGGGAGGCTGACTTCTGTGACTTGCAAAACCATCTCGTCCGTTTTTCCCTGTTAATACTTTTCCTTGTGCCAGTAAGACCAAAGATTCCATGTTTAGTTTTCCAACTTGTCAAAAAGAACATTAAGCTGTGTCATTTCCCAGTGATGTGACTTCTTGTGGCTTTTTTGAGAACTTGATGGATTCCTTTTGTCAACTAAATGCCTTTGCTTATCAGATGGGAATCATCGTTTTTGAAGAGTGGAAGTTTTGGGAATATTTTTATCTCTTACAAAGCCCTGTCCTCAGTCTTTATATATAGTAAATTGTCCAAACAGAGGGGCAGAATTAGTTTCATCCTGATCTTATCCAAGGGTTTGCCAAATGCTCTGGCTAACATTATACTACTGCTGTTTCCTGAAGAGTTATTCTTTTGAAGGTGATAAAGGGAAAAAGGAAGAATGCATTCTTAAGGTTTCTTTCTTGTCCCTGAAGTGATGCACCTGGGATGCTAACAGGAGAGTGAAGAAATAGCAGTGTCCACGAGGTGCAGTGTTGGAGGACACCAGAAAAAACGGGAGCCTCTTACTTAGCCTTTCAATCCCTGCGCTGGGCTGAAGGAGGCAGGCGGCCACGTGTCACAATTATAAATCACATTGATAAACAAAATGCAGTAATTCCAAAAATTTGGCATGTGATCTTTTTGGGTTAAAAAATGTTAAGGATATACTCAGTATGTAAATCAATTATAAATCATGTCCTATCATAAAACATTCACAAAAAAGAGATTTAAAATATGAGATAAATTTTTAAGTAATTTAAAATACATATGCTAATGCTATAAATTATTAATGACATAATATCACGAGAGCAATGAATGCTTCATTATTTTTAAAAATGTTGGTTTAAGTTTTATACAGCAATTCAAATGTCCATTTTGAAGTTGTTAATTTTACTACTTGACTTTAATGGCTGTCATAACTAAAAAATTTTTAAAAACCTTCACAAGTATACACAATTCCAAGTGAGAGATACATCAAGACCATTAATTACATTATAATATTTGTGTTTCAAACCTATTTTATTTGGTTTTTCAAACTTTCATGCAAAATTTTTTTGGACTCTGGCTACTAAATGTCCATCTTCCTTTATCAATTGTACCAGCAAACTTGTAGAAAGATGTGTCTTTTATTTTCATTCTTAGCCTTTTTAGGAGAAAAAGTCTTTTAAGAGTATTCTGTTTCTAAATTTATAAATTTTGCAGATATGAGATTTTTTTGGTGGGGGAATAATGTATTTGCATCATTTTTAACCACAAATTACAGATTAAGGGAACAATGATCTGTTTCCTTCCAAATATTTACAAGTGTCTGTTTCTTTCAAAAACCGGTGCTATCATTTTGTTAATCAAAAAACCTACCAGTTAGTATGACTGGCTGCAAATAACAGAAAACTTGACTCACTGAGGCTAAACATGAAGGTTATGAATCAAACTATGTAATAAGATCTTACAGGATGGAATAACAGCTCTGTGATGTCACCGAGGATCTAGGCTCACTCTTTCCTTTCTGTCATCCTTAGCATGTTTATTTTTCTCCTAATGTTGATACCTGATGGTTACAAAATGACTGCAGTTGCTCCAGTTATCTTGAACTTATTCACATGAGCATCCTGAATAGATAGGAATAAGATAACGAGGAGGAAAGGGTATTTCTCCTCTTTATTGTCGGCCTATTATTGTGGAAATTAAATCTTTTACTTTTAGTCTGGCTGAGAAGAGCTCATAACAGAAGGAGGAGAAAGGTCACCTCCAGTATTTCCTCATGTTTAATCTGTCTGCTATTTGTATCATCTTAAAGTTGAAGCTCTTTTTCTTGGAACTGTCAAGCCACTTGTCCATTCATGAAGGTTAGCTGCCAAATGCTAGATACTGTCACGTGGACTCCATTTGACAAGATTTGGAGCCTCTGCATTCAGAAGTCTAATCTGCCCTTAGAACAGCTGTGCACTACGCAAGTCACGGGACCATCTGCTGGGGACAGCAGTATCCTTCTGCAGTGAATACTTGTGGTGTTTATCTCCTTTCTTATCACAGAAATAGGTACTACTGCCCTTTCAAGGCTTGTTTTTCAGCCCCTGGAAATTAGCCTTCCATTTTGGGGCTCCTTGGTTGAACCGCCAATTTCTCAGTGCACAAAGCCAAACTTTAAAAAGTCGTCTTGCAGCTGACCACGAGCAGGCTGACTGAGAACCCTCTCCAAACACACAAACCCTTGCTAATGTCACCATCTAAAGTCATCTTCCAAATAAGGGAACCAGAAATGGACCCATTTCTCCCCTGCAAAGCTTTGTGGGGGCCACCAGCAGACACACTTCTCGCGCAGCATAGGGTAACATGCCCCCATGCAAGCGGGAGACATCTGTCAGGGGCAGATGTATGAGCCGGAGCTCCGATGTCCTGGCTGCCTAGACGATGCAGTCCGGGGAAAGAGCCAAGGATTTCACCTCGCTTTCCTGTGGCTGAAGTCGCTTGCGTTTAAACGCGAGCTGAGCCGTTTCCTTCTTGGGTCTCAGTTTGGCGGAAGTAAAGCTTCAGGATTAAATCTCTGACATGGGTGTGGAGCCTGAGGTAAGGCAGTCCTGGGTGTTTTCTCAACCTCAAAGGACTTCGGGTTTGACCTTCCAGGTATCCAGAAATACAATCTCAGGCCTCCAGGTAAAAACAATTTCTATTTCCCAAATAAAAGTAAATGATATTTGGTTTGCTTCCCCTTTTAGTCCATGTGGATATTGTATTCCTTTTCCATGGGAGAATCCTGAACAGCCCCCCACCCCCCTTTTTTTTAAAGCATTAGACTTAACACGACTTAAATCTTAGAAAATACGTCAGTGCATTTCAGCACCTGGGCACACAATTAATCTTCATCTATCTCTGGTAATATAAACACACCTGTGGGACGTTTTTCATTGAATACCTGAAAAGAAAACTCATAATAAATCTCAGCCTGATCGCTTTATCACGACTGACAGAGCTGCTGGGCTCCCTCCTGAGGAGCATGATTTGGGAGTACATAACAGCCCAGATTGATTTCTGCAGGCCCTTCCTTCTCTTTAGTGCTTATCCCAAGCTGCGTGACTCTCCCTTCTCTTAATAATAATAAAAAAAAAATTCCCACAAAATATGGTTCCTATATTTAATTTATATCATGGAAAAGCACAAATGCACAGACACACACACGCATGCTTACTGTTTAATGTCTGGAAGACACAAAAACGGCAAACGAGGATGTGTGTAGGACTGACTTCTGTGTTTCTCACAAAGTGGTGTCCTTTTGAAGAGAACTTGTCCCTTTGGAGAGACAGGAAAGAATAATGTGGTCCCTTAACTAGCATTGGTGGCCTTTGGGTGTCCATTCCGTTAGCTCCAGTGTCACTATCAGGGTTTAGTTGTACTCATCATTAGTAGAGTGTTAAATCTTCCATATTCTGTGGTAGCATCTTTCAAGCTGTTCCAGAATATTCTGGAGCCATGCCTCTGGGGTCCAGGGTATAGCTGGGAAATAGCATGAGGGAAAACTCTGTGGAAGATGCTCAGCCCCCCACCGCACTCCATGCCCCCCCACACTCCCCTTTGATGGGAACACCTTTGCTTTGATCAATTTTATACTTCTGGGCTCTGTGTGTGATTAACAGTGTGCCATCCACATGGATTAGCAGACTGCTGGTCTATGGTAGATAAACAGTAAATGAAGTTCCAAAGACCTGGCAAAATGCCTCCTCTTTTTCAAAGATCACACTTTATTTTCAAAATTGATTAATTCTGCTTTGCTGAATTCAATGACCATGTCCTTGGGGCTTTGTAGCCATAAAGGTAGAAATATTATAGTAAGCATCTCTCTCTCCCCATTTTGAGTTTGGTAAAATTTCCCCAATATTAGAGAGAAAAAAAAGTTTTATTTAGCAGGACTTGGGAAAAGAGAAATTTGAATTTAAAAGATTAACTTAAAACCTGTTTATATAATTTTAGGCTTAGACTTAACAGAAAAGTTGCAAAACCAATATGCTAGTTCCCACATACCTTAGATTGCACATCCTAGTTTATCCCCTTTCTTATCCTAGTACAGTGGCTGAAACTGGTATAATTAACCTGAACAGATCTATGTATCCTATTCAGATTTTGCTACTTTTCTCCCTAATGTCCCTTTTCTGGCCCAAGTTCCAGTCCCACACTGCTTTTCATTTAGTTGCTCTGCGTCCTTATTCTGCGCCAACCCATGGTAGTTTCTCAGTCTCCGTTTTTCACCAAGGTTCTCTGTAGTTGCATGTTGAGTGGTTAATACTGACTTTAACCAACTCATGTGAAAATGAGATTTAATATT
This sequence comes from Phataginus tricuspis, assembly GCA_029783875.1. Classification (NCBI taxonomy): domain Eukaryota; kingdom Metazoa; phylum Chordata; class Mammalia; order Pholidota; family Manidae; genus Phataginus; species Phataginus tricuspis. Next base: position 41,601,320 of record JAQQAC010022866.1, on the reverse strand, counting down.
TGCTAGACACTATTCAATAGCATTCTCAAATGCGGTAGAGAAATAGGCAATGAAAATTATTACCTCTGTATATGGGCCAGTTGTCAAAATCCTAGTTTTTGACAGTTTACAATCTGTCAGAATTGGCAAAATTGGTAAAATTTTAGGCCAGACTCTAATATTCCACAAGCTGAACATAAATCTACAGAAAGATGTAGCTATAATATAAATTTCCTGGGCCTGGTTGTGTCCCATGGATTCACAAAGAAGATAGTGGATCGGTCACTTTCATTTTGTTTTAGAATATGTGTTTATTTGTTTCCAAAAATACAGGGAGTTTATGGGGGTGGTTCTCTGCCTATATGTAAATAATCTCTAACTGTATTGTTCTAGGGCTGAGTAGCATGTCTGTATGACATTTAAATGAAAACTTTAAGCAGAGTATGTGCTGAATTATTTTTCCTTAATTTTTAAGGTTTCAGGTATACATGAAAAGAATTTGTATTCTCAGTATGTTGGGTGTAGGGCTCTATATGTTTCTGTAAGATCAATTGTTCAAAATGTTATTCAGATCTACCCAATTCTCACCGATATATCATATGCCAGTTACTTTAAAAGGTGTGCTACAATCTCCCACACTGTTTGTGTGATTTTTCACTTTAATTTCTCCTGCAATGCTCTTAATTTTCTCTTTACAGGTTTTATGTTTGTTTTTGTTAGGAGAGTGCAAATTTATGATTCTTTTCTTCTTCCTGGTGTATTGCTTCTTATATCATTGTGATGATTAATTTTAGCTTTTGACTTGATTGGGCAATGGTGCCCAGACAGTTGGTTAAGTGTTATTCTGGATAGTTCTGTGAAGGTGTTTTTTGCCTGAGGTTAACATTTAAATCAGTGGACTTTGAGTAAAGCAGATTATCTTCTATAATGTGGTTAGGTGGGCCTCATCTAATCAGTTGATAGCCTTAATAGAACAAGATGGCTCAGCAGACTGCCTCTGGGCTCTTTGATTGTTTATTTTATGTTTGAGTTTGATTGGACCACAGAAATTAGTCAAATGTTATGGTAGAAGTTTGTTTGAAGGTGTTTTTGAGTGAGAGTAATGCTTAGATCAGTACACTAAGTAAAGCAGATTGCACTTCTTAATGTGGACGCACCCCATCCAGTCAGTTCAAGACCTGCATAGAACAAAAGTTTAGCTCTTCCCTGAGTGGAAAAGTTTTCCTGGCTGACTTCAGCTGTTCTTGGGTCTACAGCACGCTGCCAGCCTTTGGGCTTGAGCTGGGACACAGGCTCAGAAGATTTTGGACTTGCTAGCTTCTATCATCTCATGTGTCAGTTTCTTAAAATAAATCTCCTTTTCTCTGTATAGGCACGTCTGGTTTCTCTGGAAAACCCTAATACAATTATTATGTAGTATCTACTTTATTCCTAATGATTTTTGCCCTAAAGTCAGTTTTGCCAAATATGGATGGTGGCACACCAGCACTTTGGTACTTTTTCCATCCTTTAAGTCAATATTTTTGTTGCATATTAAATGGTGTTCCTGTAAAGCTATTATAGCTGGATTTTGTTTATTAGCCAATCTGAAAAATCTGAGTCTTTTATGTATGAATATAATCCATTTACAGTTATTGTTGAACTGATATTTGGATGGACTTCTGTCACTATATTTTGTTTTCCATTTGATAGGTCTTTCTCAGCTTCTCTTTCCTGTGCTTCTCTCCTTCTGGTGTTCGGTTGGATTCATTCCATCCTCTTTCTATCTCCCTTTTCCCATACTGGTTTGGGGGGTTGCAATAACAATAGCCAGCTAGTGTGTGATAAGAGCTTACTGTGCTCTAAGAAATTCCCAATTTGTGTAACCTTCACTGCAACAAATACGAGGTATCTGTGATTATTTCATCCATGTAGAGCTGAGAAATCTGTGGTGCAAAAGTATAAAGCAACTTGGCTAAGGCTGCATGGGTGGGGGGAAGCCATATTCTCAACAACCACAAGTTAAATGTTATCAATTTAAATTATCAAGTTAAATATTATATTTCATTTCTTTAGTGATTGACATCATGTTTTTATGATTGTTCTTAACTTAATGAAGTCCAAACAATATCTACTTGTTCTTCCTAAACAGTCCAAGGATTATAAGAAGCTATTCTGCGGGCCTTCCCTTCTTTACTAAGTTATTGTCATCTGCTAATTTTGTTATACCTTTTTAACCACTATTTTCCAAATTTATTATTATTTAGAGTAAATGTTTATTAAAAGTCCTGAAATCTTTGTTCATCACTAAATCTTGTGCCCCACCCCACCCCTTCCTCTGAGTTCTGTTTACTTTTTCCTGAGGGCTTGCCAGCATATTTAATATCTGTGGATTGCAAGATCTCTTGGTGGTGGTTTGCAGATGACCCTATTTTTGTTCAAATTCACAAGATCACTTGGAAGGATATATGTGTTTGCATTTTTAGTTTCCTTCGGTGATTCAAATGTGTCATTTGAGTGTTCTGGCAGCTACTGTGTTTTTAGGGAATTTCCTCTCAGCAATTCTATTTGTTTTATTGGTAATCTTTTCAGAAGGCCTATTTGATGACTGTCAGAGTTTCCTTCTTTTTTTAAATCAATTCTTTAGAATAGATCCAGATTGACCGAAAGGTCACAAAGATAGTGGAGAGTCATGTCTCCATGCCTGTCGTCACGTCTCCCATTAGTGGCACATTGGTCATGGCTGGAAATCGGTGCTGGCATAGTACTGAACGTGCCCACAGAATCCGCGTCAGCAGGACCCCACACTTTATTTGGATTTCACTGATTTTCCTTATGTCCTTTTTCTGTTCCAGGATCCTGGTCGAGACACTATCATGCATTTAATCATCTGTGTCCTTAGGCTCCTCTTGGCTGTGAGAGTTTCTCAGACTTCTCTTGGTTTTGGTGACTGTGGTAGTTTTGAGGTCAAGAGATCAGGTATTTTATAGGATGTCCCTCAGTTAGATTTGTCTGATATTTTTCTCATGATTAGACCAGGGTTCTAGGTTGTGGGAAGGGAAAGTGCCATTTCCGTCCCATCAGATCAAGGGTACATCCTAATGATAATGATGTCACTTGTTATTGATGACATGACTGTGATCACTTGGCCATGTTGCTGCCAGCCAGATTTTCTCCACTGTAAAATTGTTTCCTAAAATCTCATGTGACTCTTGGGAAGCAAGTCACTAAGTACAGACTATGCTTAAGGGTGAAGTTTGGTGGTGGTGGGGAACAAACTTCCATGTATATTTTACATCATCCTGTTTTTTATTTTGGTTTCTATGTTTAATAAAAAAATAACCGTCTTAAACCTCCATGTTATTTCCTGTTTGTTCATATGCTGTATTATCTGTGGTTCTGCAAGGGTCCTAATTCTCCTTGTAAACAGATCTGCTGAACCTCCCTTTTACCATTTTGTTTCCTCTTGTGGTTTGAACATTTTTATTGTGAGTTTGTCTTCTGAGGGGGTGGCTTGTTCCGTGATCATCCTGTTTACTTCCAGGTTTTGTTTCATTTCGTTTTGTTTTTCTGCTTGTGCTGGATCCCTAAGGGCTTTCATGGTGCTGGCCCAACATTTATGGAAATTTCTTGCTTCTGAGGTCCCTCTCTGCAGGTGCAAAGCCAAATCCCACTCAGAGCTTTGATTTCTCCCAGGTGATTTTCCTCTTCCACGCAAGGCTCTGGTGTGGTGGCAAGCTTTCTCGCTGCTTCCTAGTGCCGGCTGGTAAGGTTTTACTGGTCCCATCATGCCCACCAGGTTCCCCTTGAGGTTCTCGGCCACAGCACCAGAACATTCTGCTCCCTGCCAGAGGGGCTCAGAGACCCTAGGTATCAGCAACCCTGGGAGCAGTTTTAGAGTTTCCTCTGCTTTCCACACTATCCTTGATTTCTTCCTTCATTTCTGGAAGCTTCAGATTTCACTTTCTTCCAAATGTGGTGTGATTTTTTAAAAAATTCTATATTTCCCCCAGCATTTTTATGTGTTTGGAGCTGACCACTCGATGTCATCTCAGTCTGCCATTTTAACAGAAGTTTCCTTAAGTTCTTTTGGTAATACAGTATTTCTTGTATTGATTTGCTATCTGCATCAAGCAGAGTAAAGGAAGAGGAAATTTTGCTGTAGAATATTAGTCTTCCATGGCAATGCTACAGATCTTCTAAAAGTTATGTTTAAGGTTCAAGAACCTTTCTAGAAATTCTTCAGGGTAAATGCAGGCTTAATTTCTGAAATTAATCATTGAATATTCATTGAGAACCTGTTATATGTTAGGTATTATATGATAAACCAAAGAGTAAGACATAGTCTTTTCTGTATGGAGATAAGCCATGAACATGGACAACAAGAAAGTTGATAGTTACAAGTGATATAAAATAGTTTATAGAAGAATCCGCAAAAGGCTAGAGAAGGATCAGACAATTTCAAGCTAGAAAGATCTGGAAAAGTATGATGATGGAGGGTGTGACCGAGCTTGAAGAATGGGTACAACTTTGAGACGCAATTGCTGATGGGTGTCAGTTTGTATCTGGATACAAATGTCAGGCAGTGAGACCGGCACCCTACCTGGAAGTGAGGTGCACACATGAGGTTCATGGTGAGAGCTGGGTGCTGCACGGTACCGTTGCCCCTGTGCCTTCCCCGCCCTGTCGCTGAGGAGGGAGCCCTTGAGAGCGCTTAACCAAACACTTAAAACCATGCTAACTTATTAATAACAATGACTAATATTAGCATGGATACAGTTCTTTGTATTCACAGCACTTTATGAACATTAGCTGATCCATTAAAAATGGCCTCTTCCTGATGCTAATCTTTGCTCTGAACACAGAGGCCCCTGAGCAACGGGGAGCTGGTCACGGCTTCGCCCTCCAGGAACCAACGGCCTGGCAGCCCATCCGAGGCGCGACCTGGCTTCAGCCTCAGTGGGCACACTGGCCAGTTGCTGCGGCTGCTCTTCCCAGAGCGAGCTCAGAAACAAATGCCTCCACGCCTTTTTCTTCTCTCTCTTTTCTTAATGTTTTCTTATGACTTTTTGCCCTAAAAAATCAGACCTGCTTCCCCTGAAGTTCTATTTGTTCATTTGGTGTCACTCTTTTTGATATAAGCAAAGAACCCCAAGAGCAAGCCCTAGTGTCTCTCTCCGCTGTCCCCCAGCTTCCTGCTGCAGGAGCGGCTTCACAGACTGTACCCCTCCTTCTAGGACGCTGTGGGGCACAGGCCAGATGCTCTCTGGGTCAGTGTGTCCTGGGAGGACTCACTCCTTAGAGAGCTGACCGATTACTGGGACCAGGGGAAGGCCTTTGATTTGTCTGCTTGAGGACGTGGAATGTGAACGAACCCCACGGCCAGAGGCTGGGTGAAGGAGGATTGGGTGCTGTCAGTTACATCCCCCTGCGTGTTGAGCAATGGCCCTGAGCCTCCCCACAGGGGCACCTGCAGGCCCCGCATGTTCCCGGGCTTTCAAGGTGGCTGGCACACAGGAGCGCTTGGCATGTTCGATCTATTTTGCAGTGACCTCAGAGCAGAGTGTTGGGATGAGGACCCAGTAAACCTTGCCCACCTGCGCAGTCCCTTCATGCTCGGAAAAGCAGCCTCCTGCCCGTCCCCGAGGAGCTGACGGAGCTGCTTCCCACGCCCCCAGGCGCACCGAGGGCAGCTGGTGAGGGTACTCGCTGCACGCCACTTGCCCAGCGGAGCTGCTTCAGGGCTGATCACACACTAGCTGAGTGCCCTGGTGGCAAAGCCACCCTGCACCCTGTCCCCATCGATCTCCCGCCACTCATTAGTAAGTGACCATGCTAGACATGGCCCTTGGGCATTTTTCCAATGCAAAGCCACTTAGCATTAAAATTGCAGCATCTCCTTTGGTTTTTTTACAAGCCTTTATCAAACCCATTTAAAAACCTACCTTGGTTCCATGGCTTACTTTCCAGAGAGCCCCCACTTTGACCTTTGACCTCTGTAAGACCACTGAAGCCCCTGTGCCATTTAACATGCGTTTTCCTATGGAAGGTAAGCCTCATGGAAACACGCCAAATGCGAAGACGATGGGTGTCTTTCTTTTGACAATTTAAGAGCGGAGGTGCTATTTTATTATTTTTCTGTTATCAACACTTTGATGGTTCAGTGTAACAATCTTATCTTCTAATTGCCTCTTAAGTTTCAGTGGAAAAGGTACCTGGAGAGTTAAAATACGCAATTCTCAAATTTTAGAATTGAACATTTTAGAAATCCAAACTGCATGAATTGGTAGTTTTCATGTGACTCCAGACTTTTCCCCGAGGTGGGGTGGCCGACGCCTATGGGGACGCCTCTGCCGGCTGGGGCAGCCTGCAGCATCCCAGGCCCACCTCCCAGACGCGGTGTGTTTTAAGAACTGTCTTTTTTTATTATTTGTGTCCCATAATACACATGTGACAGAGACACAGATCACTTCTTTGGAAGAAAATGCACATCTCATGATGGAAACAGTCCAGCACATACTCAAGGTCAAAAGTCACTGAGACTCATTCCCTTCGGGACCAAGTGCTGGTCCCTCAGCGGGGAGGACAGGAGGCGTCCTGGGGCCGTTGCTCACCCCTGCTGCTGGCTTCCACTCGCAGCAACTCCTGAAACCTTGGGAGGCTCCTCCCGCTCGCTGTTGGATGTACCCCGGGCCAGAGGACAGGCCCGCCGCGACCTGAGCACATTCCGTTTGGAGTAAGCCCAACATGAAGGCAGACTCGGGGCCCTGCCCCTCTTGTACCTGGGACACGTAGGTGACAGAAGGTGGGAAGCTGTGTGCAAACGTGGCATGCGTCCTTATTCATGTTTATCTAGTGTAGAAAGAAGACAGGCTTGAAATCCAGCTGACACTTGTGCAGATTTCAGGAAGGAAAGTGGTATTTTCCAAGATCACAGAATAAATCCTCATTTGGTGTTTTCTTACTTTCTTCTTAATAAAATCATGTAAAAATTTTCCAGAGCAGCGTGAAGAATATAGATGAAATATAAAAACCTTTCAAAATTAGCACAAAGATTTGAACCCTCTGAATGTACATTTTATTACATTGTATTTCCTTTGAATCTCTTTCCACAGACAACCCTGCATGTATTAAGAAATATACTTTAGTTCAATTATACAGAGCATGAGCCAAAAATTCTATTTTCTGGTTTTCTTATTGGCATGGTATTCAACCCCGTTCATCACAGCCGGCTTGTAACTCCTGTCACACGCACACAGCCACACAGACCGCCTGCAGACACACACGCAACAAGCTTTCAAATATGTGGGTGGATGTCCTATTCATCGGCATGTAAATAAATATATATCAATGTCCATAAAATACATGTACATTCAAATAAGCATATATATTTAATTATTTCATATCAATTTAGAGTTTTATGTAACTTCACATTTTTCTTAGCTCCTAATTCTATTTTAGGTATCTGAATATAGAGGAAGATATTTCAAGTATTGTGTAATTTCTCATGGTGTCTAGAATAGTGACCTACTAATTTGTCACAGTTACCAGATAGAGACTCGCCTGTGCCCCATAATTCTAAAATGGGAATTGCTTATGAGGCCTGTGAAACATGATTTGAAAAAGAAGTGAAGTCGCTCAGGGTCGGAAGCGCGGTAACGCTGCATGGGGCTCATGGACTCATCCCCACGGCCCAGCGAGCAGACTCTGATAGCAGGCACCACTGCACGTTGGCCATGAAGTGGGAAAAGGGAATCGGATACGACTTTCATCTCGCCAAGACCAGTTAAGCAGGTGAAGGAGTCCTATTCCCACAACCATGTTTTGGAGATATATAAACAAAAGAGAGAAACATCCCATGTTCAATGAAGACCAGTGGAACCCCAGAACTTACTACTTTCGAGAAGCACGTAGTGACTAAAATGTACAACTTCAATTCGGAAAGTAGACCAGTTTGCCCAGACAGCGGTGCGTGTAATGACCAGGCTGTTTCATGGCAGACATACTCAATTCCTCAGGTGGATGGGATTTCCACATTCATTTTAATACAAGAAACTACATTAGTTGAGTTTAGGGACTTTGGGATTTAAAAATCACATTTGCTTGACAATTCCCTGACACGCACTTCCGTGAAATACCAAGGAGTTGAGCAGTAAAAACATGCTGGGGTGTGATTCCAGAGGACGTGAGCTGGCAAGCAAAAGTAATGGCCATGGAGTGGGCGTCCCAAAGCCGAGATGTCAGAGGTGGTCCAGTTATCAGTGATGAGGTGTGCAGGCTACTGCGGGAGATTTGCAGCACGGGAGGGGAAGAAAGGATGGTTGGTGAAGAGGGTACAGAGGACCAAGAGGTAGTATCAAGCAGAGCTTGTACACAGATGTTGAAGCCCCTCAGGGACAAGGGCAGGAATGGACAAGACTTCCCACACATCTAGGGTGGCACGCTGGGTGGTGAGAGGGTGGGAGGCGTTTGGGCTAGAGAATGATGAACATTGTCAGTCCAACAAAGAGTAAGTCCATCTGACCGAGAGATGGCCAGTGGTTATAAGTGGCCAGGAGATAAATGTAAATGGGCTTTTAGTAGTCAGTAACTTGGAAGGGATTGGAAGTTGATAATACGTAGTATTGGTGACAGTGTCAGAAAATCACTCCTCCTGAACCTTCAGGTGGGGTTATAAATTGCTACAATCTGTACTAGAACACATTTGGAAAAGTATTAAAAATGTGAATTTGGGTTATGATTTGACGCAGCTACTGCCCCTGTATGAACAGTGCTCGTGAGAAATTCCCATAATAAGTTATATACATAACTGGGTAAAAATCCCCAGGAGTGTCTAAAAGGACTGGGTGGTGACAGGTTATCATGCAGCATGCTTACATTTTGTTAAAAGAAGTAAATATAGGTGTGGTCCAGAAGAAAAAAAGAAGATATATAATCAAATAGCTGCTAAAATATCTGGTCATGGGATTTTGAGTGATTTTTATTTTCTTTCTTTTACCTGTATTTACTTTGACTGCGTTTCACAGCATTAGGTGTGGAGTTTCTTAGTCTCGCGACGTGGGCAGTTGTGGAAGAGCTGGAAAAGGGGGTGATGGCCGTGCCCATTTCAGCAGACTGAGTAGAACGTTTGAGAGCTGGATATTTAACGTTGTGTGTTGTTTATCCTGATCACCGTAGTAACGATCAGTAAATGCGGACCGACACCGAGATTTTCAGAGCCACATGCCCTCTTCTCTCTCGTGTGCATGGTGCGTCTCACGTGGGGCTGGCGTTTGCTGACGGTGCTTGGCTTTCTGCCTCTTGTGCAACTGTAAACTCCTAGAGGGCAGGACTCATGTGCCTTGTATGTCTGATAGGACTCACTACTTCTCAGCGCTCCACAGTAAGTAACATCTTATAATGAACACATGATGCCAGTTTAAACAGTTTCATACTGACGAGAAGCTGTGAGGACACACGAGATGCATGACTGATGATGCCTCGGCAGCCATTTACTCTTTTGTTCCAAAGACAAGCCTTGCCGTTGGGGACCCTGAAAGTCTGCCTCAGTGGTTGGGGCTTGGTGTGGATTTTGGAAGTTTTTTCCTACTTGCAGGTGTGTGTGATAAGATATAAATTTTCACAATTGTTTTGCTCTATTTTCTTCTTGTTTAAGTTTCTGAAAAAAAAAAAAGGAAAGAAAAATCAGGGTGCTTTATCATTTTTCAGAATAGGTCAGGACCCGCCCACAGAAAGGGTTTCTGTGTTGTCCCCAGATCTAAGTGCCTAGCTGCCTTACGTCAACATCCTCAAATCAGACTTTTTGACGTGCTAATCTTGGGGAGGCAAAATCAACATTTAAATGGTAATTACTTAGAAAGAAAATTGATCAGTTTGTCCGAAGCTCCAGGGAGATGAACTGAGGTCATACACTCAGCCTATTGAGATTTTGAGGAAACCTGGCTGGATTCCTTTCACGATAAGAGGTTATTTTCCACTGGGGTTTAGAAAAGATTTTAAAAAGGAAGAAGAGCAAGTGTTAACATTAAACTTCAGAGAAAACGAACTGTGGTTTGCCAAGGCTTCGCAAACTTCCCCCATGGAATAACCTGCTCATTAGCGGTCTGAGCGGAATGACGTCCTTTTGGTGAAGGGAAGTGATCGGCCAAACCTGCAGATGGTGACGCAACAGGGACCCCTCAACCTTCCCAGACAAGTCACAGCCTTGAGGAGTGTGAGTGTGTCCAGTGGAGATTTTCCTGACTGTCAAGGTGGTCCAGTGTCGTCACAGCGCCTTCATGACCCTGCAGGGATGGCCCAGCAGAGATTCTGTGAGTCGGTCTGTTCATCCTTTAGGATGTTTGTGAAGAGGCTTATTGATGCAAACAACCCAACAAGGAATAACGAGAAAATATAAACTTTGTTTCTCAAATAACCCCTGTCCCAAGGCCTAGGCATGTGGGGATGTAGGTGTTGCTCAGGTAAACCCCACTGAGGAAGGACAAGTGTGTGCATCCCAGATGTTCATTTCATCCAGAATTAAGCAGGACGTGTCATCACTCCATGGTCCTCTCATAATATTTTCAAGGTGCGTTTACCCATGTATGGGACAGAGGGGAGGGGAAGCAGACTGCTGTCCGATTTTGGGCAGGTCTCTTGCAGTGCACCGAGGCAGGAGCTGCGGCCTTGATCACAACTGGGTGAATGGGGGTCATTTTTCATGCAGTGGAAGAACGGGCTTCTGGCCTTGGGAGCTGGCTCTCCGAGGTGACCTGCTGCTCCGTCTCATGAGGGCTCCCCTCTCTGTTCTATAAAAGGGAGCATGTCACTATAAAGTGAGAAATAATGTTTGAACGGAAAGTGGGAAGACATAATTCACTGAAGTTAGATAACAGGATTTGGCAACACCAAGGAGGAAGTGAAGATTTCAGGGATCTTACTGAAGTTTAGGAACTCCAGACCGTGGGGAAGATACGTACAGAAGGAGGTTAACAGCCGTGCGAGCGCAGGTAGCCAGGTCTGCTGGTCGAAAGGCTGCTCGTCCCAGTGGTCTTGGAGGAGGGACGTGGAGGAAGGAAGGTCCAGCGAGTCCACCAGCTGGGAGTCAGCCAGACCTTTCTCTTGTTGCCACTTTCACGAGCCTGGACCACAGTGAGTACTTGCCTGTCTCATTTATCAGGAAGTCTGGGACAGACTTGCTGGGACCCAGGTAGGCGCCTGAAGTTGCAATCAGGGACCAAGGTCCAGATATCAGTTGTCTGTTCAGGAGGAGAGGAGAGAGAATGACCTTTTGTCAGAAGGCCAAAACCTGGCAGGAGATTCTGCATCTACCTCACTGTGTGGACAGTGCCACAAACTTTTCTATCTGCAAGAGACAAGCAGGATGCGTCAGAGCTCTCTGCTGGGCACTTCGCCGCAGAGATGGAACTGCAGCCCTGTTACTCAGGAGAAAGTGGGGTGTGGGTGCAGGAGAGGCAGCCTGCAGTGCCTGCTACACATGTGCAGGAACTGGGGGCTCTCCTTGCTAGGAAGAGCTCTTCAAAAGTCTCCAATGGGTGAAAACAATTGTTCTTTGAGTCCTGCTGAAAGATCTTCACCCTGAGTTCCACACACATCTGAGGAACTTTTACAAGGGCCTTGCCCCAGATTTGCATGATCCCTTTAGAGAAACACTTCTCACATCCGTGAGACTATTGGAGAACAGGCCAAGGAAGGTGCATGGATGGCCTCCAGATGCAACATGAGGACGGAGGAAGGGTTCTCTGTTGCCTGCATGGAGGGGCCGGCGCTTCCCTGTCTTGATGGGTGGAATGGGAGAATTCTAGCCAGAGGAGCAGCACGGCACAAGGGCAGGGTCACACACTTGGGTGTGGACTTGCAGGAGGCTGGAATGATGGGAGTGGGGGATGCATTCAACAGAATTGTAGGTGGTAAGTCTGGATACAATGGGTGGGGTCAGAGAGATGGCCTCACATGTCCAGAGCTAAACTCTGGACCACAGTGGAAAAATGTCAAATGACTTTTCAAATCGTCCCATACTTTCCAGTTTCTGCAACTGCCATGTCTCCACTTAAAGTAAATGAAGGGTAGACTACTTCATATCATATGGGCATCAAGAGTAATCTTTTTTATCCGTTTCTTATTTAATTAATGTCCATATCTAAATAAGAAATCATTAGATGTGCTACAATGACGACTTCCACTCTTTTGCTCAGTAGAAGGCAGCCCACGCTCTGCGGAGGCTTTCTCAGCTCATGACTGGGTGGTGCATGTCCCTCGGGGGCCCCTGGGTGACCACGGCCTTCGTCCCCCTTGCTGCCTGTCCCCTGTGAGCTCACCGCCTCCTCATGTCCCAGCTGTGAGCTCCACATACAGCACAAATCCAGTCCACCTGCTCCCTGCCTGAGGGCTGGCGTGGCTCGCATGCTAATCTTTCTGCCCGCCGCCCCTCTCCACATCTCCCTGATGCTCTGCCGCAGTCTGCGTTCTGCAAGAAGCCTCATCAGGGACGTGGCCGTGCTGAGCTTGTCCCTGCCTGGGGTTTCCTACTGGCTCCGGTCTCCTCCCTGCCCCGCATGCGCCCTCTTCCCTCCTCCCTCCTTGTCTCAGGAAAAACAGCACTTCCAAGAACTATGGAGAGAACTGGAAATGTTGTTCTTGAAAAAGACACGGGTTGTGGAGAAGGAAGAAAGGGTGAGAGAGATCTTTAGATACTGCAGGATTCGGTATGATTTGAAGGAAAATGCTTAGCCTCTGGGAAGCGCAGATTCCTTATCTGTAAGGCTTGGACAACCAGGAAGGCTCACGGCAAGGTTTAACTGAGATGCATAAAGGCTTAAAATGGGGGCAGAATAACCATGAAGCTTTGTAGGTTTAGAGCTGCGCCGTTCAGCACGGCGGCAGAGCAGCTGTGGCTACTAAGCTCTGGAAAGGGGCTGCTGCCCACGAGATGGGCTCCAAGCCCGCAGTGCGTGCTGGGCTCAGAAGATGTGTACGGAAAAGAGGCATAAAATATCTCAACGACTTCACAGTGATTATAGTTGGAAATGATAATATTTTGGATATATTGGGTTACATAAAATCATGTTCATGTGTTTTATATTTTTAAGTGATTACTAGGAAATTTAAAATTATACATGCTGCTAACATTGCTCACAGCTAGAACCGGCCTGAGCCTGAGGCACATTTCTCATCTGCTAATCAACATAGAATAGCTGTAACATATTTAATAGTTTACAATAGCTTTCTCATACACTCTCCACTGGGTCTCACTTCAGCCTTACAACTTTGAGAGAAAAGAAACAGATAAAGGAGAAGCAGGTGGTGTCCTGCGGGCTGAGGGCTGAGTGGCATTCCCTCAGTCTGGTGTCTGTGCAGCATGCCCCCCAGGGCCCGGTGGAGACCCCGGCTGGCCCGTGAGCTGCTCAGGATGGTCTGACCACACCTGGGTCAGAGGGGGATGACCTGACCACCTTCAAGTGTCTCCAGTCCTGAGCGTCTGTGGTCCTTCCAGTCCATACGCTGATGTCTCCGCAGGCTGCGACTGTCTTTGCACTTTGAGGTGGGACATGTATCAGTCCTCTGTTCATCGGACAGGAATTGTGAACAGCCTTTAAACCCTGCATTAGGGGCATTGAACTGTGAATGTAAACCCTGCTGTTTTAGTTTGCTTTTTGATCTCAAAAGATATGCATTAAATATTATAACTAAAAAGTGTCAGTTTACTGCTCCCTAATGAAGGTGGATCATTACTTCCTACGTCTTTAAGCGTGGGCTCTGCAAAGTACTTCCTTCCAAAAATACAGTGTGGCAAGGGGGAAAGAGTGCCAGTACATTCTCGGAACTGGCAGTCACCTCTTCAGTCAGGTGGTCAACCCCACCAGTTAAGAGTCTGCCGGAAGCCTGTGCGCCCTGGTTACGCTGTGACGTGAATGCCTGGTCCTCACCCCCATCGACCCAGTCTCACCACGAGGAAACCTCAGGAAAACCCCACTTGCGACTCAGCCTACAAAATACCAGGGCAGTACTCCTCCAAACGGTCAGGATCATCCACCACAAGGGGCCTTTGAGAAACTGTCGCCGCTAAGAGGAGCCGAAGAAGATTTGACAGCTGAATGAAATGTGGTGTCCTGGCTGCGCTCCGGGGACAGAAGAACCTGAGGGGGAAACTAAGGAAATCTGAACTGAGCCATGGATTTTAGTAATAATGACATATCAGTATTGGTTCAGTAACTGTGAGAAATGAAACCCACTAATAATGTAAGATCTTAACAATAGGGAAACTGAGCATAACATGTATGGGAGTTCTCTGTACCATCTGCACAGCGTTTCTGTAGATCTAATTACGAAATGAAGAGTTTACTTTACAAAAATCAATCTTTGGATGCCTGTATGGAAACACACAACTTCAATCTCCCATAAAGTCCGCAGTCACCTAGCCTGACCGCTGCGTCCCACCGCTGCACACTCTCAGGGCTGCCAGAGGGGCACCCAGCTTGCCCCAGAGCAGGCGGCGCCTCTGCTCCACGCGGCGCATCTCCTCTCCCCGGTCTGTTATCGGTGTGCAGGTGAGGGTGATGGTCCTTTTCATTTCTGATTTTTAAAAATTTTGACAAATGAAGAAAAAGAAGATCCCCCCCCCCCCCCACCACCACCACACACGCACACACAACTCCATTGTTTCCACAATTACTTATGGTGTCTTGGCCTTCATTCAAATTCCTGCATGGGGCAACCAGACAACTTTTGTCCATGCATTTTCATTTTCATGATACAATTAAGACAGCCAGCAGTCACAAGGTCTATAATATGAGGGCATATTTCTTTTGAATTGTAATCAACGTGCATGTGTCAAACAACTGAAACCACCAGGATTTAGACCAAGTTATCTGGCCTTTGGGACTCAGTTCTTCACTTTCCCCTTTTTAAAAAATAAGATATCTGTGGAAAGGGCCCTGCTCTGACCTCTTAAGGGCTCCTGGGGTCTGCTCTGTGACCTTGAGAAAGTAGCTCAACCTCTCTGGGCCCCAGTTCTCAGGCTGCCTCACCAAAAGGAAAATTTATCCTCATTGTATGTTTCCAGAAAATTGTGAAAATCATTGAAATCTATGAAAATCATAAGTCCTCAGAGGTTGGGACAATGAAAAGTGACTTACTCTTTACTATTATGGAGAGATTCCACAAACGTAATGCATGCACACTGAATGTATAAATATTTGCATACACATACACTCTTGACTTTATGAGACTTCATAAAACTCAAACAGCATTCATTGATTTTTGTCTTATTGTAAAGGAAAAAAAGCAATAAAATGTACCCAGTACATAAAAACACTTAAAAACTCTCCCCTTACCAATAAAAATGTACTCAACTAGTTACAGCCATTGCCTTTTTGTTGAAGATTTGCATATTAACATTATCTGTCCCCCTGCATCTGCCCCTAAATTAAAGGGAATTCTTTGCTTCCAGAAAGCTCTTTACAAATACCAAGGTTTTCTATAATGACAATAGAATGTAAAAAAGTAACCCCCAGAGGCATTCGGATTTAGCAGTGGTAGAAAGTTGTCTAAACACACCACTGTAATTTGTTAGCAAATTGAGATTAAGATTCAAGGTTCCTAATTTTTCACTGTGAGGACCATCACATCCTATTGACCTTCCTGCGGGAATATCCTTCACAATAAATACAACTTTGTTTTCTGCTTTTACTTGACTTCAGAGGGTTTTCTTACTTTGATAGCAGTGTGGGGTCTTGGAAAGAATTAGGTACATGATTCGGCTGAAGTCACCTAGCTTCTCCGAGCCCCCGTTTCTTCCCCTGTAAGTGAGGCGACTGGTTTATGGAGATGCACACAACATATGAGGTCACATTAGCAAAACTCTCTTACTTTGGCACTTTAACAGGCCTTCCAAAATAACAGCTCTCTTCATTCTTCAGTAGTGATTTTAAAATTTCAGAATTTGTTGTCTCACGTATTTCACTTAATTCATGAATCTATAAATTAAACATTGCATTACTGAAGGGTGTATGAGAAAGGCATTAGATGTGAATTGAAGAGTAATTTTCTCTTTTTCAGAAGAGTGGGAAGAAGATACAAGCCCCGAAATAAAACTATGTGATCTCCTCCCAGGTAGACCTTCCGATACGTATTCAGTATCACCCAGCATTCTTGTCATTCTTGGGCTTCTACAGCCACTAAAAAAATAGAAAGAGAAAATCCTACTAATTTCTGTCCTAAGGAGTAGAGCGCAGGGTGCGGTGCACACAGGTAAGGGCACAGCTGTCATGGCCTGGCTCAGTGGCATTGCCCGACTGGCCCTCGCGTGAGGAAAGGGGAGTCCAGGTCCGATGATAGTGCTCTAGACCACACAGTATGCTCCTGACGGAAAGGTGGGGTTTGTGAAGGCTGCTGTGAAAAAGTTAGCTTACTTTTAAAAGATCTTCTTCTCAGTGGAAATTATGATTTCACAAAGATACATAATTAGTATCTTATCATTATGTGTATATAGGTTAAAGTTAAGTGATTTAGAAAACTGAGGAAAGCTATTCATTTTTTATAGACCTCCCCAAATCAGCATGCATACTAAAATAAAAAGCTGTCTTCTCAATGAACTTGAAGGCATTTTAAAAGCATGCATATAGTTGGCTTGCTATGATTATGTCACTGTTGATTCCTGTTGATCCTATTTCATAGTAATTTATTTAGATTTCCTCCAACAGACTGAAATATCAAATGTCTAAAAATTACACTCAGATGAAACTAGATACTTCTAATGTATTTTAAACAGTTGTCAAATTGCCTGCATTAGCTTATCTCATCTGAAATTTGCTGATCCTGCTTCTGAATGCTAATCACAGTTTCTGGCTTTTTATTTACATTGGTTAATCTTATATCTGCACATGAATTACTGCCATGTAGCCCAATGTAACTTGTTCTAAGCCTCATTGTGTATTTGTTTCAGTGGGAAAGGGGACTGACTTCATAGGTGGTGGGTACATAGCTGCCAGCCTCTGAGGAATGAGAAAGTGCATCTCGCAGAGCCGCACATGTAGCAGATACTGAGAGCAGAGTGCAGGAGAGGCTCTCTTCCCAAATGGAAGACAGCGTATTCAAAATGTGTAAATGTAGGTAAGCATATGTAGGGCCAGTCAATAGATGTGTTCTTGAGGAAATGAGAAAAAATTCTATATTCTGTACTATAGCATAGAATCCTACCTCGTATACGGTCATCCTGAAACATACAATATCTATAGGCACTTTTATCACCTGTTACATGAAGAGATTGTTTAGAAGGAGTTAAGAATGATAATGAAAAAAAAAGTGAATATGCTTTGCAACATAAACTAGCTACGTCATTTTTCAAATTCTGTTGAGAGGAAGATTTCCGTAGCTTGTGTATTAGCTATAGTTTTTTGTCTTTGCAGACCAGCTAACCTTGTAGAAGCCTGAAAGGAGGTGTTTTTATCCACCTCTCTGTGTTATGAGCACATATTTTCTGTAAACAGAAGGGTAGAATTAAGCTTATAGAAAACCGAACAGATGGTACAATAAGAATTTGTCAGATTTCTCCCAATACAACAATGATTGTTGGAAATTTCAAAGCATAATCTATGATCCCTCTACCTTCTAAAAGCATGGGAAAGATCTCAGTGGTGAAATTTTACAGGGAGTTTTTGCAATGCCAATTTTTATTTTCTTTTAGACCAAAAAAAAAAATCTTTTTTATTGGTCTGAGGACATGTGAGTTCTCACTTAGATCTATGTATTATGTACATTTGGATATCATAGCCTTCAAGGTGGAGTTAAGTGAATCCAATTTAGATTATATGTACCTCTTTACATTAATCTAATATTTCATTACAAAATTTTCTGTTTCTCCTTTTAAACATTTCCCTACTTTATTTATCATCTTTCCCAGCCATGTGAGATAGATGCCTTAAAATCATTCGACTATACTCAGAACCCACTTCCCTCTCACCCTCATGAATATCACCAACAAATTAGTTGGGGGAGAAATATAGGCATTGCACATATTAAACACTTCATTTATAAAACTGTCTTTTCCATTTAGGTTCACCAAGGTCATTACTAATTTAAAATATCTCACAATCTTCCATGACTGAACTATGGGAATTTTGCCTGGCAGTTTTGTTCAAATAGCTCACTGCAACCATGAAATGGTGGTTCTCAGCCAAAAAAAAGGTCTTCATTACTATCTTAACCAAATAGATAGACCTTGATGAATAGCTGCTATGAATCATTTTGCAGAAATAACAGCATTTTAGGAACCTGAGAGCCTTTGGTTATGGATGATAGTTTTTCATCTCTATGTAAGTCAAATTTTCTTCATTTTACCTTGAACAAAACTAAGCTCAAATATCTAATGCTGTGTAGGACACATGATCATTGGCAAAAATGACCTGCAGAGGCAGCCCTAGGGTCTAGATTTTATTAACTTATTTCTTTATGTATTTAAGCTGTGTTGTAACACATTCCAAAAAAAAGATTGTTACTGTATTAAAATGACCATTTGCTGGATTCTTGAAGACACACACAACAAGACCTCTTCATACCACTGGCCATTAGCCTTGGAACTCATGGTAAAGCCTAAGAGAAGAGACAGTGCTTATGCAGGATGCCAATTAGGTCATCGGTTAGCTGGGATTTTAAAATCTAAATGCTTTCTCTTCTTCCAAAGTCATTTGCCCCTCAAGTAGTCATTTGAACAGAAGATAATGAGGATATCATTCACAAATCATAAATCAGATGCTCGGCTAGTTGATTCTCATCACCACGACGATAGGTTTCATATCAGTTTATCTGAAGTGCCTGGCACAGTAAATTATATGGTTGCTCTTCTGTTTCCTCACTTCTGCTTTCCTCTTGGCTACCTCTAGTGATTTTTTATTCATATTGCTACATACTTGGTGCATTCTACATTTATACAAATCTCTAAATACATACAGGCTGCACGTGTGCAAGAGGATCATTCCTGACGGTGCCCTGGTCTGAATCAGCGTGAGTATGAGGCAGTGCCAAATGGTGTTTTGTTTCCACTTTGGTGTTCACTGTAGAATTTATTTACCACTAATACCTAAGATATCCCTTCGTGCTTCTCACAAGAATACACATTCACAACCATCATGCACAAATGGACTAAGGTCCACAAACAATCAGAAAATTAGAAGATGTCTATCTAAGTCAATTAAGTGTAGTGGTGTATTTATTTAGTCTATGCAGCTGTCCTCATTAGGAGCCATTGGGTCATGATGCAATGATCGTTGAACCTGGCCAAATGATAAATTGTGATTCTTTCTACTCCCTTGTCCCCAAAGCTATTTGTTTTTCTTCTAAAAGCTCTCTATAATGTTTCCTTAATGTGGATGGTAAAATAAACCTTTAGGTTCAAATGTAAGTGTCAACGTGAAATCCACTAATTTACTGATTGTTGATGAAAATGAAGCGGTTTATAAACTTCAGATGTGACGGATACATAAATCTAGCTCTACCAGAATGCCAGGCACACGGTAGGAACTCAACATGTGTTTTTCTAAATGAAAAATGCATAAAATATATGATCTTTGGCAATGATACTTTTTAAAAATCAAAGTATAGTTGATACACAATTCGTATTGGTTTCAGGTGTGCAACGTAGTGATTCGACAGTGGCATACATCATGAAATGCTCACCATGCTAAATGTGGTTACTGTCTGTCACCATATAGAGTTATTACAATATTATTGACTATAATCCCTGTGCTGTACTGATTTTGTAACAAATATGCCAAATCTTTCAATGATGAAATGAACATCAATCCTATTTAAAGGCATCAAGTGGAGAATCAACCGATAGAATCATTTTTGGGAATTCCTTCAAAGGCTACATCACATCTTTTTGACTCTTTTTCCGTCCTGGGAAATCTTATCCATCTAAAAGAGTATTTGAGTTTTTGTTTGACATCTGTGTGATCCATCATATCAACGCAACAACACAGACGAAAGACAATTTAACAGAAAGTGCGCTGGGATGCGAACTGGATGTGAAGGTGCTCACCTCCCTCCCTTGCATAATACAGAAGTTCACACCAGAATTCCTACAAAATCCATCGATATACCATTTTACTTTGAAAGATACATTGAGTCTACCGCCAATACAAAAGAGACACATTGATACTTGTTCTAAAAAGATCTGTAGGTATCGCATAAAAATGCTAGGTTGTGCTACTCCTAGGCACTCCCCCCATTTCCTGCCGCACATCATGACACTTTATCACGATTCTCAGGTTTATCTTACCTCCCTTCCCAGCAACAGCCAGAGGCAGGAACAATATCATCCTCATATTTGTAATTCTCACTATGCTCAACCTGGTTTCTGTACACCTGTCCTGATTAAATGAACATGTACTGATCAAATAAAAGACAGTTTCCTAAAGGTGCTTATCAGGAGGTTGGGGATGGTGATGTCCCCACTGAAGACTCCCATCTCCTGCTCCTTGGTTTCTTCCTGGTAACTCTTTTTACATAAAGCATTATTTTATCCAGTTCCCTCCGAAAGATCAGAACAAATGCCAGGACTGCTGTTTCTATTCATCACTCGAAGCACCTGGCAGTCTTCACAGAAACTTCCCTCACGTACAAGCTTTCTTTCAGGACACGAGACGAATCTAACCCTTCAGCCATCATTCTCACAGTTAATCATGTATTTAAATCAGCCAGATCTCTGACCTTTTCAGCACTTTCTCTGGTCCTGCACGTGATGGTATGACCGTGTGTCACCAGGACATCTCCTTACCTGTGCTGAACTCTGCTGTGGCAGTCAAAATATCGTGCCCCTTATATTGTTTCTTTTACAATGCTAAGGTTCTCACTTGTGAGTTTGTTCAACTTTCTGAAAATTATGTTCTTTGCATCAAATAATGATTATGAATTTATATAACATGAAACTTCATAGTTGCTGTTCTCAGATGCTAGCACAAAACTGACTTTTCCTTCCTTAAAGTACTGTTGTCAAGGCTAAAATCTTTCATAACTTACTCCAAAGCTATGTCTCTAACAGATAAACAGTGGCAACGGTTCATCTTTGATAGTTTCACATTGTAAATACATGCAATAAAGACAAGAGTTTGTTCATGTGGCTACCTTACAATGACAGGAGACAGCCTCTCCTCATGGCCTCAGAATGCATGTTCTTTTCTCTGCTAACTCCATTTTGAAGCCATTGTGCTTTAATTTTCCCTTTTTATAGAGTATCCATGGTATTGTTCCGCACTGTAGTCACACTTGAACATTTTAGAGTATTAGTCTGACAAAAATAGGTTAAAAGTTCTATTTGAAAAGATAGGAATCCACTGTCCACTTTACCCAAAATAAATCATTGCTCCGAAGCATTTCTGACTTTTCTCCCCATCATGGTGAATCCATTTGATCAGTGAGGTAAAATGGTCACCAAATTAAATATTAGTCTAGAAGGAGTTGATGTATTTGCAGATTTCTCCTGGGGAATGGAAAATAAAGGCTTTAATAAATACTATTTTATGGATAAATAGTAAATTGTGAAACGGTTCCAAAGGAAATTTCCAGTTCAGTCAATTACCTATCATCCAATGATTAATGGAATTACGGATCTGGAGGAGTTCCTGTGGACCAATTGATCGAATCCTTTCCTTGTAGAGATGATGGGAATGCTCGTGCTGAGGTGCCTGGCTCACTGTCTGCCGCCAGGGGAGGCAGGATGAGACCGAGGCGAAGAATGTGTGGGTTTCTCCCGACCGGGGAGCACTGATCGCCGAGCTACATCTTCACTGATTATAGTTCTGTGCCTTTTAGGAGTTTGCAACTTGATGTAATTTAAACAGAAAACATACACATCATTGCTTAATTAAACTAATCCTTAGTTAGCACTTGCTAGGTGTCATACTCTACTAGATATTTGAGGTTTAAGTTAAAGTATGATCTAGCATTTCCCTCCAAGGAATTAAAGTCTGGTTGGAGAGACCAGCATAGAAGATGCTTACATGCTGGCCGGCACCAGGAGGCAGGGGTTGTGGGGCTAGAGCATCTGGCCGGCTGATGGCGGGGGGAGCATTCATCAAAAAAGGTAACTCATGCATTAGTCAAGTAAGAGTGGTGCATGGTGTGCATGTGTGTGTGTGTGTGTGTGTGTGTGCTGGTCTGTGAATAGACAAACCATGTCAGTTCATAAACATGTCCGTCCAAGGTGAGTCCAGCACACTTAGAAGGATCTCTAAGTGAGCTTGTCCTGTTTGAGTATCAGGGGTCAGACCAGGATTGAGGTCAGCTATGTGGAACAATACAGCTTCTTTATACCACTTTAAGGCACCTATATTTGATTCTATATTACAGAGCTAAAGAGAGAATAGGAATGAAAAAGTGAGCAAGAAAGTGAATGTAAATTTGACTAGAAGGAGTAGGAAACAGTGGACGTTTTGGCATGTGAGGAGTGGCACACTCCTGCTGGAACAAGCGTGGGAGCATGGTACGGAGTGCGGGAATCTCGTTGGCCTGGGGCAGAGAGCAGAGTGGTCATTGTCCACGTAAGCCGTGCAGTCCTCGGAGAGGCAAGGCTGCCTCGAGAAGCGGAAGTCACCAAAGCAGGGCGATCTTCATGAATGAACTGATCACTCGTGCATCAGGCGCCCTTGTTTAAGGCCATGGTTCATTCACTTCCATTGAGTCACTGGTCGTTCACTCAGTAACAGGGACTCGGATGGTGCAATACAAGGAAGATGCAGCTGAATTATAAAGAGAAACTATAAAAATTGCAAAATACATACAGCTTCTAAAAATCAATGGAAGGGATCCTGGAGGATGGCTTAACTCTCACAGAAAGGCATTTGCAAAGAGAAGCTGGCAGCTAACAGCTAATTGTTAACTTCATCCTAGAAAAACTCCCTAAGAATGATGATATGACAGGCTCTTCTAAAGAAATTATGCAGAGATCAAATACTTACCTGAGAGCTATCAGGAAAAATTATGAAGACCTAAAATAGCGGTTAGTAAACGTGACGATTCTTATGCTCACGTGACGAAAGCAAACACGAAGTCAGGGTGCTCAGCATCCGATCGCAGAGGGTGGTCTGGACATTTTACCAGAGAAGCCCATTCTTACTTTTATTCTAGCAATTACCATTTTTTAATTGTAGCTGTAATTGAATTATTGTATATAAGACAAAATGCATTTATTTTCATATTTTATTTTCCAAGTTCCAATTAAATGTCATTTTCAGAAATTATTTAATGTGACATGTTGGTTGCTGTGTTTGGGACTCACCAGTTATCCACGGGCCGTGAGCGCCTCCAGGACATGGGGGAGCCGCCTAGGGCCAGTAAGGTGGCTGCTGCTTGACTCAGCCCCCCATGCGGCTCCAGGGCTGTAACGCGGGGGAAGGCCCCCTGGACCAGCGCCCAGTGGATTCTCGGCAGACCTTCCGGCCCTCCGTTCTCATGAGGTCCAAGCTCAGCCTGAGAGTCCGCGTGCCAGGGGTGTATGCACTGTCCCCTCTGTAATGGCGTGCCATTCTTCATGTTCGTCGCTTACTCAACATAATTATCGAGCAAATGATTATCCAGCCTGTTCCGGCCGTGGGTGAGGCCCGAGGGGTGGAGTTGTCAGAGTCCCAGCCATCCATCCCGCCCCCACGGGGATGCCCCGCAGGGGCCGAGACCAAGGAAACAAATGGCAAACGCGCGGAGGGACCACCACGGACTGCGATAGGAGCAAAGAGTGAGTGACTGGTTTCTGTGGGCGAAAACTCAAGGGCAGAGGGCCAGCCAGGAGGCCCGCCTGGTGAGGAACGTGCTCTGAGGGCGGGCTGGTGAGGAGCTGGGTGGAGAGAGACCCCAGAGGGAGGCGGGGAGGAGCAGGGCCAGGCATGGCCGGCTGTCTCTGCCTTCTGAGACCTGGGGCGCCCGTCCGGCGTACCCAGACGCCGCCTCCCGGCGAGGTGCCCAGATGCTGCCTCCTGGCGAGGTGCCCGTCCCGCATGCCCAGACGCCGCCTCCTGGAACTAAGCCGCGTGCTCTCCAGGATCTACTGTACTTGGCTCTGTACCTCTACTTTCAAAGTTAGGATGTGGTTTTCCCAAGTGCGTCCTGGAAACACCAGTCTGTGGGGTTGCGAGCAACGGGGTGCACATGGGGACGGCTCTCGGGGGTTGGAAAAGGCTGAGGCTTGATGCATGGGAAGGGGGTTCCTCACAAGGATAAGGGCCTTCATGCTGACAGAAATCCCTTCTGTACCCTGAGGTAGCTGCAATATTCCTACCCAGGTCTCTTCCTCAGAATTCGCTACCTTTCCCCCAAACCTTCCCCTCTGTGACTCGGTTAACACGCTGGCGCACATCTCAAGGTCATCCAAGCTCCTCTCTAACAGAACTGCCTCTCTCCCAGCTCTCTGCACCCGTTCAACACAACCTGCCCCCTCCGACCACCATGACCTCTGGGTCAGCCCTGGGTGGGCCCATTACCACCTCCTGTGGCCTTGCCGCACCTCCTCTGAGCATCTCTGCCTCCAGGCTTCTTCTGTGAAATCCCTCCTCAGAAAAGAGACACACAACTGCTGGCACAGGGTGGGAATTAAAGCAATATTCGTGCATCTGATCTAAGGTGAGAAGCACTTAAAAAATTTGGAGGAACTCCCCTCCTACCCAGGTGTGGCCAGCAGAGCGGCTCCCCAGGTCATGATGTGTCCCGGCCACGGGCTTCCAGGCCAGGGCCACATACAGAAGACCGTCTGCCAAGGCTGGGGTGGATCCCAGTGCCATGAGACCCGGAGCCCTGAGGGTAACACCCTCCACTCGTCTTGGCTGGGCTCCTTACTAGGTGTGACCTGGGACTCTGGGCCTCAGTTTCCTCATTTGTAAAATGGGGATAATAGTCAGAACCTTCTAGGGCTGTTTTGAACTTTAATTAAGATGACATATGCCAACGCTCAGCACGATATCAGCCAAGAAAGATAGATCGGGGCTGTGACTACTATTATTTTCAGTGTCATCATTAGAGAGTAACCATGAATAAATGATTCAGGCTTTACCAATGTTAAAACATAATTTTATGCTTCCTTATATTATTTTCATGCGGGAAGGAAGTGATCCTTTTTTACCACATAAGTAATTTATACTGAGAGTTAGAGAAAGCAGGTACAGCATGGAATAAAAACAAAACTGCCACGAGCAGGTGTTTGAAGTCCACAATGGCCACCCCCAGGCTCCTAGTGCAAGCCCACCAAGCCAGTCCCCCGGGGGGCATGGAGGGGTGGCCCTGCTGTCCCCACCTGTCAGAGCAGAGCAGGTTGCCAAGTCGCTTCTCTCCATGAGGGGAACAGTGAAGTCTGAGGGAACCCACAAGCTGTTCTCCAGTAACAGAGACACCATTCTAGGTGCTGGCACCTTCCCTCAGCCATCACACCCTTCCCTCCTCTCAAAACAACGATTAGGAAACCAGTCTGAGCCCTCTGCACGACTCCGGCTCACCGGAGTTAGTTCTGTGGATGTTAGTTCTGAGATCCCGCGTGCCTCAGTCCCTCGGGGACCACGGAGTCATTCAAGTTGCCTTTTCCTGCCTGAGTTTGGAATTCTGGTTATTTCTGTTTCCATTCCCACCCCTTCTTGCTGTCATGTTAGGTTCCCTTCCCTGACACCTGCATGTTTGTCAAGGAAAATGCACTCTGCTCTCTTCCAGTTTGTTGCTTTTCAGATGCTAGGCGTAAGAAAACTAATTCTAAAGACTGTCAGAACTGTGCATAAAACACGCGTAAAGAAGCCCTGAAGGGCGCCGTGAGGGGCTGACGGACACAGTGCATGAAACGTTCTTTGTGACTCTTGAACAATCTACTGCAGTTGCTCAGCGAGTTGTGTTTATTAATTCAGGGGGTGCCCGTAAGAATACCATGCTGGGAAAGAATGTCAGGGGCACACCGTGTGCCTCCCGAGTCCTGGAGGAGGCCACATCTGACTTGCCGCTGTCTTCTGCACGACAGCCGGGCTCTCCCGAGGCCACTGCTCAGGGCACCATGTGGTCGGCTGAGAATGAATCCTGGATGACATTACCATTTGCAACCGGCCCTCAGTGCAGGAGAGAAGAAAAGCACCAGTCCTTCAAAGCACCTTGAAAGGATGGGGAGGGAATTTCACTTGTGAAAAGAAAAGGAAAGCATACAGGTACATACATGGCATGGAGGCCCACACGCCCCTTAGGCTGGGAAGCGTCACGTACAGGAGCGAAGGAGGCTCCAGGCTTGGGCTTCTAGTAGCTGATCTCTCCTAGATTAATATTCCTTGAGACGCTTTAAAAGAGCATCAGGAACAATTTCTTTGCACATGTTTCGATGTGTTTCCAGGGCTCAGTCCGGAGAGCGTGTAATCCATTAGCAGTCCCACTCACAGATACAAACATCAAGACGAGTATGGTAATGTTGAATTAGGAGAAAACAAATGGAGTTCCTTCTGCTCTCACAGTTAAGTAAGCCAGGTCCCCAGTGTGTTTCGGGGCATATATTGCTGCAGCAGAATTGCCCTATTTCCCTCTTCACTGAGAAGGGGGGCTGGTGCAGAAGACGATGGGTGGACATTAGGGCCAGACAGACTTGGATTTGACTGGAGGCCCACCATTTATTGGCTGTGTAACTTAGAGCAAGTTCTTGGCCTCTCTGAGTATAAATGCACATAAAATGCAAATACTAAAATCTATCTTGTAATTTTATTGACAGATTAAATAGAGGAGCAAAGGTAAAGTGCCTGACAAGAGTAGGTGTTCCATAAATATTACTAATTGGTATTATAATATCCTACCTGGCTGACCATAAGAAAAACAAAATGGTCAGTAAAGATTTAACACCCATGAGAACAAAGGGGAAGAGAGATCTTTGTCTATTTAATGATGTGCTATTTTAATTTCTACCTGTCTTCCCAGGACAGCAATTGAAAGAAGCATTCATAGGATGTGACATCTATATGTTTGCTTAGTTTGTGCAAAGTAATTAATGTTCTGATCAGGTTAAAAAATCTTAATTAGGCTTGTGAGCTCTTAGGGGGATATATTCGCCTCTCAACTGGTCTGTTTAGAAGGTTAAGGATCACTGTTGTCTCCCTTGGCTTGCTTCCCCTGATGCACACCCCTAAATGTACCCCGAGGCTAAATCCACACCTGCCAGCCAACCAAGACTTGTCCCTGTGTCCTGGGACATGTGTGACTCAGTGGTGGTGTCTTTTCCCGGTCTGCCTGCATCTAAAGAAATACTTTGTGTATCTTTGCTCTGTATATGTGGGGCATTTTATGGCTACATTCTCTGTTTTGTGCAAACAAGTGTGGTTAAGAACAGAACAAAACAAGCTTTTGAGTCAGAACAGGAAATTGTTTCTATGTACATACATACAGGTTTACAGATGAGCTCACTTTTCCTTTTTTGTTCTTTTATTTTACAAATGGTTCAGGGAATTTGTTCCCAGTGAGCCACTAACTTACATACACGTAGGCCTCCAATCCACATGGAGGGGACAGCCCCAGGGGACTCTGAAAAGGGACCTAACATCTCAGGTCTTCTGGTTCTTTATCAACAAAATAGGAATAACAACAGTCATGGGATGAATGAGAGGGACAGTAATTTCACCAAGTTGTAAACTCACTTCAATTTGGGGTGATCTGTTTGTATTTAATGAAGTCTACAATAATATCTGTGATATATCCTATAGAAATGCCTCCCTATATATTACCCTTAGTTTGATACAAATTGGCCCTGATACTTGGTAATATATTAGAGCTTGTGCTCTGCAAAGAGAAGAACAATTAGAAAATTCATAAATTGTCCATTTTGCTTAAGCTGCAAATAATGAAAGTGAGAAGTGGTTCATGTAACTGAATGCATGTGTGTTGATTGGGGTTTTAGCATATGAAAAGTCTTTTAAGGGTAAAGCTGAGCATTCCAGTGTAGGCATGTAAGGAGCCTGAAAGGCAGACACTTTTCAACTTTATTAACAGCCTGAATAGCCTGTAAGGCCGTCTCAAGAACGCCTATGAAGCATCTTCATGGAAGTCATCATAAGCCTGTGTGATTCCATGTACTGGATGACAGGAGTCTTGAATGACTTCCTAAACTCAGTTGTGTCAGGTGTTCAAGTGACCCCAAAGGCTCACAGTACTGTGGGTGCTCTCACAACCAGCAGACATGCAGCCCAGAAGGGGATTACTAATACATGTAGCAAACAATGGCAATTTTTATTTTATATTTACCTTGTTACCTAAATCTTTAATAATAGCTAGATTTATGAGTAATGATTTCTTTCTCCAGATCTTTTTATAAACATTAATGATTAATCCTCACGGCACTTCTGTGAAAGGGATGTGTAGGAGGTTTCAGAGTTATATATAGAAGCAGGCTAATTCTCATTACTTTGGCTTTGCTGAACCAGAGGATTTGGCCCTTAAGGCACATTCTTGGCTCCTGCGATGCCTTTAAAGGCTGCCGAAGAGAAGGTGCACAGACCCAGCATCACTTCCTAGTTTCCCCAAAGGTGGACTCATTATCTGCGGCCTCCGTGGGTCACTCATGAAAGGAATCCTGGGAGTGATCCTCTGATGCCCCCCATGCGCTGCAAGACGAGTGCCCACAGCGAGCCCTTGCTGGGTCGGCAGGCCCAGCCCAGGGGAGGCAGCTTTCCAGGCGGCAGAGGGGTTAGGGCTTCTTGGTGTCCCCACCAGCCCCTTGGCAGGAGCTCCTGTGGGGCTGGGGACGGGGTGCATGGTCTCCCAGGCCTCTGTGCAGGGACCCCCAAAGGCTCGGGGCACCTGGACATGGGAGCCACCTGGAGCCCACGCTGTTCTGTGGGTGACTTTGGCAGATGGGAGGGTCATGGGGAGAGGGCGAAGGTCCACGTAGCCTTCCCAACAACCTTCAGGGGTTCCTCCAGCAAGACGACTCCGAGAGTCACCCCTAGTGACCTAGGGAGCAAGGCCTCCCTTCGAGACGTGCTCCCGACAGCCCCACTGCAGAGGGACCGCGAGGCCTCAGGGACAGGCCGGGCCTGCCTCGGTCCACTGCTCTACGCGGGACGCGGACCTGGGTCCCTGCGGGGAAGCCCGGGGCTGGTGTCAGCACACCTCTCAGGGCGCCTCCATGGAGCCCAACAGCGGCTCACTTCGGAGCCAGAGCCTTGACGTCTCTGAAAGCAGGGGATTCGTGGGCAAAGCCTCAAGATGTTTCTGTGGCCCGTCCCACATCCTCAGGTCCTGGCTGCGGGGCTCCTTCGGGACTGCGCCTGGTGGAGAGCTCCGGTGTCCCACACGTGCCCTGAGCGGGTCAGACACTGCCGGGCAGCGAGGCCGCGGGAGATGCAGAGAAGGCCGAAGCCCAGCCCGGGCCGCGGAGCGGGGCTCCCCACCTGACGGCCCGTTTTGCCCGCCGCCGGCCACTGCCCCAGGGCCGAGCGCTTTGGTGCAGGCAGGCTCAGTCCTGGACGAGGACGTGCACCCGAGGACGTGCCCCTCATCCCAGCGTGATGACCCCAGGGGCAGGGGCCTCCTGCTCCCGCCCCACTCTCACCGAGCACGTGGAACGAGGGTGACAGGGTCTGCGTGGGGCCAGAGAGACAGGCCATGCGAGACAGGAGCCGGCGGCCTCCCGGGCCCCCACTCCCAGATGCCCTGCTGGCCTCGGGGCGCAAGCAGTGGCCTCAGCGGGGCCTCTCCCAGGCCCAGGATTGGATCGCACATTCCTTCAGCTGCTCGCTCCTCTCTGGGAAGACTCAGCCCCAGGAGGTAACCAGGGAAACTAGTCACCATGGAAACGGAGGCAGCTTCCTGGCGGCCTGGAGCTCCTGCCAGGCGGGCTGTGCTGCTGGGAGAGGGGCCAGGCCCGGTGCCAGCCCGCCCTGCTCCCACAGAGCCCCCTGCCCTGCCTTTCCATTGGCTGCCCTTCCCTGGCCCCTCCTCGCCCCCCATCCTGTGGCAGTGCTAGCCAGGACCTGCCTTCACAGGAGCATCGAGGGTAGCAGGTGACTGAATTCTCAGGGCCAGGCCTGGGCTGCAGTGCAGGGTCCGAGCTTGCCGAGGGCAGACAGAGTGAGCTTAGCTGCGGGCTCCTCCCAGGGCACTTAACTCCCTGGCAGACCGCAGTGTGGACGGACGCAGGCTGCACGGGGCCTGGCTGCAAGGAGCGGCTCCTGCCTGCCAGGAGTTTATGGCCAAGCCGGCCAGATTTTAAAAGGGGCTGACCCACCCTTCCGTCTGTTGGAATCTCCAGTTCTCTGTGTGCATGAGATGGCAGGGATGGTGAGTCCAGATATTAAATACAGAATCTAAGTGTTTCTAACAACAAATTTGGCAGCGCCCTGGGGCCTAACTGGCCTTCGCAGGCTTGTGTTGACAGCCCAGATCACGTCCAGAATTGCATGGCATGCCCCTGTTATGTCCGTGGGGGACGAAGCCCTGTGGCGAGAAGCAGCCTGGTGTTTCCTGACCAGGAGCGCGGCAGGCCGGCTTTCCCCACTATTATTCCTTAGACATTACAGGGGATTTTGTAGGATAAAATACAGGCCTCCTGGAGGACACACTCCGTGTGCATTTGCCTTCCCTTCCCGCACGCTGGGAAGCTGTGCTCTGTCCTTCCCTAACACACGGGGCCTGCGGGAGTACTGAATGTAGGAGGCTCCCGCCTGCCTCTGCTGTGCAAATGCCACAGGATGCCACTTCAGAGAGGAGATTGGCCCCAAATCCCCATTGCACAGGGCTGCATTTCTGAGTGACTCCAATTCTTCTCATCTCAGGAGACATTTTTTCCAGCAATTTCTGACCCCTAAACAACCATGAGTCTGTCCCTTACCCAGCATCGAGGCTGGAACCTCTCTGCCTGATGATTGTTGACTGCCCACCCAACACACATCACTAAAAGGTCCCTTTCTCTGGCAAAGGCAGATGTTCATGTAGAACCGTTCCTCATACTGCATCTGCAAAGCCCAAAATGGGTCAACAAACAAAGTAACAAAGTTTAATATTTCCTGAACCTAAAACCAATGACAACTCAAGTTACTTGATATCAGCTTTCCTGATCAATAAACGACTAAGAAATAATCCAGCACTTTATTTTAATAACTGATGCAGGACATACAAAGAAATGTAGACTGCTCTCTAAGGCAGAGAAGTTTCCTAATTTTTTGGGAAGACAAAATGCCTTATGAAATCTAAGAAAAAAGAAATATAAAATAAAATATAAACCAAAGAGTCATCTGTGTTTCAACTAGCTGCAAGGAAGGACCACACATCGTTTCACCTAAATGAGAGTTTTTGGCTAAAATAATCTCTCAGATCTTTCCCAACTGTGACATTAGATTGTACGTATGTTTTCTGACATTTCACCAAGCATTTGGACAAACAACATCAGCTGCCACAGACAATAAGGCTGTTGTTTTCCCCAGAAATGTTGGTGCTGTAAAGAAATGGCTTGATCTCCAGCAGTACCGGGGAGTCACAATGAATGATGAGAAGGGAAAGCCCCGTCTTAATCTCCTGCCCATTGCAGGAGCGACTCTGCCCTGTCCCTGATTCCAGAGCCTCAGGAGGGGTTGACGTGACACAGCTGGCCTGGGACGCAGAATGACGGCTGCTCTAGTGTCAGAAGCCCCAGGGCCGCCTGCACTAGGCGATTCATTTAGTCTCTTTCCAAATCTATCCTTCCTTTTGTTTACTTGTTCATTTATCTGTTTATCCCATCCTAGGTGCTGGGGATAGAGCAGCGAGGCAAACAGAAAAGTCTCTGGCCTCCCGGGGCTTACGTTCTCTTGTGAGGAGAGAAACCACAAACATAACCAAATGCCACCCCATGCCAGGTGTTGTCTGCACTAAGGAAAATCCAGAGGAGGGAAAGCAGAGAGGGCTGTGGGCAACAGGAGGCGACGTTTTATGTGTCACCAGGGGCCTCTTTACTAAGGTGCCATAGGTGGAGTGGTGCCCGCAAAGCGAGTATCACTACAGCACCTTCCTCGCGGATGTGTTCAGGGGATGCAGCATGATGGGGTGCGTGATGCACGTGAGCAGGGGGAGGTGACGTTTCCCACGACGCAAATGTTGCGTACGAACACCCCAGTCGTACAGAACTGTCATTGTTTTCCTCTGCACATGGTAGGATGGTTCCACGGAGGCACGAGAGCTGTCCCTTGGAGGGCCTTTTCATGTCTGATGGACAGAGGTATGCTCCTTGCATATGTGATTTAGAAACCAAAAACAGGGTATAAGTGGTGCTTCACAGCAAATAATGTGCTGTGAGGTCAGGAGCTCAGGATCAGAGGATGTCCTGCTCTTCACAACCCGAGCGCCTGCCAGCCCTGTGTGCCACTGCTCAGCGTCCACAGCTCTCAGAGCCACCGACAAGGGGCACTTCCGCCCCTGCGTGGGTTGGAATGGGTCCCCTAAAAAGATGTTGATCTGGCACCTTAACCTTTGGAACCTCAGAATGTGACCTGATTGGAAATAGAGGCTTTGCAGATATAGTTGGTTTGAAGTCAAACTTGGACAGGGAGGGCATGAGTCCAATGACTGGTGTCCCTGTGAGAAGAGAGGAGGAGCATGAATGTGGAGACCGAGTGGGGAGGCAGCCATGTGCCAGCGGGGTAGACTAGAGCCATGCATCTACAGACTGGGCCACCCCAAGGACTGCTGGCCCTGGCCAGGGCCGGGGACAGCGGACTCAAATCCTAAGGAGGGAACCAGCTGCCTGACACCCTGATCCTGGCCTCTGGGCCTCCGGAAGGGACGGGATGAATTTCTGTCGTTGGAGGCACCCTTGCCCGTTTGGCACTTTGTTGTGGAACCTGCAGGAAACGAGCACACTCCTCCCTCACAGATGGAGAGCCTGTGGCTTAGGGAGCTTGTCTGACTTGCCCACGTTCTATGGCCGATGAAGGGGAAACAAGGGCTGGAATTTCAAGGTCAGCTCGGGACATACACAGGGAACTTTGGTGCTTTTGTGAATTGAGAACCACCTGCACCACAATTGAAGAAACATGAAGCCAACCGGTAGAGGCTGGCAAGTCCCCTTTTACCTTTTTTAAAGCTGTCACTCATGACTGAGTCATTGAAAATGACAACTTTATTTTAGGAAACAAATGGCACGAGTATACCCAGTATTTCAATCTCCTCAATTCAAGTGTCCGGGTGAGGGGGGCGCACGTCTGCAGAGGCAGGCGGCACTCCAGGCGTGGGGCTCTGTGCTGTGGCTCCAATTGGTCCCTTCAGAATCAAGTGTGCCAAATTCAAGTGTTTAAACAACCATTGGAAAAATGATCAAACCAGTTTAGAGGCACAGGAAGTTTAAAGCAGCCTTGGGGATGTTGTGTAACGGCAGCCAGATAGCACCGGGTCAAACCGTGATGGATTGTTTTCCTGCTGCTCTGACCATGGTTCTTCCCAGAGGGTGACCTCAGTCACACCAATGCACACCAAGGTAGTCCTCGATGTGAGGGTGGTTGGAGCTCACCCCAAACCCTGCTGTACTGGTCATACTAGTAAGGACAGGGTTCTCCAGAGAAAGAGAACAGGAGATACATATATACACATACATACATATGTACATATATACATGTATATACAAGTATTTATACACACACATACATAGATATTTAGTTGTACAGATAGCTATATACATCTCTATCATCTATCTATCTATCTATCTATCTATCTATCTATCTATCTATCTATCATCTATCTATCTATCTATCATTTATCTAAGAGATTTATTGTAAGGAAACAGCTTACCTGGCTCTAGATGCCGACCCTTCCCAGGATCTGTGGGCCGCAAGCTGGAGACCCACGAGAGTTGATGGTTCAGTTCCAGCCTGAGTCCAAAGGCCTGAGACTCAGAAAAGCTAGTGTTTCAAGTTCAAAGGTGAAAAAAAGCCAGTGTTCCCATCGGCAGGCAGTCAGGCAGGAGAAGTTCCCTCTTCTTCTGGGCGAGGGCCAGATTTGCGTCCTCTCGGCCCTTCGACTGACTGGATGAGCCCCGCGCGTGGGGGAGGGCGATCTGCTGTGCTCCGTCTGTGATTCAGTGTTCATCCTGCTCGGAAACGACCTGACGGACGCACCCAGGATGATGTTTGGCCAAATATCTGGGTACCTTGTGGCTCAGTCCAGGTGACACATAAAAGTAACCATCACATTGGCCTGCTGGTAGACGATGTCTTTATTCCTAAATGGCCAACTCTTCCATGTCTTCTGGGACCAGAACTCATGTTTAGAAGCATTACTGGGCACACTTATATTTAAAGACAAACATTTCTTCCTTAACCAGCTGTGTTATTTCTGGGCTATTATAGCACTCCCTGAGAGTAGCAACTATTTTTCCCCTTGGTATTTAAGCATGTTATTGGTCTATTAGGCCACTTGTCCCTACGGCTTGTAGATCATTTGGCTTGTTCAGATTTAAATTTTATTTAAATTTTGAGTCTAGCCATTATTTCTCAACCAACCGAAGGGTTATAGGCTCTGCATTTGACCCTAATATTCCAACCTATGAACCAGTTTCCTTAGTGAGAAATTACATTATGTAAGAGGCTCCCCTTTGTCCATTATCTGGGCATTTCAGTGACAGAGCTCCCAGAGAGGCATGGTCCTCTAAGTCAGGAGGGGCAGGAGGTGCAAGGGGAGAGAATAATAGTTTTCAGGCCACCATGGCAATTTCTTCTGTTCTTAATGCCGTGGAAAGAGCACAGTGAAGAACGGCAGGAGGTGTTTCTTCCTGGCAACTTGTCAAAGGCAGAATATTTTATGCAAATGGAAATATTCTGTTCCGAGAAATAATAGATCTATAGTGATTTCATTCTTGTGTTTGACTGGACAAGGTTTACCTTTAAAAGATAGGTTGGCCCTTCCCAGTACTACTTGTTGAATGAAGAAGGAATACCGAGAAGATATTAATTGTAGGACATTAAGCTAATAGCAAGCCACCCACATACCATACTTGAGAGAGGTCATCAATAAAAATTTGTTAAGGAATAATTGAGTAGGCTGAATTACTTAAATACGTATTGAAAATGATAAAGTCGGTGTAGAAGGATTTTAAAAAGAGGGCACCGCTGAAATGCTTAAATAGTGACCTTCGTATCAGCTCTGTGTTCTACCAGAAGTTTAATCATCAGTGAAAACGTTTTAATTGGTTTCTTCCACTTTGCTGCTGAAAGACTTACAACGACCAAGGGATACTAGAAATAAAATGCAAAAAGAAATTGGATTCTCTGGCATTTGGTCTTCACTTTCCCTCACCCCATTTCTGTAGCAAAATGTACAGTTCTAGTGACTTCCTGGCAAAACTGGTTACTGTTGCCTTTGCGTGGGGCTCCCAGCCTCAGATTCCAGGGTACGTCTGAGAGCAGCTGGTGGCATGGCGTCCCCAGCATTGGGCCAAGCAGCAGTATGTCACAACGACCACACAGAGCATGCCATGTCTTTCTTTTAGGCATCTCACCCACAAGACCTCAGAAATTTAGTATTCCATGGCAAATGTGTGAGGCATTGTGATAAAGTCACAAAACTTATACACAATCTTTGCTCTCCCTTAGCTTGGAGGTCTGCAGGAAGGCAGATGATAAGTAGCCTTGTTACAGTGTGTATGCGTGTGTTGGGGTGCAGCCCCAGGGTGCTATGGAGGCACTCGCCTAGAAGTGGGTGCACCTTATTTAGATTCTCAGTAGAACACTGCCTTTCCTCTCTTCCTAACAGCTCAGAATGACTCCTGCCCCTTTTTAGGTACATTGAATGATGGCCACAAAAACACCTTAAGCATCTTCTGGGCCAAATGCTCAAGGCCTTGTGGCTAGAGATGTGCATGGGTCCCTCCAAAGCACACAGTGAATTTCCAGATGCAGTCAGTGGCTGGGGGCATTTGGATGCAGTCCACTCAGCTCTGAGAATGGGGCATTAATTCTATGTATCACCTTATTTCTGCTTTCTTGAATGAAAAGTGAAAGATTAATTTGTGTTAAAAACAAATCCTTTCAAAGATAACAGTATGCTTTTTCTTATGGGGCTGTATCAATTGTATGTTAATTTCTATAATTTACATTCATTTCTTGAGGTTTTGAAATGCTTGTTTAATGTGCATTTCTCTATCAAATGATATCTCTAAAAGGTATATTTCACAGTAATTTTAGCAGTACTGTTAAAAATATGATTTGAAAAAACCTAACAACTCCATACTAAATGGCATGAGTAACTTTAGGAATCCATGCTTAATAATGAAGGAAAACCTTCATGTGTACATTATGCTGGGAACTGCATATGCTGTTGAATGAGAATGCAACATGATCATTCTGAATCTGAAAAAAAATCAAAACTTTGCTTTTTTTAGGGAAAAAAGGCTTCAAGAAAACTATAAAATAATTTAAAAACCAATTAGCATTAATAAAACATTCCAGATTATGTTCTTTCTTTTAAAATCAGACTTGAAACCGTATGAGGAAGGCCTCCAAACTTTAAAAAATCATGTTGATATTTTTGAATAAACACGTACCACTTAAAACAAAGCAGTGTCTCAAACAAAGACATACAAGGCATCTAGATTGGTAAAGAAGAAGTCACATTGTCACTATTTGCAGATGACATGATACTGTACATAAAAAACCCTAAAGACTCCACTCCAAAACTACTAGAACTAATATTTGAATTCAGCAAAGTTGCAGGATACAAAATTAACACACAGAACTCTGTTGCTTTCCTATACACTAACGATGAACTAACAGAAAGAGATATCAGAAAAACAGTTCCATTCACAATTGCATCAAAAAGAATAAAATACCTAAGAATAAACCTAACGAAGGAAGTGAAAGGCCTATACTCTAACGAAAACTACAAGACACTCCTACGAGAAATTAAAGAGGACACTAACAAATGGAAATGCATCCCATGCTCTTGGCTAGGAAGAATAAATATTGTCAAAATGGCTATACTACCTAAAGCAATCTACAGATTCAATGCAATCCCTATCAAACTACCAACAGCTTTCTTCAATGAACTGGAACAAATAATTCTAAAATTCATATGGAACCAGAAAAGACCCCGAATAGCCAAAGCAATCCTGAGAAGGAAGAATCAAACGGGGAATTACGCTCCCTGACTTCAAGCTCTACTACAAAGCCACAGTAATCAAGACAATTTGGTACTGGCACAAAAACAGACCCAAAGACCATTGGAACAGAATAGAAAAATCCAAACATTAACCCAAACATTTACAGTCAATTAATATTTGATAAAGGAGCCATGGATATACAATGGGGAGAGGACAGCCTCTTCAGCAGCTGGTGTTGGAAAAACTGGACAGCTACATGTAAGAGAATGAAACTGGACTACTGTCTAGCCGCATACACAAAGGTAAACTCAAGGTGGATCAAAGACCTGAATGTAAGTCATGAAACCATAAAACTCTTAGAAAAAAACATAGGCAAAAATCTCTTGGACATAAACATGAGCGACTTCTTCATGAACATATCTGCCCGGGCAAGGGAAACAAAAGCAAAAATGAACAAATGGGACTATATCAAGTTGAAAAGCTTCTGTACAGCAAAGGACACCATCAGTAGAACAAAAAGACATCCTACAGTATGGGAAAATATATTCATAAATGATGTATCTGATAAGGGGTTGACATCCAAAATATATAAAGAACTCACGCACCTTAACAAGCAAAAAGCAAATAATCCAATTAAGAAATGGGCAGAGGACATGAATAGACACTTCTCCAAAGAAGAAATTCAGATGGGCAACAGGCACATGAAAAGATGCTCCACATCGCTAAACATCAGAGAAATGCAGATTAAAACCACAATGAGATATCACCTCACACCAGTGAGGATGGCCAACTTCCAAAACACAAACAACAACAAATGTTGGCGAGGATGTGGGGAAAAGGGAACCCTCCTATACTGCTGGTGGGAATGCAAATTAATTCAACCATTGTGGAAAGCAGTATGGAGGTTCCTCAAAAAACTCAAAATAGAAATACCATTCGACCCAGGAATCCCACTCCTAGGAATTTACCCTAAGAATGCAGCAGCCCAGTTTCAAAAAGACAGATGCACCCCTATGTTTATTGC
This sequence comes from Phataginus tricuspis, assembly GCA_029783875.1. NCBI lineage: Eukaryota > Metazoa > Chordata > Mammalia > Pholidota > Manidae > Phataginus > Phataginus tricuspis. Next base: position 41,563,293 of record JAQQAC010022866.1, on the reverse strand, counting down.
AGCACTATTTACAATAGCCAAGAAATGGAAGCAACCTAAGTGCCCATCAGTAGATGAATGGATTAAGAAGATGTGGTACATATACACAATGGAATATTTTTCAGCCATAAGAAGAAAACAAATCCTACCATTTGCAACAACATGGATGGAGCTAGAGGGTATTATGCTCAGTGAAATAAGCCAAGCCAAAAAAGACAAGTATCAAATGATTTCACTCATATGTGGAGTATAAGAACAAAGAAAAAAACTGAAGGAACAAAACAGCAGCAGACTCACAGAACCCAAGAACGGACTAATAGTTACCAAAGGGAAAGGGACTGGGGACGATGGGTGGGATGGAGGGAATAAGAGGGTAAAAGGGGCATTACGATTAGCAGACATAAGGTGGGGGGGGCACGGGGAGGGCTGTACAACTCAGAGAAGACAAGTAGTGACTCTATAGCATCTCACTACACTGATGGACAGTGACTGTAATAGGGTTGGTGGGGGGGACCTGATGAAGGGGGTAGTTTAATCACCATAATATTGCACATGTAATTGTAGATTAATGATACCAAAAAAAAAAAACAAAGCAGTGTCTCAAATTCAGTTGCTAAGAATTATGTATGATTCAGAAACATTTATATGTAGCAAATTTCAAAGCAGACCTTTCAAATCAAGATCTCAAAGTGATTAGGTCATGAACGGTCCCCTCGTGGTCCCCAAAGCCTCCAGCAACAGTATTCAGGGTGTGATCCCAAGAAAGGTATTCTTGAGCCCCAAACCAAAACTTACTTTCTTGAACATGATCAATAATTATACTTCTTCCAAAAAGTATGCTTTCATTTTAGAAAAATAAGAAAATACAGATTTAGAAAAAAGGGAAGAAAGTTAAAAAATATAATCTGTTGTAATAATAGCAAGCAGATATATAGTGCTTTTTATATAGCAGTTGCTCTTATGATTTAACTTTAACTGTTTATTGTATCCTCACAACTTTTTGAGGGAGTACCATTATTACCCTCCCTTTGACAGGTGGGGAAATCGAGGCAGAGAGGATGAATGACTTACCAGAGGCTTCATGTGTAAGTGGTAGAGCTGGGAGTCACACTTGGGCAGCCCCAGTTTTGCCCTTTTATTTGTGCTGTTGGGCAGAGAAAGCCATTATGTTTTTTCTACAGATATGTTCACAAAAGGGAAAAATATTATATGTATGACTTTGTTATCTGCTTCACTGTACACTGTACGATGCACATCTTTAATAACAATGATATCAGTAGTACTTTTAACAGTTGCATTATATTCAATTTTTAATCATTTCACCATATTTCATCATATGTATTTAACCCCAGCTGTTGAGTGCTATCATGAACAATGTAGTCTTAGATCCTGGTAACCACATCTTAATACTTTTCTACAATTTGTGCCCTTGGATAAATTCCTAGAATGGAATTACTGGGTGAGGACTTCATATATCTTAATTTTGATACATGTGCCAAATTGTGCTCCAAAAGGAGACGCGCGTTTGAGGCCTGTGGCAGGCACCCTTCGCCTTCCTGTGAGGTTTCATCTAAGGGCCTCTGACGCATGGAGCTCAATCTTGCCGCAGAAAGCGTTTCCTCCCTCATTTTCTGTAATGCTGCCTTCTGGGTCCCCTTCAAACCTCCCTGCCTTCTCCGAGCAGGTTTTCCCATTGATGGCCTCTCCAGTGTGAGTAGAGACACCCCGAGACCATCCCTGGCCTGCTCGCCCCTCTTGTGTGCCCTGCTAGGTTAGGGCCACCTGTTCTCCCGTGGCCAGCCACCCTGCCTGCGCGCGAGGCCCCCGGGTCTGCCCCCCGGTCCTCCCATCCCATCTGAGCTGCTGATCTCTATTTCTGCTGCCTATAGGGCTGCCGCAGCAGCCGCCTGGTTGTCAAACACGTATCTGAAACCAGGTTCCGTATCTTCATTCCAAAGCCTACTTCTCTTCCGACAAGTCCTGATAGAGCCTTACCGTGTACAGTCCGCCCTTCAAAGTACAGACACTAAGTTGAGATGATCTATTGCTATGCTCCAGTCACTCAGGCACAATGTTTGAATCATCCTTTGGCTTATTTAGAACTTCACGTTTGCCCACGTTTATTGCTTCTTTCTTCAGAATACCTCTTAGACCACCCTACCCACTTCCATTACCACTGCACTCAGCATCCATTCCCTGAAATATTTCCAGGAATTCCTCACTGATCTCCAGGTTTCCATCTTCCCTGCATGAATAGTGACTCACTATTCTCAATACTCATGTCAGGAAGCAACTGGAATGTCAATTTTCCCCAGTGTGCCATGCTTCATCCTTCAGGAATATATGGTAAGGTGTGGTTTGACCTTGCCTCAATGTTACCCATCAAAATGTGTCCCCTCTTCAAAGCCATCTGATCCATGAGCTGTTCCCCTCTCCGCAGGACTGAACTATAGGGGAACTTAGGTTGTGTAGGTTTTTGACAGGGAAGGTGTTCCTGTCAAATGTGCATACAGTGAGACAGCCAGAAGACCACACTGAGTGTGTTACATCCCAAATGAATCGGGTGGTGCTGTCTGTGTGGACTGTGCTCTGTTAGTACTTCATAATTAAACATGTTCATGAACTTAATACAATTTCAGAGCTTTTTCATGATACAAGTGCAAGCACACTCAATAAAGCTAAAGCCAGAATTATATTAAAATCACAGGGAAGGATACTTACCCGGCAGGGGAAATACCATGATCATGAGGGTGGTTTTCCCAGGGCGAGGCTTATCCATTGCCCTCCAGATGTGCTGACCCCTGCAATTTCCCCAAATGTAGGAAACTCAACTGCATAATTTGTGGTAGTGGGGGACTGCGTTCGCGCTTTCCCCTTTAAAAAAAAAATCACAGGAAAGGTGTATTTACTTGGTGGAGTTACACCTTCAAAGGCCTGGACATTGTAAGTTGTCATGGGCATTCCCTTAAACAGACCTCATCATTCATGGTCTGTATGCACCATTTCAAGTCTTCTCTAGGCATCTTCTATTCCTAGTCTCCATCACTTGAATAATTCTAAGTCGGGTCTGCTTTCATGTGACTCCACCACCTTCTCCTCCAGTCCCAGAGCGCTGATGGTGACTGAGGCAGCTGATCGGAGGCTGACCCCTTCCTCCTCAAGCAGGGCGGCCGCTGTTGCCTCCTACTCCTATCAGAACAATGGTGATTGAATCCTGCAATGTTTAGGGATTAAAGGTATTTTTGAGGAATCATATTACCTGCAGGAATTGATCTGGCTTTCTTTGATCCTTATGGTTCACAATGCAATCCAAGGTTTTACCTTCTTTAAATATGCAAAGCTTTGCAATGAGAACTATAAAGCTAGGAGCAAACATCAGAGGCGGTTTTATCCCAAGACTGCTGTGGGAGCCAGCATGCATGGGCCTGGACAGAGCCAAGAGGCTCGCTTACTTTGATCATCTCGCAGGCAAGAACACCGCCTTATTCATCCCTAGTGCCTTAGGATAGCACCTGGCACACAGAGAAACTCAGGGAGGCTTCCACAAGAACTGGCTGGGGTTTCCAGGAGGTGACCACCAGCGGAAAGTTGCCATTAAGCAGACCTCCGCCTGAGTGAACATGCACGCGGCTGGGTGTGGGGCTGCTCTGGAGCCTCGGCTCTCACGTTTGTGCGTGCACCAGACTCGCCCAACGGGCTTGTTAAGACTCAGCACAGGGGCCCCACCATCAGAGTTGCTGAACAGCAGGTCTGGGGCAGGACCTGAAAATTTGCATTTCTAACAAGTCCTTGTAATGCTGATGTAGCTGGTCTGGGGGGACGCTTTGAGAACAGAATCAGTGCTTCTCAAGCTTCCCTGTGTGTATAATTTGTCTGATGGTCTTGTTATAACGCAGATTCTGACTTAGCAGGTCCCCAAATGAGAGGCTTCCTTGCTGCCAAGCTCGCTGGCGTGGCACCAGACCACACAGTGCCAAGATGCCAGAGCAGTGGACAGCCCTCGCGGGTCGTTGGGGTCGGCACTGAAGGAACGACCCCAGACCACTCAGCCACAGGCCAGGGACATGTTTCGAATGTGTCCATATCCTGTATGTCCTCCTCTGGGCCTTTCTGAAGAGCCAGGGAAAGATGAGATGAGGATTTCCAAGCTCAGAGGGCTCTCCGGGGATCAAATCTTGCACCGACCGGTCCTTGCAGAATCCTGGCCCCCACCTGTAAGCCTTTTTCTTTCAATGTAAGGGGAGTGAAAGCAGGCTAAGGCAGCTGTCACCTGCAAGGCTTGAAACACACTGTGGCACCTGGTCCACCATCTTGGGGATGGCCCCTGATCTTGTCTGCTTCCTCTCCCGCCTGTTTCCTTCTCTGCTCGAATCCTGAGTACACCTGACATGCTATGGGACTTTACTTCTGCTTATGCCCCACTAACACTGGAAACATTCACAGACTGAAGGCTTGTGTGGAATCATATAGTCACAGTGCTGTAGAGGTGGGGAAGGGCCTGAAGCCCGGTGAGCTCCGTTAAACGCAGCCTCACACGGGTGATGAAGGGTCGTCATGTGACTGGACACTGGCCGAGCCATGCCGGGTCTTCCCAGCGCCGCTCCTGTCCCGCCTCACCGCCAGCCTCACCTGCGTCCCCAAGATGTGTGTTTTATTTTTGCCTTGTCCTGACTCTCTGACTGGGCTACAGCCCCTAAATGTGAACTCTGGACAAATCTCTCAAGTGTGAAGCCTGCCTCCCCTCTGGTTTGATCTTATACCCTGACCTTGACCTGCGACACCATGGATGCTTCGCCTTTCGCCTGCCCTGTTCTGTGGCTACTCAGCTTCTTGCTCTGTGCCTGGAGATGCTCGGCCTCTGCTCTGTGTCCTCCTCAGTCCTCTGGCTTCTCCTGGCCCCTCCTGACCTGTTCTATGTGCCCCCCCCACAACCCTGACGCTAGTCCTGAAATCGCACAGCACACCTTGTGAAATATTTGTCTTTCTCACTCTGACCTCCAACTTGAGCTACCGAGAATGTCCCTTCCCCCGGTGAAACTCCACTGGGAGAAATGGGAAGCCCTTATCTCTACCTTCCACTCACCCCTGCAGCAGGAAAAGTAGGAAGGGCCTGTGGCCACATGTGATCCCAGGAATACCTGGGAAAGTGATGAGGCCAGAGTCTCTGTGACTCCCTGTGCTGGCCTGTTTTGTTCACTGTTTTCTGTTTTTTTCTCTCATTCTAGACTATATTCAAAATGACTTGATGGATTGCAAAATAAACCATCATAACGCACAAAGCTATGAGAGAATATTTTCAGATACATAGCAGCCCAATTTCTATATCAAAGAATGCTATTATTAGTCAAAGAATAGGGGGAGAAAGCTATTCCAAATATGTTAAATCAATCAAAAATAGTAGTGTAATACTCTGTACCCACAAGAAGTCGAAAATGTTGTTGGGGAAATAATCCATACTTACAATCAGTGAGTAAGATAATAAGACTTCACGTGTAGATGTGCGTGTGTGTATAAGCACTAGAGAGGACTGCAAAATTCTGCATCATAGGTCACTTATCAGGAGCATGAATAGAGAAATAATGGGCATTATTTATTGAGCACATATATGGATCTGGTGCTTGTGAGCCCACTGGTCCCTCTGTGTCCCTCAGTGAGTTCTTGAGACAAGTTCTTTGACCAAATTCAGAGGGAAAGTGATAGATCCAGGCATTTGGCTTCCAGAGTCACCACAAGCCAAGAATCCGGTCCAACTGTGGAAAGACATCCAAGGTGATAGCCAGAAGATTTGTGTTCAAGTGTGGGGTTCTCGCCACAAAGCCCAGATCCGAGCAAGTCGGCTGTTCAAGTGTGGGGTTCTCGCCGCAAAGCCCAGATCCGAGCAAGTCGGCTGTTCAAGTGCGGGGTTCTCGCCGCAAGACCCAGATCTGAGCAAGTCGGCGACACTTCCCAGCCGGAGAGGAGCCCTCAGGCCCTCCTAGAGCTCTCGGCCGTGATGCAGGGCACGCAGTCAGAGGACAGGATGGGAAATCCCGTCTGAAAGCAGCCTGTGAGAGACGATGGACATCTCGAGGCCGCCGGGGTGCCAGGGGCCGAGGTAGAGATGAAGCCACACAAGCAAATATGCTCCACGTGTGGCCCATTCCTTTGATTTGATTTTGTACCTTTAAATAAAGGATTCGTTTATCCTCCCTTGAGAGTTTTTCAATGCATTGAGAGTTAATTCCCAGTGTCGAGTTTCTTCTCAAACTCTTCCCTTCCACATCTCCCATCCAGGCTCGCTACCTGAATTAACACTCATTCGGAAACAGACCTCCACGTTTGGGTCAGCAGGTGCCTAAATCGTCAAGTATTCCACTGAATTGCATGTCAAGTCTGTTTCTTACGGACAGATGTACTTCCACTGTCTGCTGTTGCTGGTTCCTTGGCTTTGAAGAATGAAAAAGCAAAAATTCCAGATACCCTGTGGAAAAGGAGGACTCCTTCGTTTCTGCAAACGGTCTCTGCCCTGGGGTTAGGATGTGCAGCCGAGATGGTTTCTTCTCCGGGTGCTGCAGGCGGGGAAAGAACACAAGCTTCCTCACTCCTCAGCATGGCTGAGCCGCAGGTGTGCACGTGCCTTTGTGGAACATAAAAGACAAGGCCCCGGCCCCGAAGAACTTACTGTCTAAGCCAGAAATAACGGAGGTGGCAGCTTGTGCAGATGTGATGAGTACAGAGAGAACTAGAAGACGGTGCTGCTGGAGGAAACTTTTAGGTAAGATTTACAGGACAGGAGAGTGTGGCCAGCCCTCAGAGTTCAGGGAGAGGAGTAGGAGAAGATAATGAAGGTGGAAGATGAGCCGAAATGATTGGCCAAAGACTTACAAAGAAAGCGTTGGCTAAAACTTAACCTGGCCACCAAATACATGGTCCATCAGCACATATATCACAGTTATTGATACCAAATGGCTTTTCCGAAATGACTGACCGCTTGGGGCACCAGTTCTAGTTTCGTTCCTCATGCTGAACGGTGTGTGGTATCCGCAGAGAAAAAGCACCCCCAATTGCCTTCCTCCTCTGCGTCGAAGCATCGCACTGTCTCGGGTGCCCTGTAGCTTGAGGAAGCGAGATGCACAGCCTGGTCTCTGGAAGAGTTCACTGTTGAAGATCACATGCATATTAAATGATTAATCATCTGAAAAATATCAAAAGGGCATTGGTGCAGTGATATGACCCACTGGAGTCAGTAGAGTTAACTGGCCCAGGGAAAGCTGAGCGGTCAGTGACGGGAGGTGAGTGAGTCAATTCCTGTCTCCACGTGGGGCTTTGTGCAGGGTGCATGGTGGGCTGTCAGACTCCCTAGGTGCACGCCCTGCTCCAAGCAGCCCCAGAGGTCCTCGGGGCACTTCATCGGTTGGTGCCACTCGCTTCCCTCCAAGCACGTGGGCCAAGAGGGGTCAGGAGGATGGATTGAGCCTGATAACATCTACTGCATTTTTTCTAGTAATGCAACAGTATAAATCTAGTTACAAAATATGCAAATTATGGAACAACAACAGCTACCTTCTACCACTTAGGACAAAGGAGAGCTGACATTTCAGTGCACTTTCATGCACTCGGAATTTCCTGGCTAACATATCACAAGCACTGAAACTTCTTTAGCCATTTGATTTTTCAAGACTGAATTGCGTTGTTTTATGAAAAGAAAGGAAAATCACCAAACATGTAGTTTTCAATTAAGAAAAAAAGGCAAACCTGCCCCATAGTATTCAACACTCACTCTCGGTGTTCATGGAGAGCATTTCATGCAGGTGTCTGCAGCGGCCCGACTGGAGGGTGACCCTGGGTCCCTCACGGTCTGTGCCTTTTAGGTCTTGCTGTTGTGGGGATTCTGGTTCCGCTCCATGGGGTCGTTTGCTGGTCTGAACAACAGCAGGGAGTTGGAGTGCTGGGTGACAATACCACCAGCTTCAAGGAGGCAAACGGAAGACACGCCTCTCTGTCCTCTGTCTGGGCTGTAAAGTTTGCTCTTCTAGCTGTAGAGGAATTATGATAAGCAGCCAGACTCTACTGAGATTTTGTTCCAATGAAATGCTTCCTAGCCAGTCTCGAACTTGTCTGGACTGATGGCTCCAGAATGTTCCCTGTTCCTTACTAATTTCCCTCTTTTAAATCATGAATTGAGGTTTTTTCCAGTCACTTCCAACATGATTTGCATATTGGCAACTAACTCTTCCCTGAAAAACAGACAAAAGATCAAATCCAAAGAGTTCTCTGTCTTTTAAAATAAGAATCTGTTTCCTAAGCTACTTCAAGAAATTGTTTGAACAGCTGTGGTTTACTGCTTTTCTTTTTTTTATTGGTTGATTTTAATTTGATTCTAGCTCGGGGGCCAGAAAACTTTTTCTGTGAAGGTTAAGATAGTAAATATTTCAGGCTTTGTGGGCTGTACGGTCTCTGTCACAACTACTCAATTTCAAACCAATAGATTACATTTCTGTTTTATCAGGACAGGCTCATATAATAGCCAGGGAAGGTATTTGACTTTTTCCTGGTTGTATTAAAATTTATATAATGATACATTAGAAACAGTCAAATATCAGCATTTTATAAGGCACCTAGCTGAGCCTGAGAATAGTTCAGTGAATGACCCAGGACAACATGAATTCTAAGTGTCCTAGGTAGACTCAGGCCTAGCTCTCGACTTTCTTAGTTTAGTAAATTTAGCAAACTTGGTCTACAATGTATCCCTTTTGGTGATAATCTTTAGGAGGGGCTAAGAATCATTTAATTCATTATAGCTTCTACTGTAATTCTTGTTCTTTCTTTTTATTTATTTATTTTATTAAGGTATCATTGATATACACTCTTATGAAGGTTTCACAAGAAAAACAATGTGGTTATTACATTCACCCTTATTGTCAAGTCCCCCCCCATACTCTACTGCAGTCACTGTCCATCAGTGTAGTAAGATGCCACAGAGTCCCTACTTGTCTTCTCTGAGCTACACTGTCACCCCGTGACCCCCCACACACACCATGTGCACCAATCATGATACTCACAATCCCCTTCTCCCTCCCCTCCCCACCCACCCTCCCATACCCCTCCCCTTTGGTAACCACTAGTCCCTTCTTGGAGTCTGTGAGTCTGCTGCTATTTTGTTCCTTCAGTTTTGCTTCGTTGTTATACTCCACAAATTCTTGTTCTTTCCTTTGCTCTTTTTTGTTTTTATTCTAGTCCAAGTAAGTTCTTTCCACTTTCCAGGTTTTGAAGGAAGTGACGATATTTTTTGCTTTATAATAGTAATAGTAATTATTTAATAATAACATTATCTACTATGTTTGCTTTGAGCTCTTGTTTCATATCAGGTGTTAGGCTACTTAATCTGTATAAATTGTTTCCAATTCTTTTAGTGATTCTACAGAGTAGGTGCTATTTGTTATTTTTTAAATGAACATTGGTGTTCAGAGACCTTCACAGACTGCCCGTGAATCACACAGGTTTTCAGAGAGTAACTTCCACATACATTTTGCCCCCTGCCCATGTTGGTCTTTTTCAGTCCCATCAGAGGGACCCACATATTGCACTTTTCAGGTGAAGTGGGGTCACTTTTCCGGTGACCCCCAGCTGAGATCCTCGGCTCCTGTCTGTCCTGGTTTTCCACATCTACAGGACCGAGCCATGGAATTACAGCCCATCTACAAACGCTGAGGATGTTGCTGCCATGGATATTTATGGAAAATAGATATTAGATGACACAGAGACACCTCAGCAGCTGCTGAGTGGCGAGCTTTAATGGGGCAGCTGCAAACAGGGTGGGGTGGAAGAGACCCTCCCGGGACCGGTGAAGATCAGCCGCCAGCAGAAGGCAGCATGATTGGGCACTGCTGGGACCCGCTGGCACAGAGCAATCAGAACTGGGTGGTGCTTTCAGTGCAGGAGAAGCCAGCGAACATGAATCTAAGAGATAGAAATGTCAGAAGTTACAAGCAGTGCAAATAGCGGCTACCGTTGTGGGCCAGAGGAAGAATCTTTACTTGAGTAAATGTGGAAAGAATTCCTGGCAACAGATATGCAGACATGGATTAAACCAAACAAATGACGACAAACTAAAACATTACCAGCAACAGAAAAACACCTTCAGCTGCATCGTCATCAAACATGAAGGACAATGATGTTGTCAACACCCCTGAATCAATGTTATTAGACTCAACTTTGCCCTCCAGAATTTGCTGTCTAGTTGAGGAGGTGGGATATACATCCGTGCTCCTTGGAATTCTGTATAAGTATTTCAGAAAAGATGGCCCTTTGCCTATTCATCCAGTTATTGTTTCAAAGCAAGTGGATCTTTTGGGTTTGTTTTGCTTTTCTTTTTTACAATGGATTTGGGAAGTTTGGGAATTTTTCTGGATTATTGCATTCTTTGGTTAGTTTGGCCTTTTTGATCCATGCTAAATGAATAGTGCCCTTGGCTTCATCCAATCTGTCTTTGAAGAGAAACTTTCATCTCTTCATGATAGACCTCCTGGCATATAATGAAACCATAGGAGTAAACAAGAACTGGAATAGTGAATTCTGTCAATGCTGAGTCCCTTGGCATCACAGCACATGGTGGGTGGGTCATTGATTGCCACGTGAAAGAAAAAAACCTCTCTGTCAAGACAAGCACTATGGACACCTCTGGCCCAGAGCTCCCTGGCAGTGCCCGGTCAAGGCGACACCGACATGGTGGCACCTCTGCCCAGCTCCCTCTCACTGACATTAGGTTGAGCATCTCAGGAAAGAGACTTTCAACTACCCAAATCAGTATCGCATCAGTACCTGTGTTTTAAAAATCCCTCTTATGTTGGTAAAAACCTCTGCTTGAGTATAAACAGTTACATCACTAATTGCTAAATATGGCATTATCAGATTGTTTTGACTTCCCAGGGGTGAGGGTAAGGAAGAAAGGTTAATTACAATTACTTTTTTGTCTAACTAACGGAAAGCAGTGGTCACGTCTGTGGGCTGCCGCTGGGAGGTTGGCAGTAATCTCTCTGTATTAACCAGAGTAGAATCGAATGACCCAAAGTGTGGATGTCATTGTGTTACCTGAATTTACCCAGCAGCTAACAGAATAGGTCTCTTTCACTAAAGACTAATTTTCACATTAAAAAAAAAATCTTTATTATGGGCCTAGTGCAGTTAAATTGCCTGACACAGTGGGGAATCTATACTTAGACTGGTGATATTAAGCGCTGAGAAAATGCCTCAGGTGACGATCAAGCTGAGTGGTGATTCAGACCCCCGAGAATTCTCTTTCAAGAAAACTCCACCAGGTGGCACAAAATCTCAAAGTGCCACTGAGCGTGCTCTTTCTTTGGACCATGGTGAATTGGGGGAAAAAAACAAAGAATTGCTAAAGATTGTAGTATGTTTTCCTACCTCCTTTCATATGCACACATCTTTATCCCCAAGCAGCCTTTTTTAAAGGCAAAAAAATAGGTATGTGGCAGCACATGCATTCTATCCATTCATTGGGCGGTATCCTTTTAATAATGTGTAAGAGTCGTTAGAGAAGATAAAGCCGTGTGGGAAGAGACAGAGATTTGAAAAGCTGCCAATTCACCAAATCTAAAGTTATCAGATCAGTAGAGAAATCTTGATACAAAATCTTTCCATGAGTTTAAGTGCAGCACCATTCTTATTAGCCGTAAAAGTTCTGGCACGTTGAGGAGTTGTACAGACTATAAAGATCTATAGATTTTAACTGAAGCCAAAGTGGTTGGTGCTCAGAGATGGGGAAGCACCTTACAGTGTGTAATGAAGGAAAGTGGGGTGGCTTTATTTGTGTGGTTCTGACACCTGATCACCAGCCTGATGTCTGCTTAGAGGTGGGACTGCATGCAGCCTGGAATAGGGTGTCAATGAATGATCTGATAGAAATGGCTGCAATAAGCAGTGCCATGTGATTCCCGTCTGGCAAATGATGGGAGAGTGGTTTGGCCCTGGGACTGTGGAGGTGGCCTTGAGGGCCTTTCCCGGCTTGCTCATGCCAATGTCCAAATTCCAGAAATACTGACATGATATGTCTGTGGAAGGGCAAGGCACATGCATTTTGAGAAAAGCTCGCCAGATGATTTTAATGTATCTTTAATTAAAAGGTAAAGATTTAAGGGCTTAGTTTCCTTTTAGGAATCAAAGATGGGTCTCCAGCAGCTCCATTCTAATAGACTGTTCCCAAGAAGCAGAGAAGATCAATAACCGTGAGTTGATCTGGAAAGAAATCTAGTGTCTCTTCCTTAAAGAGCAATTCTTCATTCCTCTCAGAGGTGGAAGATGGTTGAATCATGTGAGATTTGAAGCATCCTTCATACTCACCTGTCTGTGAAGAAATGGCTCATCTCCTTAAGGGGAAATAAAATATGAATACATAGGAATATAATGTGAGAATTGTTCTTAAACTGGACCTTGGTAAATGCAAATTTGAATATTTTGAGCAGCAAGGAAGGAAGGACAAAGATGCACAAAGTTAAGTTACGTAAAGGAGACGATGCTTTGTTCATATTAGCTGGGATGTGGGATATGCAAAAGGCAGTCAAAGAAATGGGGCCCTAAATCTTGGACTAGGGTGTTTGAACTTTATTCAGTGTGAAACTGACAATGTTTCTGATCCAAGATATGAAGTGATTAGCTTTGTGCATTCAGAAGCTTAAAGATGAGAGCTGTGTATAAAATGAATTAGAACAGGAAGAGACTGAATTACTACTTTTGACTCAGTTCTTTCTAGCACAATGCTCTGTGATAGGTGCTGACCGATGTTCAGCATTTCACTTAAAGCTCATCATCTTGTAAGGCGGTGTCCTCGTTCCCACCTTTAACAACAACAGTTGAGGCTTAGACAGTTTACGTGCTCTGCCCCCATTAATAATTTAAGTGGTGGAACAAGAATGAAAGCCCACTTCTGTCTGATTTCAAGATTTATAAGCATAATGCATGTAAGGAGAGAACTAACAATTATTCAAGGCAGAGGTGATGAATTAGACAACAATTTCAAGGGAAAAATTTTTCCTAGCAAAGTGTAACATAGAGCTTTTTTCTACTACAAATTAAATGATAGAAATAATATCTGGAGCAAAACTCAAAGGACTTTTTAAAAACCAGATTTACACAGGAACCAACATGACAAGTGACACATGAGCTAACATGCTTCCTGGAGCTGGGAAAGGCTGTTACAGGGGCTGCTCAAGGCTGTCTGGGTCTTCCTGGGGCACTGGTCTGGTCTCATCCTCAAACATCTGTTTTTCTTCAGCTCCTGAGCTGCAGGATTTAGGTCTGGAGAAAGTCCCACTGCCTTAGACTGTCAGTTAAGTAATGTGATCGATCTAAATGCTAAGAATGCTAGACAAAAGTACTGAGGTAAAAAAACTGTCCTCTTTGTATTTACCTAACGCCTCATTTTGAAGTGAATGGAGATCTAAGCCATTCGTTAGGGAGATGCTGCTTTGAAGCACAAGAGATGCTGACCTCAGGTTGGCCTTACTGCCTCTGGTGTCCTCACCTGTAAGAAAGGGCTCACCAGGTCCACCTGCCCGAGTGTGTCCCAGGCATAGATGAGAAGGCATGTGGTAGGGCTGTGCCCGCCGTTTGTCGGCGTCCAGACAGTGTTGTCTCCCACCTGCAGGTGTTCTGGTGGGGAACATGCATTTCTTCTGCTCCACACATCCTCTCAGTGTCTGAAGACAAGAACAGGGATGATGTGCCCTCGTCCCTCACCTGCACCTGCCGTTCACCCATCCATTCACTCAGTGAACATGGCTTGGGATCCCCCTGCAGGGCACCGGGGCTCAGAGATGGAAGTCTGGTGAGAGGACAGTGTGCCCAGGGTCGCGAGCAGAGGGGGCAGGAGCGGAAGGGGTCACCCCACCGCCTGCCAGGTCTGAGAAGGCTCCGGGAAAGGGGATGTTGGTTTTGGACTTGGAGGAATGCTTACGGATCGCCCAGGGCAAACAGAGAGGGAAGCGGCCGACCATGATGTTCCGCATAGAGAAACGCTGACTCCTTGACCAGGAGCGGCCCCCTACGGCTGGGAGGCGGCCGGTGCGTGCGTCCCGTGACCCCCTTTTCCCAGACCTCCTTCTCGCTTTAGCCTTGAGCCAATGGAAATATTCTGGACATTCAGTGAAGGGTCTGGAAAGCCATCTCTGCTGACCAGTAAGACCAGCTGCTGCAGATAACAGCACTTGCTACTGCACTTCTTTTAAATATGACAATAAAACATTTTTGGAGAGATGAGGCCTACAGATTTCTCCTTTTGAACCTCATTGTTTCCCTTTTGTTTCTTCCCTGACCCCGACCCTGATCAGCATGGAATCTGGTCACAAATCGGAACGGTCATTGAGGTCGTACGACCACTGGCAGTTTCACGATCGCTTTAATGCACTCAATGACGTACTGGTGACCACAGCACTAGGAAGCCCTCGATCGGAGGTGGGAACAAGAGCTCTTGGGTTCTCTTCAACATGACTGAGTGGTGTTGAAACCATTTCGAGCTGAACTGAAATCATCTCCAACGCCAAAAGCGCATGATGACTTAGGCTCTCACGGCGCAGTTGCTATTGACCATTTCACATTAAATGAAATAGCTACTGGATGCTCCGATGGAGTACGAGTGACAGTTATATAGGCAGTGCTAGAGTTGAACTAATGCCATTTTGGTCTGCTTTCCAGTTAGCATTAGGCTATTTTATGGTTCTTCCATGCATTTTAGCTAGTCTCTTTCTTTGTTTCCATGTTTATCTAAGTATTTTTGTATTTTAAAAGCCACAAGTAAATTCCAAGAACATATTTTGGAGCCACCTGTAAAATCACTGCCCCTCTGTTTCTGATATTACTGAGATAGTATTTGAAGTGACATTCGCGGGCAGTGTTTTACATCATACCCTGTTTTTACTCACTACATGGTAGCAAGTTATTTTGAAGTAGAGTTTGTGTCTTTGTCATTTTCACAGGCTCTAAAACATCTCCAGACACGTTCTATGCGTTTATAGAATTCTTAAATTTTAAAAGATGAAATTAGATAAGATTGTGTAGCTTTTGTGACTAGAAAAAATGCTACATCTATATTGTTAGTTCAGCCCTGGCATGAAAGAATTAGGCTGGCTTCTTTCAG
Source organism: Phataginus tricuspis (assembly GCA_029783875.1). Classification (NCBI taxonomy): domain Eukaryota; kingdom Metazoa; phylum Chordata; class Mammalia; order Pholidota; family Manidae; genus Phataginus; species Phataginus tricuspis. Next base: position 41,548,184 of record JAQQAC010022866.1, on the reverse strand, counting down.
CATTTGTATAGGGTGGGTTTCTGCAGTCAAAGCTGAGCAGATGACTATAAATTATCAAGCAGAGTTGGATCCAGCTACACAACAATCAAGTAAACAGAATCCAGTTGGATTCTTAGTAGTTCTGGAGCAGGAACACCATGTCTTCTTTCTCACACGCACCCACACAGACACACATACATACAGGCCTACATACATACTCAGAGACTCACACAGACACCCACACACACTCACGGGCACTCTCACATGACCTGGAACCACAGGATGTTTTTCTTCTTTGCATCCCTCATCTCCACGGACCTGCTGACTCCTGGATGATTCTTTGGGCACATTCCTGGAAGATCCTTAAATACTGTTAAACGTACCACATGCACCAGGCCTAGAAGAACGTGTGCTCTGGCCGCTCTCAGCTCACACAGGATGATGGTTTGGCTGTGAGGCAGAAATGGAAAGCTGGAGATTGTTCTATTTGCAACAGATCAGGGTCTTGCAAACTGGAAAGTCTATCAGTTTCTAGAAGTCTTCAAATGGTTAATGAGGAAGATAATTTCATCTGAAGAGACCCCTTCCTGGGCCCTTAAGGACATCACTCTTAGGAGGTGAGACAGGCAAGGTCCCCTGGTGTGATGTGGCTGTGGTTATTCTCTGCACAAAGCCGCTTGTGCCTGTGAAGTTGTGTGGGTTCTCCAGGAGCCAAGACATTCTCCAGTTCCTTTCTGGGGCTGGCAAGGGTCTTTCTTTGTCCAGAAAAGACATCCCACATACGTTGCCTCTTACATGTGTGAGTGGCCAAGTCCGGTAAAAGAGAGTGGCCTTTCTTTGGAGCGTATTTGCAGTGGGGTGAGGTCCGGGGCTGGGTGAGCGGTGGTGAGCTTCCCACGCGCAGGCCTACGCGGGGTCTGCACAGACGCTGCTCCCACCGGGCTTACACGTCTCAGGGAGCTCGCGGACCATATGGAGAAGAGGGTTCCCGGCCTGAGAGTCCCACCCCATTATTCCCGTTGGAAGCAGCACATCGTGAGCAAGTTGGATTATCAGAGGTGAGGCAGCGGCATCAAGAGTTGTACTTGCCAGAGTATGGAGCCCTTATCCTCAACCTCACGGCCACACAGAACGTGGTCCCGCCACATTCCCCCTGTGCCGCCAGGCACACTTACACCCTTCCCAAGGAAGAGCCCTGCCCTCGAGCAGCAGCCCTGTGGAAACCAGGAGAGTCACAGCAGCACAGAACGCGCCTTAGCTTCTGGCCCTGCTGCCTCCTGAGTCACCGTGATGGGAAACCAGACTTCCGGGTGGGGACCGTGGTGTCCTTGCTTCGCCAGCACTGGTCCTGGCAGGTGCCGCCGCCCTGACAACCACCGAGAGCATCTGTAGGAGGACACTGCACACCTTCGGACGTCTTCTTGAGGCAAGAATGGATAACATCAAAGACAGAAAGGGGGGGGGTGGAGACATTGGGGTCCAGCTGTCCACTGGGCTGGCTACCCTGGGTGCCTGTGGTGTCAGTGTCCCGGCCCAGGAGGTGCAGACCCATCACCACAGACACCTGCACCCCTCCAGACGTTACCCGAATATCCACTGTGTCTGAGGAAGGGTGACCGCCGGATCCAAGAGGTGGCCTCCTTAGGGGTGACTTTGTGTAAACGTGTCAGCCTGGAATCAGGAGACCAGGAGGCCAGAACGAGCAGTAGTGGACGCTGACCAGCCGGAGTGTGCTGACGGCACACAGAAGCTGACAGCCTTGCCCACCACATGCATGATGACCTCCAAAGCCCCCGTGGCCAAGTGGGGCGCCTACTGGTGGCACACCTCTGCTTGCTCGTGCCCACCGTGCCAGGCTTGGGGAGATGCTCAGAGCCACACAGGCAGAGAAAGTGCCCACAGCCTGCCCCCAATGAAAGCACACGGCTCCCCTCCCACAAAGCTGGGCCCACAAGGTTCTGGTGATCCATCCTCCCACCTCCACCTCCACAGACTTCTTTGGGTTACATCTTGCTGCTACTTTGAAACTCGAGCTTATTAGAAAATAAGAGACGACCGAGAGCAAGACCACTTCCATCAGGAGTCCAAGGGGTGGAGTCCCACCTGAGCGGAGGGGCTGTGCCCAACGCCAGGTCTCGTTAGAAGTATGTTCCTCAGGTTGCAAACACAGCCTGAGAAACATTAAAAGACATTTGGGTTTAAGAGAGAAGAGTAGAACAGAGGTTACCTGGGAGGAACTTCTTTAGGGAGCCGTGTGAATGAACCCCATGGTGGCCCGGGAGACAAGCCAAGCGCTGAGGACTGTTAAGTCCTGCACCCCCGACGCGCACCTCACCATCTTTTGCTTAGTATCTAGTCAGGCTTTCATGCGAGTCCCAGCCTGCCTTTTCTGTGCCAGGGGCGATGGAGGGTATTGGGCTCTGCTAGGGCGGAATAGTCCAGAACAATTGGAACACACCTGAGGCCAACAGAGCACTAGCTGTAGGAAGAAGAATGAAGGTGAAATGGGGAAAGGTAGACTCAAGAGGGCTTGGTTAAGTTTGGGAGCTGAGGTCCTAGTCAGTTCAGCAAAGTGAACTTTCCTTTACACAGCACCTGGTGTTCCCAGAGGTACAGCAAGGAAAGCATTGGCCACGTCCTAGCTTCTCTCTCGGGACCACACGGCTGGATTATAGAGCTGGAAGAGAGGACTTGTTCAAGGCATGGAAGGATCTCAAACACTTTGTGAAGGTCCTGGACAAAGTAAGCAATATTTTTAGGAGGTCTGCAGGCAGACTGAATCCCATGCAGAAATGAAGCTTTAAATATTGCTTACAAATACTCGTGCTGAGTGTAAACCAGACATAGATGATATATTCTTACCCGGTTATAAAGCAATTACCCCCACAGCTTTGGGCCAGAAGATTGAATATTTGAGACTCTGAAATGATCACCCTGAGATGACCATAATGTGGGTAATTAGAAATAGATTGTTGGATTAAGATTTGAATTCATTTCAAAGACCTTGCTTTTCCTTGGTGTATATAGGTTTTGGTGTTTTTTTTTTCCTTGTATTTTTCCTCCCTCTGAGTGATCATAATGGAATGCATCTTTAGACTACAAATTATCATTTTGCTGTCAGCAGTGGTACTTTGATCTCAGATGTTCATTAGAACATTTCTCTGCACTGACTGAGCTGAGCCGAGCGCATGGACCCCCAGCAGGGTCAGGGCCGCAGGAAGGCCCCACGTCAGGCGGCCCTACGGTGAGCTTTGTCGTTTCAAATCTCGTATTTTTATATGTAAGACTTGAACAATAATTAGGATAAACACAAATGTTTTAATGCTTATATTAGCTGTTGTCTAGAAAAGAGAGGTAGACTGAAACTCAGTAGTTTAGATATATACGTATTTGGGCCAAAGGAAATGTGGAGTTGAGTTATTTCTCAATGAAATTGATTAACATCAATAATTTATCCGGATCCTTCTGCTCATACACCCTACTTATTCCTTAAAATATAGGACAAGTTTTCCTCAAATACGTTTCCCCCCACTCCCTCTAATTCACAGAAGACCCCACACGGAGCCTCCTGCAGGAAGACGGCAAACCGAGGTCAGGCCGCCCGCTCTGCTCTCCCCTCTGCTCATGCATGGACAGACTCAAGCTCCCTGGGCCTTGGTTATCTTGTTCTGAAAATTGCGGAGACTGGACCAAATGGAATTTCCAGTTCTTCTTTTTTTTTTTTAATAATTTGTTTTATTTTAGTATCATTAACCTACAATTACATAAGCAATACCGTGATGATTGAACTCCCCCCATCACCAGGTCCCCCCCACCAACCCCACCACAGTCACTGTCCATCAGTGTAGTGAGATGAGAATCGCTACTTGTCTTCTCTGAGCTGTACAGTACCCCCCGTGCCCCCCCACCCTATGTCTGCCAATCGTAATGCCCCTTTTACCCTCTTATCCCTCCCTTCCCACCCATCTCCCCAGTCCCTTTCCCTTTGGTAACTGTTAGTCCATTCGTGGGTTCTGTGAGTCTGCTGCTGTTTTGTTCCTTCATTTATTTATTTATTTATTTATTTATTTATTATTATTTTTTTTCTTTGTTCTTATACTCCACATATGAGTGAGATCATTTGGTACTTGTCTTTTTCGGCCTGGCTTATTTCACTGAGCATAATACCCTCTAGCTCCATCCATG
>JAQQAC010022866.1:41516856-41539020 GCA_029783875.1 Phataginus tricuspis | reverse complement strand
ATTGCTGTCTATTTCCTCCTTCACTTCTGTTAGTATTTGTTTCACATATGCTGATGCTCCTGTGTTGGGTGCATATATGTTTATAATGGTTATATCTTCTTGTTGGACTGACCCCTTTATCATTATGTAATGTCCATCTTTATCTCTTGCTACTTTCTTCATTTTGAAGTCTATTTTATCTGATACAAGTACTGCAACACCTGCTTTTTTCTCTTTGTTGTTTGCTTGAAATATTTTTTTCCATCCCTTCACTTTTAGTCTGTGTATATCTTTGGGTTTAAGGTGAGTCTCTTGTAAGCAGCATATAGATGGGTCTTGCTTTTTTATCCACTCTGTTACTCTGTGTCTTTTGATTGGTGCATTCAGTCCATTTACATTTAGGGTGATTATTGATAGATATGTACTTATTGCCATTGCAGGCTTTAGATTCGTGGTTACCAAAGGTTCAAGGGTTGCTTCTTTACTATCTAAGAATCTAACTTAACTTTCTTGTTAAGTTATTGTGTGCGCCGTCTGATGTTTCTTTATCTCTCCCTTCCTATTCTTCCTCCTCCTTTCTTTATATATTAGGTGTTTTATTCTTTGCCTTTAGTTAGTATTTGGGTGGTCTGCTTTCTTTGCTATGCTTTTATTTTCTCTGGTGACATCTTTTTAGTCTTAGGGGTGTTCCCCTCTAGATCAGTCCGTTTAAGATATCCTGTAGTGGTGGTTTATGGGTGGCAAACTCTCTCAACTTTCTTTTGTCTTGAAATTGTTTAATCCCTCCGTCATATTTAAATGATAATCGTGCTGGATACAATATTCTTGGTTCGAGGCCCTTCTGTTTCATTATGTTAAATATATCATGCCATTCTCTTCTGGCCTGTAAGGTTTCTGTTGAGAAGTCTGATGACAGTCTGATAGGTTTTCCTTTGTAGGTGATCTTTTTCCTCTCTCTAGCTGCCTTTAATACTCTGTCCTTGTCTTTGATCTTTGCCATCTTGATTATTATGTGTCTTGGTGTTGTCTTCTTTGGGTCCCTTGTGTTGGGAGATCTGTGGGCTTCCGTGGACTGTGAGACTATTTCCTTCCCCAGCGTGGGGAAGTTTTTGGCAATTATTTCTTCAAAGACACTTTCTATCCCTTTTTCTCTCTCTTCTTCCTCTGGTACTCCTATAATGCGAATATTGCTACGCTTCGATTGGTCACAGAGTTCTCTTAATATTCTTTCATTCTTAGAGATCCTTTTATCTCTCTCTGCCTCAGCTTCTTTGTATTCCTGGTCCCTGTCTTGTAATTCCTTGATCGTGTCTTGAACCTGATTCAATCTGCTGTTGAACCCTTCGATGGCTTGTTTCATTTCTGCATTGTCTTTCCTCACTTCCCTCACTTCCTCCCTCAGCTCTTGCACGTTTTTCTGTAGATCCGTCAGCATGGCTATGACTTTTATTCTGAATTCTTTTTCTGGAAGACTGTGAATGTCCATTTCTCCAGATTCTTTCTCTGGGGTGGTGTTTGTCTGAAGCTTTGTCTGTATCATATTCTTCTGTCTTCTCATAACTGTAGAATTGGTTGTTGGTAGCAAGGAGAGATAAGAAAGGAGAGACAAGAAAAAAAAAGAGATTTCTACTAATAATATAAAAGTATAAGGAGAGAGAGAGAAGGGAAAAGAAAAGAAAGAAAAAGAAAAGGCAGCAACACCTAAAAGAAAACAGCAAGAACAACAACAAAACAAAACAAAAAAAAAAAAAAAAAGAAAAAAACACCAAAAAGCCCACCGGGGGTGGTTTCTGTGCGAATGCTGTAGGTGACGCTATTTCTCCGCTATTCCAGAGCCGCGGCCACGTCGCTCCACACGGCCCTTTAAATCTGTGGCCGGGTGAGAATGGATGGGAGGCTGTTGAAAGAGAGGGAAAGAAAAAAAGGAAAAGAAAGGGAAGAAAAAACAAAAAAAACAAAAAAAACAAAAAAAGAAAAAATAAAAAGCCACCGGGCGTGGGTTCTGTGCGAGTGCTGTAGGTGGCGCTGTTGCTCCACTATTCCAGCGCCACTATAGTTCTGGCTGGGTTGGAAACAATGGGAAGCTGTTGATCTCCGTGAGGGTCTTAATGGCGGGCACTCTTTCCCAGTCGCCAGCTACGGGGTCCAAAGCTCCCCAGGACTCCCAGCGTGCTGGGCTCACTTCGCGGGGCTATCCGGCCCCTCTACTGAGCTCCTGTCTCTTTAAGACCGCTGAGGTAGAGCGCGCGCTTTTCTTCCCCTTTTTCTCCTTTCTTTTTCCTTCCCGGAGCCTGCCGCGGGCAACTTGCACGTTCCCGGCTGGGACCCTGTGCCCTCTGTCCCTCCAATCTCCGCTACACCGCAGACCTCCACTCCCTCCTGGCTCTGAATCCTCTCCTCCCACCTGAGCGCTGGGGGAGAGGGGCGCTCGGTCCGCTCGCGGCTCCGTACCTTACCCGCCTTGCCGGAACTCCCGCCGGAGTGCTGGGGTGGAGGGGCGCTCCAGGCGCAGACTTCCCCTGCCTCCCGGCTCTGAATCCTCTCCTCCCGCCGGAGCGCTGGGGGAGAGGAGCGCTCGGTCTGCTACGGCTCCGTACTTTACCCACCTTGCTGGGACTCCCGCCGGAGTGCTGGGGTGCAGGGGCGCTCTCGTCTCGCTGGATCGTGTTTCCGTCCCGCCTCGCCGGGTGCCGAGTCCTCTGTCCGGCGTGTCTGGCCGCTGGAGCTCTGGGGGGGGGAGCGCTCGGTCCCACCGGATCGCCGCCCGTCCGCCTCACCGGCTGCCAAGTTCTCACAGGTGTAGCTGTACGCTGAGCACTTTCCTGTGTATTCTGGTCTCTCTTTTAGGGATAGTTGTATTTGCTGTATTTTCGTGAATAAATATAATGTTGGGAGGAATTTTTCTGCTAGTCCGTTCAAGACGCCATATTCCCGGAAGTCTCCAGTTCTTCTGACTCTACCATGCGCTGTTTCCAGTCACTGTGTCTGCATAAAGGAATTTCCCAATGGAAAGAATTTCTACTCTTTGCTCTTAAAGGGAAGAAAATGTACCCTTAGTCTGTGTTAACTAAAAAATAAAGTGCATAGCTTCTTTAAAAGTTAAACATATGTTTACTACATGATCCAGCAATCCCCTCCTACGTATTTATCTGGAAGAGAAAATCTATGTTCTTCCAAAAAACTGTATTCAAATATTTATAACTGCTTTATTCCTGATTACCCTGAAGTAGAAACAGCCCCAATATCTTCCAATTGGTGAATGAATCAAACAAACTAGGATATAGCCATACAAAGAAATACTACCCAGTGATACAAAGCTTGCATGCCAACATGGATCATATGTCTGATGAAAGGTTAATATCCAAATATATAAGGAAAATCTACAACTCAATAGCAAAAAACATAAAAAAATCCTATTAAAAATGGGCAAAGGACTTGAATAGATACTTCTCTGAAGAAGACATACGAGTCACCAACAGGTACATAAAAAGTTGCTCAAAGTCACTAAGTCAAGACCAGAGTGACATCATTTCATGCCTGGTAGGATGGCTGTTACATGTATTTAAAAGGTAACTAGGGTTGCAGGATGCAGAGAAATCGGGCCCTTTGTACACCGTTGCCAAGACTGCACCATGCTGCAGGTGCTGTGGAGAGCAGGATGGAGCTGCCTCAAAAAATTAAAAATAGAACTACCATAGGATTCTGCAGTCCCACTTTTGGATGTTTCTTCAAAGATACCTGCGCTCCCATGTTCACAGCAGGATTATTCACAACAGCCAAGATTACAAGCAACCTGAGTGCCCACTGACGGATGAAGGGATAAAGAAAATGTGATGCATACCTGCAGTGGAATATTCTGCAGCCTTGAGAAAAGACAGAAGGAAATCCTGACACCGGCAATGACGTGGATGGGCCTTGGACACTATCCTAAGTGACACAAGCAGCCACAGAGGACAAATGCCATACCACCCTGCTTGCAGGGGATACTCACAGTGGTCAACATCACAGCAACAGGAAGCAGAACGGTGGTTTCCAGGGCTGGGGAACTGCTGTCCCAGGGGTCTAAAGCCCCTATATTCCAAGGGAGTGAGCCCCCGGGCTCTGCTGGCCACTAGGTGCCTGTTGTTGACACATCTGAACTGGGCAGTTCAAAATCCATGAAGAGGGTGAGTCTCATGGTATCTGCTCTTATTACTACATGGAAAAGGTAAATAAATACATAATTTCTCTTAAAAATAAAAAGGAACACATACAACATGGATGAAACTCAAATGAATTACGTGCTAAGTGAAAGAAGCCAGATTCCAAAGACTGCATGCTCTATGATTTCACTGCTGTCACAGTCTGGAAAAGGCAAGACTACAGCGACAGGAAGCAGCAGCGGTGGCCAGGGTGCCAGAGGATGGGGGCTGACTGCCAAGGTGCGTGGAGAAATGCCCTCTGCTGTCTTGACTGTGGTTGTATGACTATGTGTTTGTTAAGGCTCAAAGATTTATGTGCTAGAAAGAGTGAATTTTACTCTGTAAATTTTGCTTCATTTTAGAAGTCAACAGCACAGAACTAAAGTTTGTTACTAAACTAACCCCTTTCTTAAATTTAAATTCTAAAAATGTTTAAGGTTTTTTAAAGCTAACAAGCATGTAGGCAGGTGTTTTTCATCTGTCCCTCACTGTGTGCCCGGGCTGACCCCCAAATCATGTTCCAGTCAGGGCATGCTAATGTCTGGAGTAACGCCGGTCTGAGGTCTGACCAGACTGAGTGCTGTCCTCAGTACAGGCCTGCTTCCCAGGTTCCTGAGGGTTCTTTCTGCTCTAGGAAGCAGTTCTCATTTGCATTGACTTCCAGCAATTGCCTCCAGGCAAGGCCCAGGAGGCATGTGCCTGCAGACCTCTGCCTGCAGGCGCAGGTATGGTTCAGGGCAGCTCCCTCAGAGTTCTTTTGTGCCTCAAGATAAAGGACAGACAGAACCTGTCTTTCAGTGCATCTGGTTTTCAAGCCAGACATTGTGCAGCTGGAGGGCTTCTGGTGTTATCAACCTAGGGATGGTAGGTTTTTTTAATACGAACAGAGTTCCTATTGGATTCTCCAAATTCTGTCCCAGGCTAGCTCTACTGAAAACACTGACAAATTTCTATGCTTCTACAGGTTAGGCCTTAGAGTTTATCTAGCTCTTAGACCATGGTGTGGTAGCATTTTAAAATCTATTACATTGATGAAGAATATTTTACAGGTGCTACCTGCATAGTACGAGCGAGGTCCTTATACATTACCAGATGCATACACTACTTGTACACATGCATATGCAATACTCAGGTGACTGAGAAGAATTCAATGCAATAGAAAGAGTCAATTTTAATTCACAGACTATATTATGAATGTGTTGCATGGTATTTCCAGGAGTAGAAGTAATTCTGTATATAATTCTCGATCCTCATATAAATGCGTGTTTTTAACTAGCTGGCTCAGAAAAGTGATACAGTCTGTGGCCATGTGCTACGCGAAACTCATAATTTTGACTTCAGACTCATTGAATCACAGGGATGAAAAGTTTGAAGATCTAAAAGTCTAAAAATTTTTACTCCAAGCAAAAGGCACACTGCTTGCCTAAGCTGCCTAGACAAGCATGCCTCGGTGAGATGAATCTGTAACTTGCAGAGGCAAAGCGTTCCAGCTTCCCACAGGTTTGACCCCACTTAAGTTTTGCCCTGATCAAACATTCAAAGCACCAGTTTCAAAAAAATTAAGTTATTCTGGGGCAGTGACTTAAGTGAATTGGAATGTAAATAATCTACATATATTTTATTATAAAATAATTTAAATTAGTTTCAATTAGACTGAAATATCAATCCATAATATTGAAATTTTCAATGGAATGTGACCTTCAAAAATTATTTTTAAAACAATTTTCCCAAGGCTTTTTACTGATAAAGTGTTAACAGACTGAAAAAGGCTCCGAATAAATCTCGCAAGCATATCAAACAACAAGGCATGCTAACAATGGGTGCCCCCAACGAAGGTGTCTGGGGCCCTCACTGTAGCCCAGGGCTCACTCGTCAGCAAGGTGGTAGCAGGCAAGTCGGTTACACTCAGCAGGTTGGGTGAATAAAATTGTCATAAGAAAAGTCCTCTCTCTTCTACTCTACATGCCATATAACTGCAGAACTTGGATAAAGGGTGCTCCACCCTTGGGGTTCAAGGTTAGTGCTCCGAAGATCAGATCAATTGTCAATGTTTGTCTGTAACCATTCTTAGCTTGCAGGCCATCCAACAATAGTCAGGGGACTGGACCAGACCCTCAGCTGTAGTTTGACTGGTCCTGGCATAGCCAATGGCTCTGTCTATACCCAGGCGGGGAGTGGATGGATCCTGGACACCACATGCGTGGTGTTGAGTGGGATGTGAGACAGAGCTGGGTCCCGGGTGGGAAGATTACCAGGGGTTCCCACTGGCTGTCAAGGGGAAGGACAGCCTTGGGGCCATTGCTTTTAAGACCCCAGTCTACACATAGCTTCATCTGGTTGGATGGAACACCCTTTATCAAAGTTCTGCAGTTACATGGCATGTAGAGTAGAAGAGAGAGGATTTTTCTTACGACAACTGAACTTGGTTATTGTCATTATAATTTGAATTTCATCAAAAGATTTGTGGTGATTTCTTTTCTCTTTTGTTGTTTAAAAATACCAGGATAATGCCTTCATTTTTGCATCTTGGCCTGAAAATCTGAAATACTTGCTCTCTGACCCTTCTCAACAAAGTCTGTGGACCCCTGGTATAAGCAGCGCCTGGCTGCTCAGCAGTACAGTAATCAGTTGGCTAGACAAAGGAGATTAGTTAGAAGAGAATGACACAGAACAGAACAGTGGAGGCCTTACTGCTTGTAACAAAGGCGTCCGAGAGCACCATTACTATTATTGGAGCTTATCCAGGATCCTGGGATCAACTCAAAATGCCAGGAGCTCTTTCATGTTCCTGAGTGCTCAGTTCTTTACTTTTATATCCTTTCCAAAAGACAGAGTTCGTCCAGGCCTAGTTATTGGCTCGATATGACAACAGTAAATCTCTGGTGACATTTCCAGCAGTATATAAGAAGACAGTTCTCAGAAATGACCAATCATTGACCCAGTGTGACCTGCCTAAGCATGTGAGGTCTAACAGGCTCTAACATTAAGTATAGAATTATTTCCCAATAGATACTTTGCATGTAATGCTATTCCACTCTTTAGAAAATGAACAGAATAGAGTCAGGTCAGAGTAGACTCCTTTTTATCTCCGAGTGATAAATGAAATTGAGTTTTGACCAATTGATGGAAAAATTACCTCTTATTATTTCTAAAATCAATGATGGAATAATTAGATTTAGCAAATGGGATTTAAAAAAAAATCTCTTTGAGGTCACCACGGCTACTTCTTATAATTAATCTAGGAGAATTCCCTAAACTGAATTTTCTAGGGTTTGGTTCGGTTCAGTAAGACCTTATTGTTTCAGTGTTGCTAAAATAACAAACCTTTCCAAATAATAGCTTAAAACAACAAGGACCTTGTTCTTCTCTTGGTTCTTGGGTTGGTTGTGTGGTTCTTGGACCAGAGGCTCTGCTGGGGCTACCTGGTGGAGCGTGGCCACTCTCATGTGGCCCGGCTGAGTCTCTCCCTTCACGTGGCCTGTTGTCACAGCTGCTACACAGCATGGCAGAGGCTTCTCGAGAGCAGAAGCTCTGGGTTCTCTTGCAGGCTGAGCCTCGGAAGTCGCCCCATGTCATTTCCACTACATTCGGATTCCCAAAGCCAGTCATAGGGCCAGCTCAGATTCAAGGCGCTGATGAATAGACTCCGCCTTTTAGGGGGAGGAGCTTCAAATGATTTGTGGCCTTTTACAATCTATCACAGTTTTATTCCCATTTATTTATCATCGTGGGTGCTGAGATGCTAATTAAGATCCTGTAAAAGACATCTCCTTGATGGTATTGCACAATGCTCATCCCAGAAATTAAGTGGCTTCAGAAGAAAGAGTGTCAGAAATAAAAAAGAAAATGCCATCTTCACTTTAACAAAATTAGGGAACAGATGCATCTGGCAGGCCCTATGCCATTTGTCCCATTTACTCAACTCGTGGTAACAGTTTTGTCCTGGAAGGCCAGGCTCTCCTCTGATCTGCCACTCGCCGGCTGTCTGGTGTTGGCGAGTTAATTACAGGTGTGCCTTGTTCCCTTGCGCTTCACTTGGTGGCTCTTCAAGGGTGCAGTGTTTTGTACAAATTGAAGGTCTGAGGCAGCCCTGCATTGAGCACGTCTGTCGGCCCCATTTTTCCTACCACCTTTGTTTGCTTCGTGTCACATTTTGGTAATTCTCACAGTATTTCAAAATTTTGCATTATTACTATGTTTATTTGGTGATCTGTGGTCAGTGAGACTTGAGGTTGCCCATGAAATTGTTCTGGGGCCCATGGAAGATGGTAAACTTAATAAATGTGTGTGTTCTGACTGCTCCACCGACCAGCCATTCCCTGCTTACGTCCCTCTCCTCAGGCCTCCCTATTCCTTGAGACACAACAATATTGAAATCGTTAATGACCCTGTAATGACCTCTAAGTGTTCAAAATCTCCAAATGATCAAGCTCAGGGAGGGAGGCCTGTCGAAAGCTGAGACACGCTGACAGCTGTGCCTCTTAGACAGTTCGCCAAGCTGTAAATGCAAAGGAAAAGTTCTTGAAGGAAATTAAAATTGCTACTCCAATGAACACATAGCAAAATAGCCTAATTGCTGATATGGAAAAAGTCATAGTAGTCTGGGGAGAAGATCAAACCAGCTACAGCATTCCCTTAAGCCAAAGTCTAACCCAGAGCAAGGCCCTGACTCTCTTCAGTTCTCTGAAGGCTGAGACAGGTGGGGAAGCTGCAGAAGAAAAGTCTGAAGCTAGCAGAGGTTGATTCATGAGGTTGAAGGAAAGAAACATGAAAATGCAGGTAAAACAGCAAGTGTGATGGAGAAACTGTAGCAAGCTATCTAGGAGACCTAGCTAAGATAATTCATGAAGGTGGCACACTAAACAGATTTTCCGTGTAAATGAAACAGCCTTATATTGAGAGGAGATGCTGGTTAGGACTTTCATAGCTAGAAAGGAGAAATCAATGCCTGGTTTCAAAGCTTCAAAGGACAGACTGAGTCTCTGGTGACTTTAAGTTGAAGCCAGTGTTCACCGACCATTCTGAAATTTCTAGGGTCCTTAGGAATTATGCTAAATCTACTCTGTCTGTGCTCTGGAAATAGAACAATAAAACCTGGATGATAGCACATCTGTTTACAAGATGGTTTGCTGAATATTGAGACCTGCTACTCAGAAAAGATTCCTTTCAAAATATTACTGCTCATTGACAATGTGCTTGGTCACCCAAGAGCTCTGGTGGAGATGGACAATGAGATTCATGTTGCTTTCATGCTGCCGTCACAATATACATCCTACAGCTCATGGATCAAGGAGTAATTTCAACTTTCAAGTCTTATTATTTAAGAAATGCCTTGTATAAGGCTGTAGCTGCCATGGCTGGTGGTTCTTCTGATGGGTCTGGGAAAAGTAAATCGAGTACCTTCTGGAAAGGATTCCTCATTCTAGATGCTGTTAAGAACATTCATGATTCATGTGAAGAATCGTGCGAAGGTCAAACTATCAACATGAACCAGAGTTTGTAAGAAGTTGATTCCATCCCTCCTAGATGACTTGGAGGGGTTCAAGACTTCAGTGGGAGAAGTAATTGTAGATGTGGTGGAAACAGCAAGAGAAGTAGAAGTGGAGCCTGACGATGGGACTGAATTGCCCCAATCTCATGACCAAACTTGAATGGATGATAAGTTGCTTCTTAAGGATGAGCAAAGGAAGTGGTTTCTTGAGATGGAACTACTCCTGGTGAAGAAATGTTGTGAAAATTGTTGCGATGACAACAAAGGGTTTAGAATATTACACAAACGTAGTTGGTAAAGCATCAGCAGGGTTTGGGAAGATGGCCTCCAATTTTAAAAGAGGTTCAACTTTGGGTAAAATGCTCTCAAACAGCATCATGTGCTGCAGAGAAATTGTTCATGAAAGAAAGAGTCAGTGGATGCAGTAAACTTCACTGTTGTTTTATTTTAAGAAATAGCCATAGCCAGGCTAGCTTTGAGCACCCACCACCCAGACCCTTCCACAGCCGTCCGCATCGAGGCAGGACCCTCCACCAGCAGAAAGACTAAGACTCTCTGGGAGCTCAGAGGATGGTTAGCATTTCTTAGCAGTGAAGTACTTTTTAATTAAATTACATACATTGTTTTTTAGACATAATTTTATTGCACACTTACAGTGCATGTAAAATAACTTTCATAGGCACCGGAAAACAAAAATAATCATTTGACTCACTTTATTGTGACACTCACTTTATTGCGTGTCTGGCACTGCCCCTGCGGCTCCCCGGGATCTGCTGTGTACCCTCTCGCCTCGGCCTCCTCCTCCCTGTGCCGGCAGTGAGAAGGTGCAGGCCTGACCGTGTCACTGTGGGAAAACACGAGGCAGTGTGTACACATTCAGTGTCCAGCATGGAGCTAGACACATAATAGCCCAGGGTCAATATTAGCGATACTTATTAGAATAACTAATGGCCCTGTTCCTGCCACTGACTAGTTCAGACAACTTGAAAAACCAGGACATCAAGGAACTCTGATGAAATTAAAATTAAAATTCATGTATTTCAATCCATCTGATTCTGAAACCCACTCTTACAACAGTTTTCCTGACAAGTTGGCTAGACTAGGTTATAGCAAGGTAACAAACAGCACGAAACAGGAAAACCTAAGTTCTCACTCCTTGAGCAGACAGTGGAGAGCAGGCAACCTTCCCCCATGCGGTGACTTGGAATGCCGGCCGCCGTCCCAGCCCTGCCAGTTGATCACAGGTCTCCGCGGTCACCTACCCAGGGCAGGAGTGGAAGTCACCAGGTAAACACCTTTGCCTGGAAGGGAGAGCCGTCATTTCTGCTCCATGTTGTCTGTATGCCCTCTGGCCACCTTGCCATGGGTGCTGGACAGTTTGACCTTTCAAGTTCCTGGGGGACAAGGCAGGCCCGGTCTTGGGGCGCATGGGACCATCTCGGCTACAGCAGTGACTCGGCTTGCCCTTTGTTCCACAAACTTCTGGGGTGACCTGTGTTGTTGTTTGTTGCTCAGAATGGCAACTAGGCTGGCTTCATAGGACACAGCGAGCAGCAGGATTTTCCATTCAGGTTACAGAGGAACACCCTAATCCCTCTCCCTGTTGGGAGACATTCCAGAAGGTAAGGAAGACAGACAGACAGGCAGCCCGGGTGATCAGAGACAGGAGATGCAGCTGGACAGAACACCTTCTTGTCAACAGCAGCTGTAATGCCCTCCCCATTCCTAACAAATGACCTCAAACTTAGCTTACAGTGACACCCATGTATCAGCTCACAGTTCTGCAGGTCTGAAGTCCAGGAGGGCTCAACTGACTTCTCTCCTCAGGGTCTTGCAAGCCCCAGATTAAGGCATCAGCTGGGCTGGGCTCTTGTCTGGAGGTGCTGCGGGAGACCTCTTCCAAGCTTGCGCAGGGTGTTGGTCGAATCCAGTTTCTTGTGGTTGTAGGACTGAGGCCCCGTTATCCTGCTGACTGTCAGCTCCAGCCACCCTCTGCCCCTACCCACTGCCCCTGTCTCCCCCCATGTGCTGCCTCCATCTTCAAAGTCAGCAGGGATACGTGGAGCCCTTCTCATGCTTTATTCCAACTCCTCCGGCTGCCAGCCAGGGAAACCCCAGCTCTCACCAGACTGGACCCGGCCCACCCAGAGCAGTCCAGCCACCCTCACTGCCATGCCTAGGCTGGAGTTTGATTCAGCAACTAGAGTTCAGTAGTCTTTGAGGCATCTTTAGAAGTCTGAATGCCACATACATGAATTATCCTGTATTTTAATTGCACTTAATAATAAGAGCTAATACTTCCATGGGACTTACGATGCGCCAGGCACTGTGACACGTCAGGCACTGTTCGCAGTAACCGCGTAAGTTGAGCACTGTTTCCTCATCTGACTGATGAGGAAATTGAGGCCCAGTGAGGTTCAGTTCTTGGCTCAGACCTAGGCCGTATGTCGGGGGCAGCCTGGCTCTAGCACCCACTCTCCTGGTCGCACTGGGCTCCTTTCCTTCTGAGTTTTAGAAATGGGTTCGGCAGCCAACACCAGGAGGGGCCCCTTGAGCATTCCTCTGAATCCATTCTCTCTAAACTCTGTTCCTCTCTGGAAAGGGTCACGAAGTGAGCAGAATGCAGACAATCTAGCAGCCGATCAGACTGTTTAGAGATCAGAGAAGTGGTGAAAAGCAGAACAGACTCAACAGAGAAAGAATGACTCTTGTGTGTTCTCAATGCAGCAATACTTAGGTTTAGAATATGGTGCAGCTGAGGAGGGAGCAAAGGCGTCAGGGAAGGAGGGAGGGGGAGAGAGACGAATGCATGGATGGATAGAGTAGACGCAGGTTAGTCAGTAGTTTTTCTTTTGTATTTTCCTGGGACATTCAGAACAATGAGGTAAGGCCAGTGCCAGGCTGGGGTTGGGCAAAGAGCTGACATTTTGAAAGGAATCTCCTCTTTGGGTTGAGTGTTAGCTGGAGTGCCTCATACCCACACCAAACCACAGTGGGGATTAGCTCACACTCATCCCCATGATGCCACCCAGAATCATGCTTAAATCCATGAAGTGGAAGGAACAAAAAGGGGCCGGAGGCGGGGCCAGGCCCGGCAGACGCAGTAAGAGCAGCAAGTGCGAGTAGGAAACATTTCGAGTAGAACTGAATGCTCCCCAGGCGCGAGTCGGTTGGGTTTTGCGTTTCGTTCACCAGGCTACTTTCCCCCTTAAGCTGATAGGACAGCAGTCCTTCGGGAGCGTCCGGGCGTTCAGACCCACCGGAAAGCAGAGGGTATGGCACTGTCACACGTCTGTTTATGCGATCAGGATGTTCCTGCAAAGGGTTATTTATAGGAAGGTAGTGGATTTGTGAACAAAGGAAGTTCCAATTAAATCTTCACTTTGTGCTGAGCTGGGGCTGATGGCCGGTGGACACGCCCATTTTTAATCGCGTCTATTTTTACCAGGCTTTCTTTGCTTTTATTTGCATTTAACTGAACGCAGGAACCTGACGGCCTGGTGACTTAATAAAGTAGATTTGGAAACAAGACTTGACTCCATTTCTCTCCCCCTCTTTTAAAGTTCTAGGGCATTCGAAAATGTACTTACAAAAATGATCATTTGGCTTTGAATTTTGGTCTGGTCCTACTGAAAAAAGTGAATTAATCTTAATAATTGCAAAGAAATCATACGTGGAGTGGTCCTTGGAAGGGCAATTACTCAAGTACAGTGGTTTTCATTAAAAAGTTAACATTTATCTTATTACAGTAATTACCTTATTGCAGTAAATTGGTGATATTTTCCTACTCCTTCAGTGAGATAGCACCATAAGATAAGTTCACTGCAATAAGGTGCTTTTGGACTTACTAATGAGCATCGTATGAATTCTCTTTAAATTTAGTTTTAAAATGGCAAAAACACACTTAATTTTTTTCTGTATGAAACATTAAGTTAGAAATTGTCATCAGGTATTTTCCATCCACCTTTTAAAACATTAGCTGTATTTGTTATCAAGTAAAAGTATTTCCTGTTCTTCTTGACTTTCTATTTTAGGAATGAAAACATCACCTTAAATGAAAGATGTTGTGCCCATCCCCAAAGGTTCACTGAGCTTTAAGGATTCTGAGAAAATATCTAATTCAATGCTACTTATTTTCATGACAAGGCTTCTAACACACAGAACGTGTCCAGACTCACGTGGCAGAGGGCTGGAGTGCACCTCCCCTGGCTCTGGGGGCTCTCCCTGATGTCTCCGGTTCCGTGTGTGTGCGTGTGTGTGTGATGCCTCTATGCTTGTGACTCATGACCTCGTGGGAACTGCAAGGCCTTTGATATGCAGCCTTAAGCAGCTCCTGAAACCACAGTGCCTTTTAACTTGCTCTCACCTCATACACTGTGACACATTTGTTCAAAGGCAGCCGTTTGTCCTAATCATTCGAACGCCTCTGGACCCCAAAGTTCTCTGGCTGCCGCAGATTACTGTGCACCGTCTGTGAATGTGTGTGGCCACGGAAGACCTTCGTGTGCCCGTTCACGTCTAGCTGGTGGGGGAGCTACAGTCTTCTCCGCTTTGTTACTGGTGGTCTGGCTCTGGCACATCTCTTTCCCGGTTGCTGCAGGTAAACAGAAGGAGCCATGAGCAAACCTGGCAGCTGCCACCTGGTTCCTAAGCATCTCACGCGGAAAGCTGCATCAGTGGAGCGGCATGTCTCACTGCGGTTCCATCCTGGCCTCAGTGCTGAATATGCCTCCTAGTGACCCCCCTTGGGGGCGGGGAGAAATGCAAGCCCCTTCACCCACCCATGCAGGCAGTCCCCCGCCTGGAGGAGAGCAGCGGCTGGAGCGCGTGTGTGTGCGTGCTCTCTGCCCTGCTGGCTCCTCATGGGGACACAGCCGCCCCGCCAGGCACGAGATCCCATCAGTCTGGTTATGGTGCCGAGAGGACCCCACCTCTCCTCCCAGTACAGCTGATGACAAAAGAAAGCAAGCAGCCTGCCCCCATCAGCCACACCCATAATCGCACGTGTGTATTGTCCATGACCCCACCCTCGAACTCCCGGCTGCTCAAGGCTTACCAAACGCCAGTCGATAAACGAAAGCGGGCAGGATGTGCCATCCGCCTTTCCAGTACTTTCAAGTCTATTTCTGGCCGGGCTGAACGGGCAGGGGCTGAAGTACCCAGACCTCTTTTCTGTCTCTGTTGAATTGCCTGATCGGAGTTGCCCTGCTGTGTTTAGTCTCGATCGCACTGAGGGATGTCACAAGAACTGGCCTGGTCACAGGTAGGGGGTTGAGCTGCTCTTCCTGGCATCAGTGCCTTCTTCATGTGAACTCAGAAAAGTTTCCTCACTGGCTGCAGTGGGAAGGTTGACTATTCTTCTCCTAAGCAAATACTTCGTAACTTTACAGATGCAGTGAATCACGTAAACTGTGTCCTTTCTCTGCATATTGGCGCCATGACGTTTGTGCCGTGCTGTGCCCATCCTGACGGGGGCAGACCTTGAGAGTAGGCGGCTGTGCAGTAACTCACTCCACTTCAAATTTGACTTCTTATTTTTCCTTCTCCGGAATGGCCTCACTTAACTTCTTTTCTGTACTGTTGTTGCATTGTTTATATTCTTCTCAGTTGGTTTAAAGTTTTGAACAAGGTAATGAACAAAATAAATAAATATGCAGATAAATTCCTACCAGCATATCAAATATGTAGGACATTCAAGTTGGGGACAAAAGTACTTAATAAACCACCCAGACGTCTGGAACAAAGAAGTTGGAATATGGCTTATTGCCTCTCCAAGTGACTGCTCACATCCTGATGCAGTGGGTCTAATACACCATTTTAATATCACCGGAAACCTGCCAGTCCGGAAAGGCATTAAGATGCACTCACACAGTGTATCTCGTTCATGTTTCAATGAAACAGCAGACATCAGGCATTCATTAGGTTCTGAAAAGTTTTAGCATAAAGTGGCTGTGGAGATTATCTGAAAGCAGCTGACACTCCTGTTGCTTCATTGTATAAGGGTGATGGAGTGAAATCAGCCTGCCCACCCTTGGTCCCAAGTAGAAACTGAGCCCCCTGCCTATAGGAGGAGGTGGGCGAGCACTGGGGCCGAGGCAGCCTTGCTCCCTTTACCTCCCGCTGAGCCAAGGAGTCAGGTCATGCCAGGCCGCGTTCCGCTGGCTTTCAGGTCACTGTGCAGAGGCACCATCTGGACCCCAGGGCCCCACGCATAATGTACAGGAAAGAAGAAATCCTGTGTTGAGGATTTACTGGCAGCATTAGCCATGGCGATGTATCTTCCTGCCGCTTCATACATTTACTATTGCCATTTTCATACATTAGATGTGATCTGTGTTTTACGCAAAAAACAAAAATAGGCGTTAGGCGCAGACTTTGCCTAGCTTATTCACAGGCGGCATTTGATAGACAGATAAGATCCAGAGATGAGCAAATGATGGAAACCCACTTCACTGTATTTGCAAACTTATGGAGTTATTCTAGGGGGCAATGTTCTTTTAGATTTTCCATAAGGCAGGGAGAGAGGGGCTACACTTTTCACACTACGATTCATTTTAATGAGGAGCAGCATGAAAATAGAAATGCAAAACTTACAGGGTGTGGGGGGAAAGGCGGAGCCAGAGTTCTGTCAGTTAAGAGAAGATCATTCAAATCGGAGTGACCCATGATTCTCACATCTCATACCTGCACATTCCTCCTTTCAGTTAGCCACCTGGTAGGCACTGCCGCGAGCATCTGAACCCCGGACAGTGCAGGGTCTGGGAAGGTGAAGGCAAAACCACAGACTCAGGTTCAAAGCCAGCCGATTCTTGAGTGGTCAAGAGCCTCTCTGAGGGATCATGAATCCACGGGCCAGGGAACTTGGTCTTGTCTCCCTTGTCACTAGAGAATTTATTATTGTTTGCCCTCCATGGAGGGGAAGTGGGAAGTTTCAGGAGCGCCACAGTCAGGGAGAGGGGCTCGAGCTAGCGAATGCTTCAGGTGGATGGCTGGAAGAAATGTCTTTGAGTGCTTGCCCCTGGAGCACCCCTCTGCCACTGCCACACGCACGAGGACGGGCTCAAGAGTATGCCGCCAGAGAGTTCTTGACACAGCACCTCATTCACTTTTGTGGGTGAGATGTGATTGACATGCAACACAGCGTAAGTTTAAGGTAAAGAGACAACAAGTGTTGGTGAGGATTGGAGAAAAGGGACCGGTGAGCACCGGTGGTGGGAATGTAAACTGGGGCAGCCCTGATGGAAAACACTTCTTCAGAAAAGTAAAAATAGAAATACCGTATCATCTACTAATCCCTTTTCTGGATATGCATCCAAAGGGAATGAAAACAGGATACTGAATACACATATCTTCTTAAAGAATAACTCAATCTATTTTAGCCACTACCATTAGTATTAACTTAGTTTTCTCTGGCATCCTGGCTGTTGGAGTATTATCTGAAAAGCTCAAGTAAAAGTAAAATAAAGTAGAATAAAGTGTCTGTACTTGCTGAGATTTCATGGACTTGCGCTTTTCCTGCTGTCAGCGCAGATGACCTGAGTGGCCGCCGACCACCTGGCCGTTCTCCAAGCCCTAGACTGCCGCACTTGCACCGTGCTGGAGCCCGCAGTATGCTGGGAGTTTGGAAGAAGGAACACAGGGTTTCACGGTGTTTCTCATAGTATAAATAAGTGAGAAATAGGTCCATGTCAATTGTAGTAAAATTGCACATATTCAAGACACACAAATTGATACAGGCTTCAGAAGGAGAGGTGCAATAACACAGCCCTGTTTCAAAGAACTGAGACAAGGCAAGGAGCACTTTGAAAAGCATTTCCAAATAAAACTCATGACTCTGAAGCTCAGTGCCATCAGATATGTCGTTGTCTTACTTCTGGTAAGTACAGGGGAAATTTTCCAGGCTGGTAGAAGTTGAAAACCACTCTAAAAGATTGATGGATTACTCTCTAGCTTACATTCCTTTCCAAGCAAGGAAAGAACTATTTTTAAAAAACCACCTGACCTCGAATCTGTTTCTATTAAATGCCAATGTTTCCATATTACCAATGAGATCTTAATAGAAATGATGAGACATTACATCTTGTCTTGCAGGCCACTGGAAAACCTTTTCCTTATTTCTTTTGTGTTAGGAGAGAAATATTTCTAAAGAAAAGGAGGGTTCTCTTTCCAACATCCATTACAAACAGTCCCACAGACCTGTCTTTGCAACATCTTTCTATCTTTCTGTTTCTTTAACCACTTTGTTCTTTCTGATACAATCTGTTTGACTCTCAACATTTCAGTTTACAAAGAAACCTGAATCATCAGGGGGACAGAAGAACCAAAATAACTTCTTTTCTTTCCTTATGTGCCTATCAGATTGCTTTTGAGAAAGTGCAGCCGTGGGATATGGCTGGGACAGCGGGAAGAAGTTAAGAGTGATGATTTATGTTTCATGAGCTGAGTGATTTATTTGGGCCTTTTATCTACTTCATCCGCTAAATAATATTTTCTCCAAAAGTATAGTCTAAGTGGAAAATACAGCACATTACTATCCTAATATACTTCATCAATAAAGTAAAAATATATCCCACAAATTAGAAATGTTTGGAAGTGGATATAATTAATGGTGACTCTGAAAATTCATGATTTTTGCAAATAGTCAACGCCAGCTGTGGGAAATGGTGTCACAGCTGGAGCTGGTTGCCCTTCCTTCTTTTCTTACGTTGGTACCACCTGTGTCCCTCTATCCGTGACTGTCCTCTTATAAGGACATCAGTCATAGTGGATTAAGACCCACCCAAATCCTAACTTGATTGCCTCTGCAAAGACCCTCTTTCCAAATAAAGTCATATTTACAGGTACTGGAGGGGCCTGACTTTTGGAGACACTATTCAGCCTGGCACAGCTTGTCCCCCTTTTCCTTCTAACGCCACCTCGCCCCCCCATTACCACTTTTGCAGCTTTCTTGCTAGGATAGGTGTGAAGAAAGGACAGGAATGAACTAAATTAGGGAGATGGCAGGGAGAGAGGCAGAAAGTTGCTTCATTTTAGGAAGAAGAATACAGTTTAGTATAAATTTGGACTTGAGTTTTACCAAATATCTCAGAAAACTCAGCTAACAAAATATTGGGTAATAAAAATGGGAAATACATGGCAATTATAATCTAATCAGGCTTCCTCAGTGGGTGCTATTGACTGTGAGCTAGACCTCTCATAAACCACAGGCACCTCCCTGGTGTCCTCTCCAGCCTGCGCCCCTTTGCCATCCAGGGCCGCCCTGTACCCAGTCTTCTTAAGGCGAGCATGGCTTCGCTGGGAAGGAGATAACCCTAGCTAACATTTATGCACCTGCTGTGCCAGGGCTGCAGCCCTGGGGAGTGGGGACAACGAGCATGCCCATCATCTCCGTGGAAAGCTGAGGTCCAGAGAGAATAAGAGATGTGCCCAAGAGTGCTGGAGGGAGAGGCGCGGCCGGACTCCTGCCGGGCTACTAGCCCATGATCGCCAGCTCTGTTCCCCATGGCCGCCTGCTTCTGAGGCTGCCTTTTTCTCTTTCCCTGACTTTATTATTGGCATTTAGAATCAATTCAGTTTCAAAATACAAATTTGAAAAGGATCTCAGAGAAAACCCAGTGTAAATTCTGGGAGCAACAAATGACCTGCCCTGGGTGTCCTTCTGGCTGGACTAGACGCCAGTTCTCCTGACTCCCAGAGCAATAATACCTCATTCACCATGACACTGGAAAGAAGAAGATATGAAATTACAGTATTTGATATTGGCCCACCCCAAATGTCTAGATCCATGACATTCAGCAAAACAAAATTATTCTAGTGGAGAGAAAACAATGCAGCTTTCAAGATATTCAAAATTTTAACCCACTGAGGAAAATACAGATTATGGTTTATTTCACCTGATAAGAGTCCAGTGATACTTCAATATTTATACTAAGTCGTGCTTCCAAAATTTGATCTTTTGCTTTCTGGCAGTCTTGGCAAATTGCCACCAGATGACAAACCTAAGGAATTAGGATTCATTAAACAGGGTGTTTAACAGATCGTCAATAGTTTATGAATGTAAGCAAATTAAAATACAATGTATTAAAATCAATGTATCTGATAACACAAAGTCACTCTAGAATCCTGCAGCGTCTCAAAGTGGACAGGGCCGAGGGGTAATGTTTTGAAACAGCAGACAGATCTCCCTCCCCCAAGGTTTCCTTTCTCACTCTGGCTCCTTATTGACGTGGCCGAGGTGTGAGAACAGGTAGTTCCAGATGCTTTCAGAACAGGAGAAGCAAAGGATTCAGCAGAGACAGAGGGTGCCGAGCTGGATTCCTGCTGCGACGGAAACGGGCAGCCGTGGTCCAGTGCAGTGCGCTAAGACGCGTGGCGGGCTGGGCAGCCTGTGGTGCTCACGGCGACCTTCAAGGAACGAGGGTCGTTTTCCCCCCTTTTAGCCAGGAGGTGACACAGGCAGAGGAGCTTGAGTGACTCATTCAGGGCCACTCGGCTGGGCCGTGGACCCGGCGTCCTTTTTGTTCTTGTCGCCTGACTTATGGGCTCGTGGGCCCCTTCCAACCCTGTGAGCCTCTCACCTGGTCCCTCACGGGCAACACCCATGTCTCTGCTGAACTCCCGCCCCTCCATCCTTTGTCCATATTGCCAAACCCAGATTTTCTAAAACATGAAAGTCAGTTGTGCCAACTGATGCCTTAAAGCTCTTCTAAGAGCTTAGGCTCCTGGGTGAGGGTCCAGCTGCTCTGCCAAGAGCTCGGGCCCTCCCTGGTGTGGAGGCCAGTCTGGATCAGGGTGTCGGCAGGGCTGTGCCTGCTCTGAAGACCACCGGGGGCGCCCCCTGCTGGCCTCTTGCAGCCTCACTCTCTGCCTCTGTCTTCACGTGGCGCCCCCTATGTCTTCCCTTTTCCTGTTTCCTATAAGGACACTCATCATTGGCTTTAACTCCCATCTGGACAACCCAGGGTGATCTCGCCTGAAGCTGAAGGCTAGCATACACCCCATGCCAGAGAAAGAGCAAGGCTCGGGTTCCAGACTTTCAACCTGGAAATGCGCTTCCCTAACTTAACTTGGTTGGCAATCGTAATCCTGGAGTCCAACGGCTCCTTTTAATTCCCGGACTGTTTTGCCTCCTCGAGGGGGCACACTTTCCGCCTACGTCTCCCACCCTGAACGGCACATTGCACCTTCACAAGAAGAACCATACACCTCTCGCGCCCTGGGACCTGTGAAAAAATATGTTTTTTTGTCCTGCAAGATCCAGCCTAAGTTTCTTTCTGCAGAACAATTTAAATGATGGAGAATGTGGTGACACCGTCTTCCCAGAGAGTCAAACAGGGTATTTTTGAGGCTTGAAAATAAGAAGCTCTTGAAAACGACCGCTATACTTGAGCCACGGGAAGCGTGGAGACTCGTAAATGTGGACTGAAGATGTTTTCCATAATATTTTTATCTCCCCCTTGAATGACAGCGATAGCATGTCCAAAGTGTGAAAGCCGTGGGATGTCAGGGGGAAGTCTTTTTTTGTCAGTGGAAGAGTCTCCTGTGCTCGCATTAGAAACTGTTATGATGTCAATGCAAATGTGAGTGCCATTACAGTGTCAGTGTGAGACTGCTCCCCGTGCCTTTGTCAGTTTAAATTAGATGCTTGATGTTACCATAATGCAGTGCCTGCCCATCCCCCACATTTAATGTACTTACATTCTGAAAGTTACCACTTTTAAGAATCGTGCTCTATTTCCTAATGGCACTCCACAATGAACCCATATTAAAAAGTAATACATTTTCCATACAGAAAGGAATATAAAGTAAGTTCCATAAAAGTACAACACACTTACGTTTTAAAGTATATAACATTAAATATATTAAAAGCACATTGTGTCATACCATATATATTAAATACCATGAAAAAAGCCGGCTTTGCAATTTATTGTAAGTACATGAGAACTGCATTTAATAAAATGTTTAAAATATAATTTATTACTGTAACAATTTATTAATAATGATAACTAAATGCTCTTCAAGAGGTTATTCATGAAAGAATGGTTTGTCAAAAGAAAGGCTTTTCCATTCTGAAGATAAGGGCAGTAGTCAGAAAGGCATAAATTCTGCCCTTCTTGGTAATTTAACAATTTTAAAAGGAGAATGCAGATTAAAAACCTTTCCCATAACTGTTATTCTTTAAAGCACCAACATTGGTGGGATCTTATTCTTTACATAAACTGGTGATTTGTACACTGGGTTCCCTTTTGCCATAGAGTGACACAGATGACATCACCTGTCCTTATTGTAAACACTACTTCCTGATTTAACTGATAGTCAGTTTGTGTTGAAGCTGAGGTATCAATATTTTACATATTGAGTAACATAAACATCATTACATTTCCTCCTCTGGGACAGTAGGTACTTGTGGAATATTTGCAGCGCCTGAAGCTCAAAGCCACGATAAGAGTGTCAGATCTGGAATATGTCACTTTGAGCTTTGCATTTTGTGTGTTTATTTCACTCAGCCTGGTC
>JAQQAC010022866.1:41482119-41516846 GCA_029783875.1 Phataginus tricuspis | reverse complement strand
CCCAGAAGGGAAAGGGAGTCATGCCAACAATAGATGAACTTTCCTCAGCTCACTGCCCTGGTTTGAGAGGAGCTCTGTGCAGCTGCTCACCAATCCCTCTCATGAATCTTTCCACATCAGTGGTTAAACCTGAATGACTGTTCACACCTTAGCAGAGGTGTGGCCAAGAAAGACGTGGATGTGAAGAATGAGCCATGCCGACAGAATTTGGTTCGCGTCATCATTCTCCCATACAACTGGCGATGATGCCACGGGCTGAAGGTAGAGTAGGAGTGCTAGGAGAAAATGCAAGGATTAATAAACAAATTAAAAATACCTAGGACTTCCTGATTAGCTATTTGTTTTTACTCAGGTCTGGACAGTTTGTGTCTTCCATGTGAACCACAGCTACCTTCCAGCAAGTTAAGAAGAGTCAGATTTCCTGAATAGGCAAACGACCACGTGGTCCTCACAGTTAGTGGTGCAGAGCTGCTGGCTTGGGGCCCTGGGGGTCCACTTCAAGGGCACTTGTCTCTGTATGCACCAAGGAGAGCATCTCAGCATTGGTGCTGGTGACCGATGTCCAGCCAGGAAACACGCATCTTAACAATGCACGTTCACTGTGGGCCAGTCAGTTGTAGGGTCACAGGGAATGTTTACTAGAAAAAGAAAATAGCAGGAGTAACACAGTGCATAACATCTCACCCATAGGTCTTTTCCTGTTCTTCAAATATCTGTCAGCTGACAAATGCCTAAATAAAATATGGTCCATCCACACAATGGAATATTACTTGGCAATAAAAAGGAATGGGCCATCGATACATCCTGCAGCATGGTTGAACCTTGAGCACATTCTGGTCATGAATCGGTCACAAAGGACCGCATACACTATGGCTCCATTTATATGAAACATCTAGAGTAGGAAATTCCACTTTTTTCTTTGAAAAATTTCCATTATAAGGAATTGAAAAGTAATTTTAATTTTGAACTATTTGGAAGAAGAAGATTCATCCATGCTGCTTCCTGTGTGTGTGGATTGTCCCTGAGGTTGGGGGAGGCCCTGGGCATCCCATTGCTCACATGTTAGTGGGAAGGCAGCAGAGCTGTTATGAAGATTTCAATCATTTTTATTTGGTTTGGCTAGTTTTTGATTACTTAATACTTAAAAAAAATTGAACCTATTTAGTTATCACTCAAATAATAAATTCCCATGGGAAGAAGATGAAGAAGACAGTGAGAAGGAGGAGAGAAAACTCCAGTCAGTCAAGTGCAGCCTGGCCACCGAGTGGGGCTGCCTTCCACCTGTTCAAAGATCCAGTGCGCCAGGCCCCCACTTCCCACCTGGCGCTTCTTAAGAGCAAGTTGAAATGAAGGGAATGGCTTAGCTTTCTGTGCAAGAGACTTGGAGGAAAGAGCTCAGCAAAAGACACATGGCAGAGAAGTACTGTTCTGCCAGACCTCTTGCATTGTTCAGTGGCACTTTAGTCTTAAACTGCCCATGCCGCTGGCGGTGACAATCAATACATTGGCAAGAGCCAGCCTGGTCTTCCTTCGCCGCCTGAGTTTAGCCGGTCGCTGGCTTCACCGACCTCCTTTTGACTGCCATCAGAGTGAAAGTGTGTCAATGCATGGATTGCCCAGGGGTCCTAGCCACTGGCCAGGACCCATTATATTAGACGTTCTCAGTCTTTGGAGCTACGGAGGTCTCAGACTGATTAATAAATCTGTGGACATCACTGAGGCCAGAGAAACATTTCTCCTGGTGCCCAAGTTCTCAGGTCCCTGAGTCAGCCTCAGGGGTCTGCAGCTGCCCCACTCCCTCTCTCTCTCCTGTCTCTCACTGCCCCTCAATCTCCTGCCCTCCTCCCCTACCCCCTCTGCTCTCTGTCTTCATCCATTGCCTCTCTTCCAGTTTGCACAGTGACTGTCTCCAGTGGTTAGCGGAGTGGGGTAAGGCCCCCAGGACCTCAGTTAATCCTTATTCCCCCTCACAGGTTCTGTCTCCAAATACAGGCATACTGGCATTAGGTTTTCAACATGTGAGTTTGGGGGTAGCCAGGCCACAATGCAGGAGAAAAGGGCCTGGTCACAGAGAAGCCACAGATCGATCTGAGCTGGAACTTTACAGGAGAGGACGCACTTGGCTCTGCCACTGACCTATGCATATGTTTGCATAAAAGCCCCTGAAAAGAGCGTGCAGACTCAGGAGCAGTTCAGCTGCGGGAGCCTCACCATTGCTCTCAGGGTTTCTGGGGTGTTTTCACTGGTGTCTGCACCGCCCCTTCTCTTAGCCTTGTGCCTGAGCATCTGCCCTGGCTCCTGGGTGCCCCACCCTGGTAATTCCTAACCCTCGACAATTGCCCGCCCGTGTGTATTTGCTCTGAGTTCATAATTATAAATGGTACCATCTTCAATGATTTTACTGGTGATCATTTGTTTCTGTTTGCTTCTGTACAGATCTCCAGATCTGAATGAAATCTGGGAATGAATGTTTCTCTAATACTGAAAATATGTCAGGTGTAACTCAGTCAACTCCTAGCAATGCTTTCTTCTGTGCATGACTGACAATTCTCCTAGCTGCTTTGGATTTTTCACTAAAACACATTTCTTGTTATTCAGAAATTCTTGATCATTTGCTGGTTGTTTTACAATTATCTACCAGGGTAAAAGAAACAATTTTGGGGACCACTGAAATATGTTGGTCATACTTAAAAATTTGAAGACATACTTGCTTTGGATGGTTGGACAGAGCAATGTGCTAACCTGATTACTGATACTCAATTTAATGCAATACTTTGTAGAAAACTCTGGTGCAGTGGACCAAACCCTACTTGGAAGTCAGAAAGTAGCTCTCAACCCAGGTGTTATAATGTGATAACTCCAAGAAAGTGTTACATTCCAAACAACAGGCATTTATGGGGAGTCTCCTTTGGGCTCACTGGACAGGTTGCAACTTAAACTCTGAAAAATAGCTTCATCTTTCATCAACTCACTGGAAAGAGAAAAGATTATGTGATTAGCTGTGCCTTATCCTGGCTACAAATGGCTGTATCTGCAGAGAACACAATGCAGATGAAAAAGAGACTCGCACTTTTGTGGGGAATATAGTTTGAAGTCAGCTACTTGTGTAATTTGCAAAATTCATCTGAATCCTTTATTTTTAAATTCTGTTTTCATTTCCATAAAATTTATTTATCTTTCAGTTATAAAACTTATGTGACATTGTAAGTTTCTGGAGCAAACTCAGGGATATACAGATGTCCTCAGCCCAGGGTGCCCAGGTCAATAGTTCTCAGGTCTGAGAATTTATCTGGTGTGCGAGTGTTTATCAACAACAGAAGTCGCAGATGTTTTCATATCGTATTACTGGTGTTGCAGATAACTTGAAATATCATTTAATCTCATCACTACTTGAAGATTTTGGTGTGGTTATTTGAACCACTTCATTTATTTAAAACATTAATAAAGAGATGATATCACAAGTATTTTGAATATGGTCATAATAACTGGATTTCAATGTAATTAGTTCCTTGATGACCCTATGCAATCCTTTTTATTCATTTGTAAACATTCCTGGAGAAGGTGTCCACAGGCTCCACCCTGCCAAGGTTGGGCCCTGACCCAGAGGAGGGCTCATCCTTAAGTGAACTTCACATTGCACCCTGGGCCTCCTTCTCCTCCCGCACCTGGTTTACCATTTCTCCTCCCAGAGGAGCAGTGCTTCATGTGCCCTCGAGTCCGTGCAGAGGGTCTGTGACACCCTGCATCTTTGCCTCTCCCAAATCATTGGCAGTTTCAATTTAACTTTTCCTCTAAGCCTTTTCCCAGTTCCAAAGAACCCCCTTCGTTCTTTGAAGCTGATTATTCTAGAAGTTTGGAAGAAATTGATTAGATGTCTGCTAAAATATAAATGAGAACTTTCACTTTCCTACAAGGAAATTTGTGCTGAGCAAAAAACATCTCATCAGTAGAATCTTCCTATAAATAAATAGAAAGTGATGGGAGCTGACTTGGCGGGGAGATGCTATATTCTTTGCAACATTCCTTAAATGCTGCCACAGAGGTGGCCCATGTGAGCTTGATCCTTCACTGTCCCTGGGCTCACCCTGCAGGTTACCCCACCCAGCTGCTGTGGGCATAAACATGCCAGGTGCTCAGTGCAATGTGTCCTTGACGAATCGGGCTCTGGAGCATTTTCTTAGCAGATGCAAGCTGTTTCCTTTGAACTTTCTTCCTCTTAGATCTAGATGGGCCCGAGGCGGGCACTCACGGGATTTGCTCCTGAGAGCACCTGTGCTCTGTGTTTCCCGAGCAGTCTCACTACAATCTCACCAGCATGGTTACGGCCTCTCCTTCAAGCCAAGTCCCTCGGTTGCTTTAAATATTGTCCCTCAGCTGGAAATGACCGTGGGCAGGCATGTCTAGTCACAACATCTTGTTGCCAGGAGTTAAGCTTTTCAAAAATCATCCCAGCCGTTTTTTTGTGTCTTGTTACTATTTAGTTGGTAAATCACCTAGGAAATTGATAGCTGGCCATGTCCGATCTGACGCCAGGGAGCAGTAGCCATCTGCACTACCACTAAGCACAACAGGGAGTTCTCTCCTTCTCCCTTCGTGCTCAGACCGATGAGTGTGGTTGCTGTCTCGTGGAGATCGAGGAGGTCATCTCCAAACGCATCACGACCTCCTTCTGAGCTGTGTGTTCAAGAGCAGGTAATTAAGGTGTCTGAGGCTATCAGAAATAGCAGGTGTTCACTAGCACCCACAAAAAATGTTTGATATGTTCTTAATATGCATGTTTATATCAGCAACAGGTAAGGAAGAATATGGAGACTTAATCCTTTTGAATGCAGAAATGTTACACTTAATCTGCATATGAAGAAGGTTCCTCTAAAACTAGGCTAAAATTTATATACTTTTCTAGGAAAAGAATTTTCCTCTTGGAAAGTGAAATAAAGATAGTGGTTAGGCAGTATTTAAACCTTGGAGAATATGGGCAAAACTCACCAGCTGAGTCTAATAGGTGTGTCCACGAGCCTTTTGGTTGTTTGTTGTGACTGGCTGGCTGTTAGCCACTGCCAGGGTCGGGAGTGTGGGAAGAAAGTTCGATTGAAATTATTGTAAGTTAATGTGTTCTTTTAATTAAGGAAGACTAGTGGGACCGGCTCTGCCTATATGCATGTACTTGGAAAGGTAAAAACTCTCAGAATATTTGAGTCTGAAGCACATTAGTGTGATATGAATGGAGGACCAGCTTTGCGATAAGCAACCTGACAACAAATATTTAATGGCTTCTCATTTAGAAAAGTTAGAAAGAACCCAGAAAACATTATTTAAAGGGAGAGTCAGGCCATTAAATCATTCACAGTTATTTACATTGGAATAGAGAATTAATTAAAAGAAGGCTGTTCAGAGCTTAGGATGGGATGAAACGGCCAGAGATCCATCTCGATGCCACAGGAAAAGGGGAGGGTGGAGCGACCTCTCCAGAGCTTCTGTATCGCTGACCTTCAGCCCATACTCCTCTCAGAAGAATGATTCAGCGAACATGGAAACTGCAGTCCACCATGAGAAAAAACTCAGCAACACACAAAAGTAGCCAGAGCAAAAGAAACCTGCAAACTTAAATGAAAATAAATGTGAGGTAAACCCCATATTACTGAAAGGCAAGATCTATTTTTATATCAACCCAATCTGTCATAATAACACAGCGTAGCTAAAGGTCTTATGAATTTACAGCATAACTCCCTGTTTCTAGGGTTTATAACTTAGCCATAAACTTGCTGTGCACGAAAATGTGGCAAATAAATTTCAGACCAGGTATGAATGTGTGCGTGCAGATCTTAATGGGATTCGAAGAGGAGAACATGTCCACACTTTGAGTTGAAAAGAGTTAAATAATAAAATTGAAAAAAAACCCTCCCTGTTCACACCGCCAAGGGGTTGCCCTGGGAAGGAGGTGTTCGGTGAGGGTCACCTGTGCTCAGGGTGGGCGGGTCATGGGGCCACGCAGAGCCTGTGCGCCTGG
Organism: Phataginus tricuspis; assembly: GCA_029783875.1. NCBI lineage: Eukaryota > Metazoa > Chordata > Mammalia > Pholidota > Manidae > Phataginus > Phataginus tricuspis. Next base: position 41,510,839 of record JAQQAC010022866.1, on the reverse strand, counting down.
TCTGCATCTGCCTCAGGAACCTTCCCCAGAACTTGGTTTCTGCGGATGTAACGCCCTGTTCTCTTTCACCTCAACTTCTTAGCACTTCCTCCCTCCCCTCCCTCTCCTACCATTACCTGGTGTCTGCAGGTGCTGTAAAGGTGTATTCGATTGTTAAAAAGATCTAGTATTGTGATATATCTAGTATTGTGATAGGCAGAATGGCCTCCCAAAGATGTCCATACCCAAATCCCCTGCCCTGTGTGAATGTTTCCTATGCAAACGGACTTGGCAGAGGCAGTTGACATTAAGGACCTTAAAGTGGAGAGATACCCCTGATGATCCGGGTTGGCCCGTCTGAGCACAGGGGCCCTTAAAAGCAGAGCGCCCTCGCTGGCTGGAAGAAGTTGGGTGGACTTGAAGCAAGAGATGGGCTGGATGCACCTCAGCTGCCTCTGAGGAGGAAGGGCCACCTGCCTGCCTGGAGACCTCCCCACAAAGCCGTGGAAAGCAGGAACAGGAGCTCAGAAGGGCTCCAGGGGCAGAGGTCAGTGACAGTCAGCGAGGGAACACACCTCCTCTCTACAGCCTGAAGGAGCTGCGTTTGGCCGATGGACTTGAGGGAGTGAAAGCAAAATCAGCCTATACTCTCCCTAAGGAATACGCAGCCCTGCCGGTGACCCCTGGATATCAGCCTGGAGAGACTTGTGTCCAGCCTCTGACCTGCAGAATTCTGAGGTGGAAATGGCTGTAGTCATAGAAGATAAATACACTCACATTTCAAGAATGATGGAAAACCCTTCCTAATACTCAGGAGCTGTTCAGTTCTGATGGTGGTCCTGGCTTCAGGCTCCGACTTACGCTGAAGGAGGTCACTTCACGGATCATTTTCTCTCTTCTTCTAGGTTGCCCTACTTTAACCTAGGTGTGGAATGCGGTCCCTTTTTAAAAGTTTCTTCCCCAAACTCACCAACAGGCATTTGTAGGAGGGGATGGAAGGCCGCTGTGGCCTCCAGAGATGGAGCGCCTGCAGGCGGCCTCCAGCTGACCCTGAGCCCTGCACTCAAACTCTAGTTCTGTCTCTCCCAACCATGAATTAGATTATGGAATTGATTGATGGAATACAGCAGAAGTTACCAGAGCCTAGGTGTGACAGGTAGTGGGTGCTGCCTGCTCCCTCAGCCGCTTGCCCTGGGCAATGCCAGCTGCCATGCCCAAGGCTTCCTGGGAGAAGGTATGTGCGGAGAAGAGCTGAGGCCTCCTGCCGACAGCCAAGTGAGTGCACCGCCTTGAGGTGCTCCTCCAGCTCCATCAACCCTCAGGGCTGCTGTCCCTTCCGACAGCTCCCAGGAGGGGGCCCATGCCACAGCCCAGTGGCCAAGATGCTCCTGGACGCCTGACCTGCAGAAACTGTGAGACGGTGCCCATTTGCTGTTTAAAGCTCCTACATTTGGGTCAGTTAGTTTCTCAACAACAGGTGACAAGCAAGCAATATCACAGATTTCAAAAAAAAATCTTAATACCTCGTGCTGGACATTCCAGTTCCTCAGCGGTTTTATCTGTCCGAAACGCCACCTCTTACCCGTGCATCCGCCCACCTCTCCTCAGGTCCCCATTAGTTGCCGGTGATCTAAGTTCTCAGGCAGAACACATCCTTCCAGCTGCTGCCTTAAAACTACTCTGGGCTTGCTTCTACAGACTGCAGCCCATACAGGGGCTTGGCAAACGGCTGGGTGTTTCCTGAGACAGAAGCTACTCTCCTCAGAAGGCAGTCACTTCTGTTCACGCACAAGGCTGTTACTCTGCACTCGGTGAAGATGGAGAGCTACAGTTCATCCCTTCCTATGCCTCCCGCTTCCGCACCCAAGCCTGCGTGCTGCGGGGTGACCACCTGACACGCTCTCAGCTTTGTTCTCATGTAAATGAAACCCATTCGCAAGTCACATTTTCAAAACTTTGATAAATCTAATTTTCTCAAAACCCTCTCTAATTTTTCTGTAGAAATTAAACTAGAAAAACGAAATTAGACACTGTCCTTCTGAAAAATGGATGTTAAAATGGACAATCAAAGAAGACCTTTCTTCAAATACTTCTCTGTTACAGAAAAACCTTGATTAAAATTAGAAACAATGATAGGCTTCTATTAATTGCAAGTTTCCTTTAGGACCATTTTATAAACCAGGAAGGAAAATTTAATCTTTCTGCATTACTAAAAAAAGGAAAGAAACCCAAACCCTTACTTCCCCCACTCCCAGAAGCATTACTAAACCTAATAACATATATTATTCACGATTATTGGTTGAGAAACACTCTTGGCTGTGGAATTGAATCAACCCTCCGAGAACAAGCATTTATGGCTGTGAATCAGCAGAAGGATGAGGTGCAGGTTTTATCTGAAAGAGAAGTAATGCCTGAGCAATGGCAGGGGATTGCGGAAGTGCATAGCTCCAAGGAGACGCCACCCTTTGGGCAGCCTCTTGCTTTGGGGGCGTTTGGTTTTGCTTCAGAAGCTCACCCCCCAGGGTTGGACCTTCCCTTGCAATCTTCTATCAAGTTCCACCATTTAAATTCCCTCCCACAGTTTTACCTAGTCCTGCTCGATGTTTAACCTATCACAAAAGAACACATTCTTTCAGTTCCACACACTATTAGAGGGAAAAGGGAAGTAGAAATTCTCTTTCCCCCTAAGACTTGCTTGTCCATGTACGTAAATGATAAACCTTTAGACATCAGAATTTTAAATGTTTTCTCATCGCCTCTATGCCTAGGGAAGTTGAATGTCCTTTTTTGCCTTCACACTCTTCTTTTCACAGACTCACACATTTCCCAGCCTGCCCCGCAACGAACTGGTCTGATTTCCACTTCTCATGGGCTTCTCATTTGCATTTCAGATCCAGGCTACTTCTTATCTAATTAAGAATCATCTAGTGGAGCTCAGCATCTACTGGGTGAGCAGGGTCATCAACAGGAGCTTAGGAGATGCCAATTATCCCATGAAGAGAGGCTTTATTAGGCCTTGAAAGTCGCCTTTGAGGACACAGAGAATTCACGCTGCGACTCCTCTTTAGGCGTTGAGAGTCTCTGTCCATTGGTTTGGTCATGAGGACTGGGTGCCCCTTCCAACCGCACACGCGGCGAGGTGGCAGCAGGATGGGACCCCACCTGTTGTCTGGGTCTCTGAACAACCCGGAGAGCTCACGCTGAGTCACTGGGTCACCAGTAATGAGTCCCTGGGTGACCAGAGACACAGGGACAGCGGCTAATGAGGCAGAACAGTGTTTGTGATGAAACAATGACTTTTTTGAAGCCAGCAATCTGAGGTACAGATCAATAAGTACTTTCCAGGGTTAATTTACTGGCCACCATTCCTGACATGCTATTAGAGCTGGACATGAGTGCAGGGCTTCAGGAGTGGGGCTTGATCTAGGTAAGTGTTAAGAACGTCGAAGGTTTATTTCAATAATCGGGATCACTGAGCATTAACCCTACCCACCTTCTTCAGAGACCCTGACAGCCGTCAGTCAATAGCCTTGCCTGGCCTGTGCCGTCCGAGTGCTTTCCCAGCCTGCATGCGTGAGGCCAGCCCACTTGACCAAACCTAGAGAAGAAAAGCTTTTATCTACCTGCACTTAGGTGGTTTCAGGGTTGAATGACTTCTGTTTCTATTTGTTTGGGGAAATGGTAACCAGGAGACTCATTTCTGTCTGTAATATTGTATTATATTGTAGGGCTGTACTGTGTATAAATCAGATAAAATTTAGAATATCTAGGTTTTGTCTTGCCTTTTTACAGGCTCACAGTTCAAGCTGAATATAGAGTCTGTTCTCCTACCTGTGTCTCAGTCTACCTATCTGTGAAATAGGAATAACAATCACCTCGTAGTCAGTATTAGAGCTCATGCAATAATAAAAATATTTCTTGAATCCTTGCTAATCTCCAGACACTGAGACAAACATTTACTCTATCAGTTAAAGCATGTGACCACCCTGGAGGCTGCTCCATCATCACCATCATCCCCAGAAAAGGGGCAAAATGCACTTGCAGTAGGTCACATCTTTCTATGTAGTATCTTCGTTAAGTCCTATTATTCTTGCAGTATTGCCTTGTAAGCCCTATAGTCTTTGAGTCTGTTTGCAGCATCTTAAAAAAGAACCCTTAAGTGTCTTGATTACAAATGACTCTTAGCACCCCAAATTTGGCGTATAGGTAACAGCTCAGTGTTGCAGGAGGCACATAGTTTAAAATTGTCTAAGTTCAGGTCTAAAACTTGCCTTGTGACCATGGAGACCTATGAAATGCCAGGAATGGAGCCAGGTTACTTCTGTAAAAAGAAAAATGGGGCATCAGCTGACCTTGAGGGTGAAGGAAAATATCTGAAATTAAAAACAGAATTTCTAGACTGCTTGAGAGCAAGAGATGTAGGGAAAGGTATCAGGAACTGAAGTCAATAACTGATCTATATCCTTGTCTTTTATGGAGTAGTTATTTATTAACTGTACCTGGTGAGAATTCATCAATTGTCTAGACATTAAGGCTGAAGGTAAGAGGGCAGTAAGATAAACTTAATCTAAATTATAGGGAACAAACAAACACTTTCCATAACTTCAAAGCTGCTTATATATCAACACCAATGGGAATTTAAGGTGAGATCTGCCAACACTCATAACATACTGTCCTCCAAGGTGAACTTGACCTAAAAAGATACACATATTTTTAAAGAATATGAAAAGAAGAATCAAGTCTTTCATCCAAATTTCTTGAGGAAAAACAAAAAAAAGAAAGGAAAAGAAGAAAAGAGAAAGGATTAAAAGGTGCTGCCAGGTCAGATGAGGTGTTTTAGGAATTCAGCACTAATGTGCGTGATGTACTTTGGGAAAGAGGCTCAGAATCGGCACCAGTTCTTCTGGCTTGGACTGTTGGTGCGAAGCTGGGATGTTTCTCATTCAGAAGCTTCTCCCCAAAAGCCAAACGCCCCTTTTCATGTCGTTAGAGCTGGTACTCATCCGAGAGGTGGAAGGGCCTCAGCGTTGGAATGAGAGACATTCGAGGCAACAGTTTAAAGACGATGCCAGTGTAAAGTGCCCCTGGTGAGGTGCAGAAGAGATCCCTGGCGGACAAAGTCAGCCGATCACATACAAACCAGATTTCAAATGCTGGTTAGAAATCAACAGGGAGTAGACCCACAATATAAACTGTAACCAAAACATTAGATAAGTATATTCGAGTTGTTAGAAAAATCTAAAACATGTATAAAAACAAGTAGACATTTTTAAAAAAAGAAACCCGATAGAAGTTGCTTTATAGTTTTGTTTTCTGTAAGATAAGATGTTTGGAATATCAAAATAATGGCCCAGGCATAAACGTCGAAGGTGTTATTGGCTACAGCATTTCAATAGAAATGGAGTAACAAGTCCAAAGGAAACTCAAACATAAGCAGCCATGGGCAGAGGCGACGCTCACAGGATGCTCTGGCCTCTCCTGTGCATGAAAGGGCAGGACAGAATAGGCCATATGGCATCCTCCTGACCTTTAATGTTTCTGCATGACTCTGTATTAACAAGGCAACAGCCAGTCTAAGGAGATAATGCCATCTGGTGCCATGGAGATATGAAGCAGGGTAATCTATTAGCCAGAACATAAAGGAAAGGTGGCTGGAATCACACCCACTTGTCGGAGAACTAAAACCTCACGCAGGAACTTGGTTTGACACTGGGCAAATTGTGGCTGGGAAAAATACATCCATACAATTTGCTAAAACTCTGTTTCTATAAAAGCAAAATGACCGAAATTTTCTACTGGGTCATTTTCTTAATGAGGAAAAATGAAAATAAGCTCACAGTTTCCAGGTGGAATCGTTGTGACATGAGGACCACACACTGGAATACGTTCAGGAATCTGAATGTAATGCAGGAGTGAGGCCTGCCTCCCAGGAGCCATGCTGAGCCGGAGCACGGAGGCTTTCCCAAAGGAGTGCCAGCCTTTCCGCCTAGGCTGCCTTGGCATCAGTACTTCGAGGGCTTGAGCATTCTCAGGAAGTAGTTCGGGGCAAGAGGAGCAGAAGGGACTGGTAAGAGCGAGGCATTGTTTCTGTCTGCAGCAAGCTGTCATTTCTTTTGAAGGCACTCTATAAACAAGAGTGACGTATTTAGGAAAACAGATTTATCGGAGCATTCCCAAGGATTCAGGAGTTTATCTGAGTAAGCAAGTGAAAGGTCCCTGGTAGTCAGGCTGATAAGGAGGCCGAGCCCAGCCCTCCGTGTCCGCCTCACCCCGCCGGGCCTGCTGCCGTTTGTGCCGGAGGACAAACTGGCTGGACAGGTTTTCCAGATCCCTCCAAACATTCCTAAATGACTGCGCTCCCCAAATTACAGTCCTCAGGGGTCTCATTCCATTTGCTGAGAGTTGGTAACAGGCCACCATGGCTGATGAAATGAGAGGGTGTCCAGGCAACTATTGTCTGTTTGATTACCAGAGAGGCGCCGGGCAGGACGCATGCCCAAGTGCTCCAGATGACCCGTCGGAAGCCAGAGCCCAGGAGAGTCTGCCTCGGACTTAGCCAGACTCCCAGGCGTTTGTAGACCACATTTTGCATCTGATAATAATCTCATCATATCTATTACCACTAGGCCATTTAATCAGTGATTTACCCTAATCTGGCCTATTGAGCTGGAGGCCCTGAGACCCAGGTCCACACTCTCTGATTTTATGTGTGCAGGACGTGAGGAGGCACAAAACTTGTCTGCAAAGTGGCAATAAAATCTGTCCGTTTATTCAATCAAAACATATTTATTGTCATTGATTATGTTCCAATCACTGTTCTCAAAGCTTAGCTTACTTTATATTGGGAAAATAACAACATCAAAACACAACCTGTGCCCTACAGAGTGTTCTTTCTAGCAAGCGGAAAACAATCTACGTAAACACAGTAAGCGAACATACTGCTTGTGCTGTGGTTTGAAATGTGCCCCCTAAGAAATGATGAGCCAGCACCTCCGAGTGTGACCCTATTTGCACACAGGGTTTTTATAGAGGTCATCAGATTAAATGAGGTCATTCGTGCAGGCCTTAATTCAGTGTGACTGGTAGCCTTATCAGTAGGGAAATTTGGACACAGAGATGCACACGGAGGGGAGACAATGTGAAGCCCATCTACAAGCCCAGGATTGTCAGCAGCCACCAGAAGCCAGAGAGAGGCTGGGAGCACACTGTCCCTCAACTCGGAGGGAACCTTGCTCTAGGACTTCAGGCTTCCAGAAGTTTGAGACCAGAGGTTTCTGTGGTTTAAGTCACTTGGTATTGATACTTTTGTATATCAATCCCAGGAAACTAGCACAGTATATTGGAAGGTACTTGCAATGGACAAAGAAACAGTTGAGATGGTCAAGGGGGATTGGAGGAGCAGGGCATGAGAGGAAGTCTGTGGGGGCAGTGGGGAGGCTGCAGTGTGAAATAGGTCTCTATGGGTCTTCCTGAAAAGTCTGGGACTGAGCAAGGACTTGCAGAACTTTAGGGAGCTGCATAGGTGGGTACCAGTGCAAAGGCCATCCTTGCATAGAGGAGGCCAGTGCAAAGGTCCTGAGGTAGGAGTTGCACCAGGTAGAGTTGAAGAAGAGCACAGAGGCCATCAGGGAGTGGGAGTCAGGGACGAGGTCAGGGGAGTAACAGGGGAGGCAGGTCCGGCATCAGCTTCTACCCGGAGTGAGGGGGCCACACTGCAGGCTTTTCAGCAATAAATGTGACATGTGCTCGTTTATGTTTTAAAAGAATAATTGTGTATGGTATTGAGAATAGATCACAGGAGGAAAGAGAGAAACAGGAAAACCCATTAGTAGACCACTGCAGGGAGCCCTGTGCCGACGGTGGGGGCTCAGGCCAGGGAGGGCGTGAGGAGGGGGCGGATCCGGGCGAACTGTAAATGTGGTGCCCACGGTTTCTGAAGGTCGAGGCCCGTGGGGCTCTTCGAAGTTCCTAGAAGAAAAGAACTGTTGAAACTAAAATGTCCTTTCTCTGAGGCTCTGGAAGGATGCAGCTGCCATAACCTGAGGTCACGGTTGTCGAGGGAGCCGGATCTGTGGGGGCAGGTCAGGGGTCAGTGCTGGATCTGTTGAACCCGAGAAGCCTGTTCGGTCTCCCCGTGTAGATGCTGGCCGAGCAGGTTGTGAACGGGTCTGGGGGCTGAGCGAGCTGAGCTCTCTGCCGGAGGCGGGCGCCAGAGGGCACTGATCGCCTTGCTGATGTGAGGTCGGGGTGGAGGGTCCCCTGGGGGGGAGAGAAGTCCCAGTAGGAGTGTGCTGAGTTAGAGAAGGTTATTGTTTCCGTCCTTGCTTTCGCACAGTGGCATTCCACACCTAAAATGTGAAATCCTGCACCTGACGTCACCTCTTCACAGCTTCCCAAGGATCAGCACCCACTAGTGCTGTCGGGCTTTGGGCTTCCCTCCCCCTTTGGAGATGTTTACCACGGGGTCACATAAACATGTCCTTGCTGGGCAGGAGCAAGCCCAAATCCATCTTCACAACTGCCAGCGCGGTCTTCTATGCTGGACTGACTTTTGGTGGGATTTCCGAGGACAACCTGCCTACCACGGGGCGATGGCTCCAGCTTGCAGGGCTCGCCTGGGAGGCAGGGGCATTGCCTGGCTATTCTCAGGCACCTGCCCATCCCAGGCTGAACGGGGAGCTGCCCAGTGTTCCCAGGCTACCAAGGACACTTGGCAGCCGCAGTGCTCCCCACCTCCTTCCCCACTCTCCTGGGTAGAGGCCTCGGTCCCCCTGTGGCTCTCAGGCCCCAGGGGTGCTCAGGGACAGCTTATTCAAATGCAGGGCAGTCAGTTTCTCTCTCTCTCAAGGCTTGCAGAAACCCGGCAGAAACGTGTAAGAAGGCACTTAGCATATTTAGTATTTATAGAGAGCCTTTCCACCAACAAGCCACACGGTATAGGTCTCATTTCATTAACCCTCGCAGCAGGGGGGTAGAGGGCTGGCAAGAATTGTCAATTTTACCTAATGTTGAGACAGAGCAGCAGAGAGGTGAAATGACTTTCCTAAGGCTATAGCAGGAGTCAGCTCCAGGGTTGAGATCACGGCCCTGGACTCCCGAGTTCTTATCTACCATCTTACACCTCCCCTCAGAAATAGCATAATGAAAAGTGCATTAAATTTGAGAGCCTAATTTTTCTTGTGACACTTAGCATGTCTCTTAACCTCTCCCTGCCCCAATGTCTGAATCCATAAAATGGGGATAATAATAGCTTGTCATCTAGCTTGTCACAGAAATATTATGTGTGTTAATCTTTTAAGTGATCAGACCGTTTGGAAATAGCTGCCATATAAATTCTAGGTTTAGGTTAAGATCAGAGACAACTACTTATATATTATTCAATGAAATAGAGAAAGGCATTGACTTTATTTTAATGGAGGTCAGAAAAACGTGAAATGATAGGGAAGATGTTGAAAGTATGCATTCTATTTACCAACACTCTGCTGGTCCCTTAATGAAGGAAGGTAGCTGTGGTAAAATGCTTTGATTTTCTAACGTCCAAATCTTTCTCCAGAGCTGTCTTCCCAAACCTGTGGTTACATGCAAATAATTGAGCCTTATTTGTTTTTCCTATAAAATATAGTAGTATGCTTGCTTTGTGAAGGCACATTTTTAATAAAAGGAAACAAAGGAAGAATGTGGAAAAGGTTTTGCAATTTAGTCCCTCTCCTCTCTCATTTTGTCCCAAGTCCAATATCCTCTGTAGCTATTAAAATGGTGGTGAAATTTGGATTTATTCCCCGTCTCCAGCACTGGTCTCATTCTCCGCATTACTTTGAGTAGAGTTCTTAAGAGTTAATGGAGTCCATGGTAGAGTGTTTGCTTCTTCTGTTTGAAATCAAACATCTGACCTTTATCTGCAATGACAGGTTTAATGCCTTTCTCCTCTGACAAATTTTCAGTTGAAGAGGAATGCAAACATGGGTATGAGTAGAGTTCTATAAAGAACTACCCTGAGCAGGCCGACACCGGCGGGTTGACCCCTCATGACCAGCAGAACCCTGAAGTGGCACCGCTGGCTAGAGGGCAAAAAAGAAAATGAGCCACAACCGTATACCTTTTCCAGCACTTCCATGGCTGTACTTGAATCTGACAGGAGAGAGAGATAATGCAGAATTTTAGCTTAGAAGTATCAGCATTTATCCCCACCCCTCCCAGGGACGATGGGCAAGCAATCAGCCAATAGGCAGATGGAAACAGGACAGAACCAGACCGCGGAACCCACCATGCATTACCCTGGTTTTTCTCTGGCCCTCGGAGTGGTTTCACCTTTGCAAATGCTGAATTCTATGCTTCTGTTTGGGAACATAATCTGAGAAGTCTTCCTAACCACCTATCCATAGGTCTAATGTATTAACAAGCCTGGCCAATTAGGGCAGCTTTCCAGATAGGGCTTCAAAGGTCCAACATCTGTATCCAGTATCCAGGGATGGAGAGAGCTGGCTAACGGAGGTGAGCAAGGTGAGACTGTTGCAGCACTAGAACATGCCACGTATGCCTGAGGCAGGGCCCTTCGTATTTCATATGCATACACAGTGTGACGCCATTAGCACAATGCAAATTTTAAATGAATCTTTTTAAAAGTATTTTTGCATGTGGTCTAAGCTACTCTAAAATCTCTGATATTTATTTTCTTGGGGTCTGGCTTTTCCTTTTCTGCTTTTCCCTCCCATATTAGTCACTTACATCAGAGCTTTTATTTAGTGAATCAACACATATTTATTACATGCCCACTATGTGCAGAATAGACTCTGTGGCTCTGTTAGGAAGACAAAACTGGGTAAGAAATGGCCCTCACCCTTGAACCAGGACCTTACAACTGTCAAAACATCCTGACCACAGAGCTGGGAAGGGGGAACCATCTGGCTGGTGGTGAACTCTGTTGCCCGTCGGCCGGAGACTCATGATTTGACATCCAGTTGATGGGATCCCTTTTCTCTGTCCCTGAGACTTAGGCAGATTATACCTTCTTAGGGGTCTTGGTTGAAGTAATAAGTAAATTCAAAAGTCCTTGGTTCTTTTCTTTTACTTTTTTGGAATGACAAGCTGACGCCTCCTAAGATTCAATCTCACCCAACCAGGGTAATTCTGGTCCCTTTGGAAATCAACCCTCTCTCAACATTCATCCCACAGGAAACAACTTGGCCCAGGCAGTGTGTTTCCCCTTCCAGGCTCAGTCTTTAACCCTTGGACCTCCACATTCCTCCCACCGAGTCCTTGGGAGCCCAGAGCCCATGACCACCCCCCAGGTGTCCTCAAACACCTGGGGCAGCCACGCCTTTTGTCCTGGAGGCTGACTCTGCCCCTCCTTTTCTAGCCCATGCGGAGCTGCACACCAGTCTGAGCACAGCCACGTGCTGATGTGGGTGCCCTCGAAGCAGATTCCTGCAGCTGAGCTCTGCTCTAATGGCCTTTCCAGGAGCCATGGGGCTCCAGCAACCCTGAATAAGTGTTCCCTGCACCCCTCCAGGAAGAATGGCAGAGCCCATGGAGGGGCCCCTCTGCTGAGGATATCCTGCAGGGCTTCCTGTTGTGCCCCCCACCAAACATGCCACTCTTTGGAGTGAGGTTTCCGAGATCTGGTGCACTTGGGCTGCTTGTCCAGTACATTCTGTGGCTCTGCTGTGTTCACCAGTGGCGTAGGCCCCCTGCACCTCCACACCCACTTCTCTGAAAATATTCTTCAATTTCTTCTCTATGAAGCTTGGCTGACCCTGAGCAGGGTTTGCAGATGGAGGGCTCTATCCCTCCCATAGCCTGCGAACCTGAGATGCAGAGGAAGGCAGGTGTCTTCATTACTCCATGCTAACTTAGGCCATTTCTCCAACTTCAGAAGCCCTCCCTTATTGGAAGGACAAGTTACCATCCACCGCAGGTTTGCAGCCATCCTCCAGATTCCCCCATAACGTCCCTCATTCCCCGAGGAATATAGAACTGGAAGCATTTTTTTCCCTCCACCCAACTGTCATAGTCGGCGGCAGCTTGAGCCTGCGTCCATGGAGACGACCCGTCGCTATCATGCTCTGATCCTGGGCTTAATCTTCTTCCTCTATGTGCTCAGCCACCCGCTCACATGCGCTTATTCTGACTTTGTAGTTTCTGAGAACTCCCTCGGAAATATCTACGTTAATGTCCTATTTTCTGACATACGCCTTTTCCTGTCCTCCACCGCCCCGGCCTCCGCGGAGACTCCCCGCCCGTACATGGGCCGCGTGAGCCTCCACACGGGTAACCCTCCCTGGGGCCTCTCCTGTCTTTACCTGCCTTACACTCTGTGCCCCTTGGGACCATCCTCAATTTCCGTGCTGCATTCTTCCTCTGAAATCTAAATAATGGGATACTTTGTACCTAAATATTACGGGAGACAAAAAACGAGCCCACCATGTAATTTGGACGCATGTTAAATCCCAGCAGCGAACCTCCACGGGGCACTCAGCACCTCCATGCAGCCCCAGGACGCTTCTGCAGGAAGTCCTGGCTGCTGTTCGCACTCATTGCCATAATTTACACCTTCCCGCATCTCTGATATGCTCTGCTCACGCTCGTGCCTCAAGCACGGAGGGAAAACAGGGTCCGTCAGTTCATCGGAGGGGAGTGCCCTGTCTTGCCTGTGCCAGCACTGCGCCTGCTTGTCTCCACGTGCTGTGATTTCTCCCCGGGTGGGGGAGCAGGATCAGGCTCCATCCCCGCCAGTCTCTCAGCTTACGCTCTGGGCCCCATCTCCTCCTGCTCCCCAAGACCTTCTTGCCTGCAATTATTTCTCTTTTTATCAGTTTCTCCCACTTTGCAGGATCAATCCCAGGAATACCCTCATCCTAAGAAATTAAAGCCTTCCTCTTGATGCTGTGCCCGTTCTGCACCATCTCTATGCCCCATGTCACAGCAGAATGGCTCCACAAAGTTGGCTGTACTCACTGTCTCTAATTCCAGAGCCCCTCTCTCCTCAACCAACACCACCAATATTTCATCCTTAGCACACCATTAAAACGGCTTGGTCAAGCCCACCATCTCGCTGACGGCGGCTGATCCCCAGTCTTCCTCCTGCTTGGCCTCTCGGCAGTGCTGGCAGGGCCGCTCGCTGCACCCTGGAAGCCCTTTCTCCTTCGGGCCCCAGATGCCTCACTCACCTGGCTCACCCCCGCAGGGGCACCGGCCTCTCAGTGACCCCTGATGGTCTTTCCCTCTCTCTCAGATCTCTAACACAGCGCCCTCCAGGGCTTCTCTTGGGCCGTCTTTGCCTGGCTGGGTAATTCTCTGGATAATCTCACCTAGTAAGATGGCTTCCAGTAATGAATTTATACTTACGACTCCCAAGTTCATATCTTGAGACATGATGATTGATTCCACCTCCTAGGCAAATCTTAAATCCAGCATGTTCTCCATAACTTCATGTTCTCACCTCAATCAAAGCCACCATCACCTGTTAAATGCTTGCAACCATCTCCAGATTGGCCTCTGTTTCTCCTTTGCACCTTTCGAATCCATTCTCTCTGTAGCAGCCAGAATGATCATTTCAAAACATAAATCATGTCAAAGTTCTGTCATAAACCATCCGAGGGTGATCAGAATAAACCCCAAATGTCACATGGCACTAAGACCCTCCATAACCTGGGCAGCCCCTGACCCTGCAGACCCAGACCTGTGTGTCCCTCTGTCATTCCTAGCTCGATCCCATATCAGTCAAAACCTTTGCGGCCCCCATGCCTTCTACTCAAAAGACTACCTGCAGGTCGTCCTTCCTCAGTGAGGCCACCACCCCTGCCCACCTGGGATAGACCCACTCCTGCCTCTCAGCACTGTCTTTCCCATTTCTAAATCTTTTATACTTACCACTTCAAAAACCACCCCATTTGATTAGGCATTAGTCACCCCTGTCCTCTCACTGGAGTGAAGCTCCTTGAGGGGTGGGTCTTTGTTGCCTTGTCCATTGACACATTCTGGGGCCTAGAACAGCACCTGTCACCCACTGGGGACACAGTGAATGTGCCTTGGCCCAGGGGCCGCCTCCTCTCTGTGAAGAGTCACTGCCTCTCTCGACCTACCCAAAAGGTGGGGCCTTAGCAGGTCCCGGGCAGCCGTTCAAAACTCAGACACCTTTTCATGAGCAATAGAAATACATACCCAACAACAAAAAAGAGCAAACCCTTCTCAGAAAGGCTGCCTTAGGAGATAGCTTGCAACTTCTAACATTTGCGTTGCAAGATTTTATTAAAGGTTTTCTATTTTTGTGTGGACCAGCTTTTCTACATCAAAAACCTGAACAGCGTAGCGCAACACATGTGGAAAGGTTAGCAGCTTCTGAGGAGCTAAATGTTTCTGATGCTTGATTTGTGTCTAGTTTTGTCATTTTGGAAGTTAAAGTAAAAATTCCTCTATAATCCTTCCAGGATTGCCTTCTTACGTCAGCAATGACAGTAGAGATGGAATCCACTCATCTCATGCTCATGTCAATACCAGGTTTTGTCTTGTCTCCATAAGTAGAACTTAGGAATTTAGGGATAAGTTCAGCAGAAATATTGTGACCTGAAAGTACCGTGTTAGGAGTGGCCTTTTATGGTGTGACACCTCTTCCAACGTCAGCTGATTTTGTGAGTTTTGTAAATTACCAAACTATTCTGTCCGCTTACTTTCCTATGAATTGGGACGAGCATACAAATAAATATTCTTCCACTAGTAAGAGCAGTACTACAAGTATTATATTAACTTTACATAGTTATTATTATGTTAATTTATATAATAATTCTATGTTATAATAAAATATTAGCATAGACATTTTGTGAACTGGGGGCATCTCCACTAAGTTCATGACAGTGATTATTGCTAGGGTAGTAATATACCTATAATTTCTGTATTATTGTAAGATCCTAGATTAAAAAATCATATATATTAGAAGATTTACAGTGTTTACCAAATCATGTGGTTTGCTTCACAAAGTTGATGGGTCTGTCTGCTTGGGCCTGTCACGCCCCTCCCTCACCTGGCAGAGATGTGTGTTTCTTAAAAGCCTGTGTGGCCTCCCGGAAGATTTCTGTGAAGCAAAGAGGAAACCATTTCACTGAAGATGCCGCCTCTCATCAGAATCCTTGGTACTTTTGACATTTTTGTACCTTTAACAAGTTTTCCTTTGGATCTCCCCCCCATTGGCCGAGAGAAGGAACCCTTTTTAAGGTAGATGTCATTTTTTATTGTGGTAGAACATACACAGCAGAATTGACTACCGTGTCGTCCATGCAGTGAGTGGCATTAAGTGCGAGCACAGCTCCGGAGAGCCACCACCTCCATCATCTCCAGAACGTCTCCGTCTTCCTGAACTGAGACTCCATCCCCACGAAACACCAACTCCCATCCTCCCTCCCCCCCACCCTGCCGGCTCCCACCACCTACTTTCCGCCACTAGGAATTCGACTTCTCTGGGAGCCTCCTGTACAAGGCATCCGCACTATTTGTCTTTTCCTGTCTTATTTCACTCATAGCGTCTGCAAGGAGCATCCATGCTGTGAAAAGCCCTTTTTTTGAACAGGAAGAATAAGTGGAAGAAAAGGAAAAAAACATCAAAGTCCTGGAGCATTTCAGTCTTTTATAAGCATTTATCTTTGAATGACTTATCCAAAGTAAGTCCCAGCCTGTGAACGGAGGCCGGGGTACCATTTACCCAAGACATCCCAGTCTTCCTCCCAGGAGGTGAGCACAGAGGCACAGTCCCAGTTGCCATTTCTTCCTTCTGACTTTTTAAATGAACCCCTCATGGCAGTAAAGTGGCTCAGTACAGCTCTTCAGCTCAAGGTATTTCAAATGCCACCTTTTCTACATCAAGTGTCTTATTTGAATCTTTGATGTACATGTATCGTGACTCTGTTCTTACAACAGGCATTTGGACCTGGGTATATAGAAAGGATAAAGCAAAATGTCAAGGAAAATGGTTGTTTCACAGAGCTGTTTCTCAGGTTCTGTTTAGTTTTTACTCCAGGTACATTGTGCACCCTAAAACCCAGCAGATTGGAAGGATACTGTATTACGGGCAACAGCGGAAATGATCAAAATAAAAAAGCATCTATTTCAATCCTATGAGCTGTCTTACCCTCCATGGTCACCCTGTTGAGCCTTTCTGCTTTCTGCTATTCTTGCTAATTCTTGGAATTAAGCCTGATGCAAGCCTTGTTCTTTCAGCTACGCCCAGGACAAATTTTTATGTAGACATCCCCTCACACTGGTCCTTGGGACATATGAAAATATGTGCTGTGTGTCCTTCTACCACCTTCTAAATAATGACTTTTTCCTTTTCAGAGCTGCTGGCACAGTTTCCCTTCCATTCTGCAGTGCCCCTATTTTCCAAAGCTTGGAGAACCACAAATAGCTTATGCATTCATCCGTCCTCTCCTAATGTCAGGGAGAGGTGTGCAGCGGCCATGTGTGGCCCTCCTGGCTGGGGAAGGAGGTGGATTCAGTGGGAGTGAGTAGATGTGGGGGCAGTGTATGTGTGGTGGGGGGTCAATGTGGGCAGGGCAGGATTCCAGAGAAGGGCAGATAGCACCCTCCCACAATTTACATTTGATGCCGACTCTGACAGGTCAAGTCAAGGTTATTCTAAGGCCCTTTGGGTGTATTCTGTGCTCACACCCATCCATCGGACCTAGAGCCACCCCCAAGCTCAGGGGGCCTCCCCAGGAATGGCACAGGCATTGCAGACATGAGGCAGGGACGGGGGGCACAAGAAAACACAGGCTGGTTGACTGGCCCCCGGAAACCCTGCTGTCTACCTGGAGACCTGGTGATTGACGTGCTGGCGACCTGACTGCCAGACCACATGGATTCCAAACAATTACTTTCCTCAGCTGTTAGATTTTCAAACGTGATCTATGGAGTGATGCTGACAGTAGATTTTCTGCTGGCAATAAAGGTGGCCTGATTCACAGAATAATTACTGTATGCAAATGAATGTGATTTTCCTCTGCCCTTTTATGGATGACTCTGCTCTGCCATTCATCAGGGCCACAAATTTCACTTGGGAGGAGATGGATTTAAAGAGACATGCGCCCCTGGAGCTTTGCTGTGAACTTACTAAATCCACGCTAAGTGTCTTCATAAACAGGAGTGCATATGCTCGAGGGGGCCCGCCAGACTCTGACCTTCCTGTCTGTGTGTTGTTGATCTGAAAACTGTTGAGAAAATGTCTTCCTTCGGCCCCCACAGGCCATGGAGGCTGGCGGGCCTGGCGGAGCAGGTTCAGGCCGAGACAGTGCTGCTATACACGTGGTCTGCAGACCCTGGTGGGCTTCTCCTTCCCCTCCACTGCATCCACTCCCACGTCTGTGCGAGTGCATGAGGGACAGGGAGAAGCCAAGAGCTGCCCTGCTCCCTGGCACTGCTCCTGAAGAAATGATAGCAGAGGTGCATTGGAACAAGAAGTGCGTTGGCTTAACATTGAAATGGAAAGAAAAAAAACAGTAAAACCTGGAGATCAAAATAAGCTGTTAAAAACCTGAGCTTCACATCTCCGGGCTTGGATTCTCCGGGACCCAACGGCATTTTACTGACTTTGTCACATTTGTCATGAGTGTCTACGTGTGTCCTATGGAAAAGGTTTCACTTCGTGACTCCAGCGGGGAGCAAGGCAGGTGGTCCTGCCACAAGGAAAGTGTTGTGGGTCCCTGAGGCTGGGACACCAACGTGAGCAATCGTGCATGGGGGGCTTCTGCAGAACACGACGTCCTAGCACTTGGTGCACCCCACCACCAAGGGCAGAAGAGAAGGGATCGTGTGCGCTAAAGGGAGCAGGCCATCTGTTGGTGGGCTGTCGTGTTACTTATATTGTTGGGGGCGCGTGAAGAACTCACTTGCTTCCACTGACATTCACAGAATAAAGAAAGACCCATTGTGTTTATGTGTACCCAAGCCGTGTAGGCCACTGGAGGCCCTGTAGTCTTCCCCAAATAAATGCCAATTAATATCAACATCTTCTGAGAGTATGTAATGGGTGAACCCATTCTCCAGGAATTCCTCCTGCTCCTTGATTCCAGCAAGTCTTCCCAGTGGTGCACAGGAGGGGCACAGATGGCTTTGCAGACCAGCATACACCATGACATGATTTTAACACAAAATTTGGGATTAATCCTTGATCATGATAACTTTTCCTAGGAAAACAGAATTTTCTCTCCTACACAAATTGTAACAATAAATAATACTGTTTATTTGTAATTAACTTTTTCTCCTAACCTCTTTCCTTGACACTCTTGTGATGCAAAATGGAAGTAACAATGTTCAAAGGAGATTCAATATTCAATTGCCACAATTTATAAGGCAGTTTTAACCTTGGGTACTACAGTGATTGCATTTATTGAGAATTGTTTTAGTAGCTAGATGGGGAAATAAATGTACAATATTCAGTTGGAGAAATATACTCAAGAAAAACAAACTCCGTTGGAAAAACTCTAGATAACCTACATTTATATGTTGACTGTTCATAGGTTTGCAGTGAAATAATGTGATTTACTATTTAGTTAAGAATCAAGAAAAGTAAAGTTGCTTGTACTTGAATTACCAGAGTTAAATACAAATTGACAATTTTAACTTTGGTAAAAATAAATTACTAAAACACAGAGAGCAATGCTAAGAACACAAACTAACAAGTGAAAAAGTTCAGGAAGAACTGACTTGGTGACAAAGTAGCTTGCATGGTATTAATTCTCAACAAGTCCATTCATTTTATCTAGCAGAAATGTCCATCAGCCTCTGTAATGGGTTGAATTGTGTCCCCCCAAAAAGGACATGTTGGGGTCCCAATTCCCAATACCTCGGAGTGGGACCTTATTTGGAGGTAGGGTCTTTACAGAGGTAGTCAAGTCCAAACAAGGGCATATGGGTGAGCCCCCACCCAGCAAGGAGGGGACCTTTAGGCACATATGCACATGGGGAGTAGGCCAGGTCAGGCTGAAGGGGAGACCAAGCTGATCGATCTACAAAGCCAGGAGCACCAAAGATGCCAGCAGGCCACCAGAGCCAGGACAGAGCATGAAACAGACTCTCCCTCAGCCCCAGAAGGAACCCGCCTGGCTGACACCTTGGTCCTGGACTTCCGGCCCCCAGACTGGGAGACAGCAAATCCCCCTCGTGGAAGCCCCAGACTATGGCACTTTGTCATGGCTGCCTGAGCTGACTAGAACACCCGCATTCTCTCATTCGTACCATTGGGGCTGAAAACAAAAAGCAGCCTGGCAGAGTTAACAGGGAAGGCAGCTCCTGCGAGTGTGCAGCAGTAGGAACGGCAGGGGTGAGCGCCATGGCTCTCCTACCCACCGACCGGCCAAGGACCCCAGCCCTGTGGTTTGAATAAGAGCCGTCCATCAGATTCCCTTACAGCTCCGGGTGACAGGCGATCAGTATGTCGGGTTGTCATCCAATCAAAATACAGAAAAGGGACTGAGTTCCTCCTAGGATGGAGATGTAAGAGTCCAGGGCTGTTGGCTGCTGTGTCTTCCCTAATGTACAAGAAGCTGGTCGATAGTGCAAAGGAATGGGGTTGATGGGCAGAAGGGGGCAGACTTGGGTGGGAGACACTAAGGAAGCTGATGATGTTTGAGTCCCTGGTCTCAGCCATCCTCAAAGCTCAGCTCCACAGAGCTTCCCAGCTGTGTCCCTGTCTGCCGGGGGTTTGCTCTTAGAGCACGTGCATTTCCCCGAGCTGGTTGGCTTGCATTTCTGTTCTTGCCGGGAAACAACCCCATGTTAATAGAACACTAGAAAATTACCTGGGTTTTAGTATTCCTCTATACCAAAAGTGTGTTTTGGGTCTGGTGAACAGGCACCTAAACTGCTATCACAGATCTTTAAAGTGTTTGAAAGCCATATGTCTTATTAACTTAACATTATACTCAATGAATGTTTTCATTAGATTAAATTATATAGTGTTGGCATTCAAAGTTACTATCACATAGGTAGTCAAGGTGTTAGTAATTAGTTTGGCATAATTTAATTTATCTCTTTATATACATTTTTACAAGTTATTTTGTTAAATCTTGCCCCGTGTCTTTATAACACATTGCACTGACAATGAGCTAGAAGGACTATTGAGTTGCAATTTTAAATATTATTATCTTTAGCCAAGAGCCCACCAAGCTGGCACAGACAGTATCTGGGCGCTTGTCCGTGCTAGGAGAGTCTTATAAATTCACTCCTATGTTTTTCCAATAGTGTTTTTTCTTGCCACAAACTTGTACCTCCCAATTAAGCCCACTACTGTCTCAACATTAATCTTTTTCAACCTCCTTCAGTCATCCACGTGTTCGTTCATGTACTCAGTAATTCATACCTCACACTTTTGCTGTGTGCCTATATGTGTCCACTACTCTGGCTGGCGCTGGACATGCTTAGACTCATGGACTACAGCACCTGCCCTCAGGAGCTTTGGGTCAGGATGTAGTAAAGCTAATCATTCACTCCAGAATGGTCAATGTCTCCAGTTTAGACCACTGGACTAAAGCAAGTCCATGCGTTAGCTGACCTAAGTGTCCCAAGTCGAGAATGAAGCTGGCATCCAGGCAGGTAATCTGAGCTATGCAAATAAGTTGCCAAAATTTATGCAGGTGTCAGGAGCTGGAGGACAAAAGTTCAAGACAGTTAAATGAGGACCACAGATGCCAACAACTCATGTAGGAGTCAGTCCATGAGGCTGGGGCCTTGCTCATAATACATTCTTAAATGTGGACTTCTGGGCTGGTTTCAGAGAGGAAGCAAGACAGTACAGTTGTTGGCCACCCTCAGAAAGCCAACACATGGCTTAATGATTTAGTCTTACTCTTGGTTCATTAATTTAATCATAAAGCCATCAAATATATATTATATACCAATCATGGTGCTAGGTCCAGAGAACCTGGGGCCATGGTGATCTGGAGGGTACGGAGCTTGCCCTGTCTCTGCTCAGGCGGGTATTTGACAGCTCCCAGCATGGTGAAGGGTTACAGCAGCTCTGCTCCCCTTTTCCCACAGCCAAGAAGCGGCAGCATCTATACTGTTGCTCGAACCAGAATCTAGGGGTTGCCCTTGACACCTCTTCTAGTCAGTATCAACAATGTCCCCCAGTGCTCGGTTTCCCTGAACCAGTCTCCACAGCGTGACTCCGCTGCTCCGTGTCCCTGATCCTTGCTCACGTGGTGAGTCCACGCTCAAGTCCTTGAGCAGGGATGGTGGGTGTCCCCAGTGCCTGCAGGCATTTACAAGTCAGCGTGTGATTCCCTACACAGTGCTTTTTTAATCCTTGTCTGGCAGCCAGCGCCTTCAAAGGAGAGTCTCCGTCAGCCTGGGTCTCTGATGGGGACAACTGGAACAAAATCCCTGCTGACCTGCATGGACATGGTGCACGAAGGAGAAGGGAATCTAAGTCATTTCAAGCCATTTGATTTTGGTGCTATTTCTCACAGTGTAAATAGCCATCCTGAGTGCACACTACTCCGTCCCTCACCATCATCCATCAGCCATTCCTGTTGATCTACTTCAGGATGTGCCCTGACCTGGCCACTTCTTACCCCCATTACTGTCATCCCAGCCAGGCCACAAGCATCTGTTGCCTGGACTATTGCAGTACTCCTCTCGTTGGGCTCCCTGTTTCTAACTCGAATGGAATCAAAATCCTCAGTGGTGTCCTGTTAAGCCTACAGGAGAATATAAACTGCTACCGTGGGTATACAGCCCTCCATGTGCTCCAACTGCTTGTCCTAACTTACCTTCTGCCACCTGCCCTTGTCATAACATTCCAAAAACACCAGCCTTTGTGTCACTTCCCAAACTCCAAAATGTTCCCCTCTGCCTGGAATGTTGTTATCTCAGCCTTCACTGTTCTGGACCCTTTGCTTAAATATCACCTTTTTAGAGGCATCTTTCCCCACCAGGAAATCAAAGGCACTTTCCGTTCACCACAGTACTGCAATTTTCCTTGTGGCATTCATCACCATCTGATGTATTTCTTGCTAATGTGTTTGTGTTTTCACTCTGTCCCCATGAGAACGCCAGCTCTTTTACAGCAGGGGCCTCACCTTTATGGTTTACACCTGTGTTTCCCTGGGGCATAAGGAGGTCTGTGGCCACAGTGTGTGGACCGCCTCAATGAGCAAGGGAGTTGTGTATGAGTGGACAAGCAAGCATGAGCCATAACAGTGTAATGTGCAGGGCACAAGGAGCCGGCTGCATGGGACAGCCTGCCATCAGGGACTGCATGACTTCCACACCCATCCTTGCGAGGTCTTCCATTCTGCCTGGTGAGCTGGTCTATAAAAATTAAGAACACAGATACCAACAAGCTTCTCAGATCACAAAGGTATGAAACTACAAATAAATTACTCAGAGAAAATGAAAAATACCACAAACACATGGAGGCTTAATAACATGCTCCTAAATAATCAATGGATCAATGACCAAATAAAAACAGAGATCAAGCCATATATGGAGACAAATGACAACAATAATTCAACACCACAAAATCTGTGGGACGCAGCAAAGGCCGTGCTAAGAGGGAAATATATTGCAATACAGGCCTACATCAGGAAAGGAGAACAGTCCCAAATGAACAGTCTAAACTCACAATTAACGAAACTAGAAAAAGAAGAACAAATGAGACCCAAAGTCAGTAGAAGGAGGGACATAATAAAGATTAGAGCAGAAATAAATAAAATCAAGAAGAATAAAATAATAGAAAGGATCAATGAAAGCAGGAGCTGGTACTTCGAGAAAATAAACAAAAATAGATAAACCCCTAGCGAGACTTATCAAGATAAAAATAGAGTCTACACACATAAACAGAATCAGAAATGAGAAAGGAAAAATCACTACGGACATCACAGAAATACAAAGAATTATGAGAGAATACTATGAAAAATTATATGCTAATAGACTGGATGACCTAGAAGAAATGGAAACTTTCTATAAAAATACAACCTACCAAGGCTGACCCAGGAAGAAACAGAAAATCTGAATAGACCAATCACCAGCAAGAAATTGAATTGGTAATCAAAAACTACCTAAGAACAAAATTCCTGTACCATATGGTTTCACTGCTGAATTTCATCAAACATTTAGTGAAGACCTAATACCCATCCTCATTAAAGTTTTCCAAAAAGTAGAAGAGAAAGGAATACTCCCAAACTTATTCTATGAGGCCAACATCACTCTAATACCAAAACCAGGCAAAGATACCACAAAAAAAGAAAATTACAGACCAATATCTCTGATGAACATAGATGCAAAAATGCTCAACAAAATATTAGCAAACCAAATTAAAAAGATCATCCATCAAGTGGGATTCATCCCAGGGATGCAAGGATGATACAACATTCGAAAATCCATCAACATCATCCACTACATCAACAAAAGGAAGGACAAAAACCACATGACCATCTCCATAGATGCTGAAAAAGCATTTGACAAAATTCAACATCCATTCATGTAAAAACGCTCAACAAAATGGGTATAGAAGGCAAGTACCTCAACATAATAAAGGCCATATATGACAAACCCACAGCCAACATTATACTTAACAGTGAGAAGCTGAAAGCTCCCTTTAAGATCAGTAACAAGACAGGAATGCCCACTCTCTCCACTTTTATTCAACATAGTTCTGGAGGTCCTAGCCATGGCAATCAGACAACACAAAGAAATGAAAGGCATCCAGATTGGTAAGGAAGAAGTCAAACTGTCCCTGTTTGCAGATGATATGATATTGTACATAAAAAACCCTAAAGAATCCACTCCAAAACTACTAGATCTAATATCTGAATTCAGTAAAGTTGTGGGATACAAAATTAATACACAGAAATCTGTTGCATTTCTATACACTAATGGTGAACTCGCAGAAAGAGAAATCAAGAAAACAATTATATTCACAATCACATCCAAAAGAATAAAATACCTAGGAATAAACCTAACCAAGGAAGTGAAAGACTTATACTCTGAAGACTACAAGACACTCATGAGAGAAACTGAAGAAGATACCAATAAATGGAAACACATCCCATCCTCATGGATAGGAAGAATTAATATTGTCAAAATGGCCATCCTGCCTAAAGTGATCTACAGATTCAATGCAATCCCTATCAAAATACCAACAGCATTCTTCAATGAACTACAGCAAATAGTTCTAAAATTCACATGGAACCACAAAAGACCCTGAATAGGGAAAGCAATCCTGAGAAGGAAGAATAAAGTGGGGTGAATTATGCTCCCTGACTTCAAGCTCTACTACAAAGCCACAGTAATCAAGACAATCTGGTACTGGCACAAGGACATACCCATAGACCAATGGAACAGACTAGAGAGCCCAGATATAAACCCAAGCATATACAGTCAATCAATATACGAGAAAGGAGCCATGGATATACAATGGGGAAATGACAGCCACTTCAACAGCTGATGTTGGCAAAACTGGACAGCTACATGTAAGGGAATGAAACTGGATTATTGTCTCACCCCATAAACAAAAGTAAACTCAAAATGAATCAAAGACCTGAATGTAAGTCATGAAACCATAAAACTCTTAGAAAAAAACACTGGCAAAAATCTCTTGGACATAAATATGAGCAACTTCTTCATGAACGTATCTCCCCAGGCAAGGGAAACAAAATTAAAAATCAACAAGTGGGGCTATATCAAACTGAAAAGCTTCTGTACAGCAAAGGACACCATCAGTAGAACAAAGAGACATCCTACAGTATGGGAGAGTATATTCATAAATGACATATCGGATAAGGGGTTGACATCCAAATTATATAAAGAGCTGGTGCACCTCAACAAACAAAAAGCAAATAAGCCAATTAAAAAATGGGCAAAGGAGCTGAACAGACACTTCTCCAAAGAAGAAATTCAGATGGCCAACAGGCACGTGAAAAGATGCTCCACATTGCTAATCATCAGAGAAATGCAAATTAAAACCACAATGAGATATCACCTCATACCAGGTAGGATGGCGAACATCCAAAAGACAAACAACAACAAATGTTGGCAAGGATGTGAAGAAAGGGGAACCCTTCTACACTGCTGGCGGAAATGTAAATTAGTTCAACCATTGTGGAAAGCAGTATGGAGGTTCCTCAAAAAACTCAAAATAGAAATGCCATTTGACCCAGGAATCCCACTCCTAGGAATTTACCCTAAGAATGCATGAGCCCAGTTTCAAAAAGACAGATGCACCCCTATGTTTATCACAGCACTATTTACAATAACCAAGAAATGGAAATAACCTAAGTGTCCATAAGTAAATGAATGGATAAAGAAGATGTGGTACATATAAACAATGGAATATTATTCAGCCATAAGAAGAAAACAAATCCTACCATTTGCAACAACATGGATGGAGCTAGAGGGTATTATGCTCACTGAAATAAGCCAGGCAGAGAAAGACAAGTAACAAATGATTTCACTCACCTGTGGAGTATAAGAATGAAGAAAAAACTGAAGGAACAAAACAGCAGCAGACTTACAGAAACCAAGAATGGACTAACAGTTACCAAAGGGAAAGGGCCTGGGAGGATGGGTGGGAAGGGAGGAATAAGGGGGAAAAAAGGGTATTACAATTAGCACACATAATGTAGCAGGGGGTGGGGGATACGGGAAGGCAGTATAACACAGAGAAGACAAGTAGTGATTCTATAGCATCTTTACTACACTGATGGACAGTGACTGTAATGGGGTAGGTGGTAGGGACTTGATGATAGGGGGAGTCTAGAAATCCATAATATTGCGCATGTAATTGTACATTAATAATAGCAAAAAAAAATTAAGAACACAGCATGTAAGAGAGTCTTTCCTCTTTCTCTTAAGGGAACAAGAGGAAATGAACTTCTGGTATAGGCCCTGGGAACCTGGGAACGTAAGAGCTGGAAGACTCTGGAGCACCATGATAGGGAGTTATGCCATTTGTGGAAATCCCCTTCTTGGAGATCTTTAAAACTAGGATAATATAAAGAAGTAGTTTAATTTTTGCTCTGTTTTGAAACCCAGTGGTTATATTAACAATAACAGCAATGCAGGGTGTTGCAAAGAAAGTCACCATGAGACATTTCTATGGGGTACTGACTGCTTGGGAGCCTTGGAAAGCTATCCACTTAACTGCTGCAGTGTTTGTTTTCTCTTTTATTCAAAGATGTAAGTGAATAATACTCAACAGAAACTGTGGGATTACATGAGTGATCTGCTTGTCTTGTGATTGTGAAGATGGATTTAGATTTGCCTTAGTGGGGGATTATGATTGTGTCTTCCCATTACACACAATTTTGTGGCAGGTAGAATGCTGTTGGGGCAAAAATACAAGCAGCTTTTTGACACTGCAAAATGTCAAACCATATAGAGTGAAGCTCCCATTGGCTAATTTAGAATAGGGTTCAGTTTATTTTTCCCACCTTATGATCTTCTTCCTTTCTCCTCTAAGAAGACAATGCTACTATTTATTCTAATTCTGGTTCTTCTGGATAAAATATCCCACTACATTTGGACTTAAAGGTTGTTCATATGGGGTGAGACATTCAGAAGAGGAATGGCCCTGGGAAAGATTCTGGTTCTTCTTAACTCGACATATTCAGGGAGCCTGGTGACGCGTTTTATGGGCAATGTGGACGTGGTGGGCTGTCTGATACATCACTGAAGCAGTCATAAAATTGGTTTTAACAGACATTTAAACAAATCCTGCTCATTCTTAAGTTTATTGAAATTGATCACTTGCTACCTGGACTGAAACCATAGGGAAATTTACTGGACCTAAGAGCTTTGGCATTTGAATTGCAAGCTTGGTAAACTGAGACCTGGAAAAGATTCAACCTGGAGCAAATGGGAATGAGGGGTATTGGCTCTGGTTTTTAAGTTTCTGGGAATCAGGTCACAGGCAATGTTCTGGCCAGGTAGTGTAGCTCTTTGTTTTGTTTTATTTTGCTGTTTGGTTTTGTTTCTTCATAGCAGTTTAAACTGGAGTGGCTGCTGTTCGCTGCTAAGATCTCAGGCAAACTGCCATACATTTTCCTCACAAAGAAGAACTGGCAAAAGCCAGTCCTGGTGATTGTGCCTTGGCGATGTGCGTAATTCTCTCTTCATGGCTTCACAGCTCCTCTTGTCTGTTTTCTGTTGGAAACCTTTATGATGTATTTATAAACATTTCATGCTTTCGTATTTGGTTGATGATCAACACATCTTCTAGTGATGTAACCCTAAAAGAATTCCAGAAGGGAGGATAAGATCCAGGAGAACTTGATAAAATCCCATGAACTTTAAACTCTGGAGAAGGACCCGCACGCCAGACCCCCTCCGCATCCTGGGTGGCCCGAGGTTGGACGCCTGCCCTCCCGCCTCTGCTGCCAGACAAGACCTTCACGCTCTGAATCGTCAGCACATTACCTTGAGTCAAGGATTCCCATAGTTTCTTAAAGTGGTCAAAGGATTTCAAGTAAACAAATGGAAATACACCCTTGGAAAACAGTTAAAAGAAAATAGAACATCCTTTCATCCTGCTGTAATGCGACACACAGCTTCATGACACATGACAGGCAGAAGGTGGCATTTCTTATAACTAGTCAAAAATAAAATCCATGTTGTGTGTGAATTGCCTTTGGGAAAAAATTTTTTAAAAACATCAGTCTGAGTCCTTATTTATGGGTCACTCAAGTTGAAATCTTGCCCAGAAGTGTTGGGTCGGGGGCCGGGGGGCACAGACCCTGTTGCTCTTTAGTGGGACTGCTCCCTAAGAGAGACGCTCAACAGGGGAAGCCCACCGGACTCCCTTTCTAGGGAGCACTGTTTAACGCGGCATGGCGCTGACCGCACAATAATTCTGATTTTTTGGAAGGAGCCATGAGGTCTCCAGTTTAGAGGGGCTTTTTAATTCAATAGATTACAAATAAATGCTTCTATGTGTTACACAAAGAAATTAAATTCATATATGTTAGCGCAGAAATCATAAACACTAAGCTGCTATTTCAGACACAACATGAAAAGCTTTTATTAAAGAATATCTTTTTAAATGACTTCTAAAACTGGCACTGTCTGAAAACAAAAACTTTTTGAGGTCATCGGCAGCTTTTGAGTTCCCTAACTTTTCATTTCTCTTTGGCTTATGCATTCTTAACTTTTTGCTTCTCCGTTTTTGCCTCTTAGCCCTCTCACATCTCTCTCTCTCTCACACACACACACACACATACACACACACAGGAACCTCATTTTTAGATTTTCTGTAGCCGTTGCCCCCAAAGAAATGCTCCCAACCAGAGCTGGTGCCTGTCTCCGCATCCCACCACTTGCCTGGTAATTAAAGTCTGACTGATTTATTGACTGACAGCCAACAAATCCCAACCCGGTTTTTATGATATACATACTTCCCCGGGCTAAATTCGCTCAAACAGCAGCCCAGTCAGAAGGGGGAGGAGGGGAAGGGGGGGCGAGAGATAGGAAAATAAATACGGAAACCAGCATTAGTTGGCAAAAGGATACATTTTGCAACAGAAAGAAAGAAAGGAAAAAACTCAATGCAACGTCTTTTTCAAATCCAGAGTTCTGGGTAGACATCATTACTTCAGCTCTTGGGTTCATTTGAACCGCCTCACGTACAAAAGCGCTCTGAAGGGGAAAACAAGACGTGGTTGATGCTAATATTACAGTCAAGTTCCAATTTTACCTAAGGGAAAGCAGCTTTATTAAAAGTCATGACTGAAATTGCATGACAGGTGCCAATATCCTCCGC
>JAQQAC010022866.1:41425097-41482109 GCA_029783875.1 Phataginus tricuspis | reverse complement strand
AAGCTGCACTGCACGGTTTGATATGTGGAATCCTCACAATGAGACTTATTAAAAGACAGTCTATTATTTTTATTTAGAGCGTTTCCAAAACAAGCAGAGCGCGCACAGAGATAATTTAAAAATCGTATGGCAGGTCATCTCCAGGCCAGCGTGGCTGCATTTGAAATGCATAAGGAAGCAGCATCTCTGTCCATACGCACACACACACACACACACACACACACACACACTTTGCAGTTCATAATGGGCATGAGCTGAGTGACATTTAATCCTTGACAAATAGCCCTGACAGGCCAAAGGACTATTTTGCTATAAACTACAGGAGCATTTCAACGTGAAGGATTAGCCCTGCTCCCTTTTTTCCCTAAATCTTTCTTCCCTTTCTTCTTGTTTCCTTGCATCCCTCTTCTATTTTGTTACAGGTGGGCTCTCTCATCGCAGCAATAGATATAAAATACTCCTGATTGGTTATATTTATGGGCCTTTTCGTCCTCCTGTTGGTTTCAGACACAAAGAAAAATGGTCTCTCTCGACAGTGCTTGGTCTGAACAGCAGGTAAAGCTGCAGCAGCCTCCTCTCCAGCCTCCGCTGGAAAACTATCACGGATGACATGAGTCCGTCATGGAAGTAGCAAGAGAAAGGCTTTGACTTAAAGGATGTCTGTGCCGACAGGGAGGGAGGCGGTGACACGGGGTGGCTTCTGCCAGCAGCACGGGCGTGACGCAGGCTGGCTTTGCTTTCCCAGCTGGGGAAGGGCGGAAGGCAGGGCAGTGTTCAGGGACCCAAGCAGCAGTACCAACGTCTAAGATGAGAACAGACCAGCGAAGTTCATTCTTAGGTGGACCTCTGGGTTTCATGGCCTGGTGAGATCCAAGCGTGCTGACGCTGTAAGTGGGATAGGCATTGATTCTGTGACCTCACCCCAAGTGCCATGGACACTGGCTAACCTTCTCAAGCCAGGAGCAGCATTTGGCAAATTGCCCCAGGCAGCAGCCTACATTCTGAAGAGGCTGGAACAGCCTGGAACCACGAGAAGCATTGTAGGTCAGCTCTGAGGTACGGTGCACACAGGGCAGAGGTCTGGCAGAGCACTGGCTAAGGGCTGGCCCTTCCCAGCTCCCTCTAGAACGATTAGGCTCTTGTTTGCACGAGCACTCTCAAGCCCTCAAACAGTGAGAAGAAAGAAGAAAGAAGTCATATGATAAGATAAAATATTCCACCTGAGCAGTATGATCCTGGATTGGCTGGTGGCCCCCTGGGGCGAGGGGAGGCTGCTGGTCCGGTAGACCTTGCCCCATCACACTCTGGAGACGGGAGATGGATGCAGACGCCAGAAGGTGCATCTGGATACAGTCAGTGGCATATACTGTTTACAGAGTGCCTGCTAGCCCACTAAAGCATTGTGCTGAGTGCTGGGAACCCATGACAGTCAGTATGTGGTCTCTAGCCTCCAAGAGGTCACGTATATTTTTAAACAAATAATGGGATCTCCTACATTGTTTTCCTTAACATTTGTCATGTAACCAGGATGAAGACATTCAGGGCTCTTAGTTTTGACAACTGCTGTGCCCCATCACCCTTCATTCTTACCTGTTTATTGTGTGGGTTTGTTGAACGTCCACAAGAGGAATGCTCACTAGGAATTGTTTTTCTCCGACCTTGGGATGCATCCGTTTTACTATCATTTTGTTACTGAGCTCACCCGAGGACAAGGTCCCACGCAGGGAGGCCCCGCTCCTTCCGCAGCAGCCTGCCCTGTGCAACCGTCTACATTCAAGCGCTGTCTATCCAAAGCCAGAGGAGCACTGGTTTTCTTGCTGCCCCACCGTTTGTAAATACTGAATAATCTGGGAGTCATTCTCATTGTCTCATTTACCTATCAGACATTTCCTCTACTTCTCAACAGATATTAATTAAGCACGTGGGGCCTGGTGATGAGTAAGCGCAGAAGGTGATGCCCGTGGGTCTTGACATTGTAGGAGCTCAGGGCCATCTTTAAGCTTAACCATGATCAAAAATTTAAAAACTACCTTACGAACCAGATTATTTAGATGTATGTTTCTCTCTGTTCTCCCTGTTAGCCTGCAGTCTTGAATAAAGGAGATCCTGTGCTTTATTTTAGTTAAAGAAAAAAGTAATTACATACGTAATTTTTTAGGAGTGTTTCATTGCCTTCTCTTTGTTGAAGCCTTGGTTTGCCTAGTAAATAAATCCAAATTCCTTCCCAAGGCATTCAAAGTCCTTCGTACTCTGACCCAAGCAGAATAATATGGCCGCCCTTGTTTCTTGCCTCTCCGGCTCTGCCCGAGCTCTGTGCTCCGGCCACCAAAACTTACGGTCTGCTCAACGGAATGTACATTTCCTATCTCCGTGTCTTGGCATAAACTCTCACTTCTGCCTGTATTCCCTTCTGGGGTGGTGACGATTGTGTGTGCCTTGCCAGGCCAGTCTCCATTGCCTTCTCTCTCCCCTCTTCTGTAGACTTTGCGCGCATCTCCAATCTGGCACTTCCAACACTGTGTTCAGCATTGTCTTTTATTCGTCATGTCCCCCAGCAGCCCGGGGGCTCCCCACGGACAGGCTTTGTGTCTCCTTCATTATCTCTGCATACATGAAACGGGTACGCTCAACCTGTATCACCTTGCTGGCTTGCTAGCCACGTAGCTCTGGATGACCTCTTCCTGATTTTGTAGCTGTGGGAGCCTTAGTCATTCTTGAGAAATCGTGTTTTGAGAGCCAAGCCCATTTCTGCATGAGGACTTTTCGTGTCCCTCTGGTTAGGTTCTGACCCTTTGCTCCTAAGAATGCTCAGGAGCTATATTCCTACCCTTCTGGGCCATCATCTTCCACTTTGTGAGACAAGTATTTGGATATGTAACTTGTTCCCACTATTAAATTTAAAATACCTGAAAGGCAGGTATGGATAAATAGCTTAAATGTCTCATGTAGCCTAGTACTTAAGCACAATGCCTGTCACATAGTAGTTCCACAATAAGGGGAATAAATAAGTGGCAGGATGTATAAATGAATGGATGCCTTAAGTATCCACATACTACTTCAATTTTATCTACCTAAAATAGATTTTTAACATGTGACATTATAGCGAGTGGGTCTGTACGTTTTCATTTAAAACAGTCCTTTTCTTCTCTCAAGGGACAAGAGGCTGCTAAGATAAGTTTGCTTGGCCTCAACACATTCTTTGAAGAACCTATTTTTTAAACTTCTCTCAAGATCCTGGTTTCAGTCATGTTTGACTACCAAGAGCATAAAGAAGTGAGAAGACTGCAGGTAACATAAATGCACAATTAAAAAAAGAGAGTGTAACCAAGGTGAGAACGAGAAAAAACGGAGGCAGCGTGCCCAGGTAGGCCCTGCGCCTGGCCCTGCGGTCTAATGGCAAAGGAGGTGCCTAGCAAGAGGCTTATTTGGAAGCCTTACTTTGACATGTAGGAAGTGTGTGAGGATTTATACCTCACTTTGGTCACTCAAGCCAATGGAACTATTTGTTAGGCAGGCACCTGAGACCTTGAGAAACATTGGGACTGGAAAGGGAATGATTAACAACAGTTTTGAACTTTTTCAGGAAGTAATTTTATTCACGTTTCAAGAACCACAGGATATTCCAGAATCAACATTCTCCTCTTGTTGTTTCTACTAGAGGTTTTCTTTGGCTCTGTTTTAAAAGTATCTCCTCTCCAGTCCCTGGCAGAGCCCCTGTTGAACTGGAATTGTGTGGGGGTTACAAGCTTGTGTCTTACCTGCACTTCCAGTTCTGAGAGAACTCTTTTCATTTTCTTACCTTATTTTTCACCAGAGAATTTAGAGGAAAAAATGGCCCTTACTGTCTTAAAATCAAGAAGATCAATCAATGGATTTGTCCCAGAAAGTCAGGAGCAAAAAGGGGCAACTGTACAAAATGCTCTGAAGAGGGAGAGAAGGGGGAATAAAAGAAAACTGGAGGAGATCCCCAACCAGGAGCGCCCTGCGCTCACCCTCAGGCTGCTCCTGGGTGGGCCTCACCCTGTGCAGCATCCTGGCAGCCTGGCCAGTGGAGAGCTGAGGGGCTGCATTAGAGCGCCAGGACTTGAACTCCTTGCAGCTCCCTTTGGCCACCCTCAGCCTGGGCCGCTGTCTCCTGCTCCCCCTCCCTCATCTCCCAACCCCAAGGAGAGTCTGCATTACATGCTTGTTGTTAAAGAGTAAAGCTGGGCAAAAACTGGGAAAATGAACATGTAGCTCCAGGGGAGAGTCTGCCTGGGTCTTCAGGGCAGGGAGACGCTCTGCCAGGTCAGCAGGACCCTCACAGTGTATTCCGGGTGACACTGTTCATTACCAAAGGCTGCTGTATCTTCCCGCAGAAATTTGCTCATGATAAAATACCCCATCCCAGTCGACGCTTCGTAATGTCTCTTTAGTAACCCTTGGACAAAAGTGTTAAGACCCCTGGTCTTGCCGCAGCATCAGGAAAAGACCTGCCGAGTCTCACTGTTTCTCCCCATGTGTAGTCAGCCACTCCTTTAGCCTCCTTTCTCTCACTGACTACACTCAGTGGAAAGAATCTTCCCCACCCAAATCCTTCTTCCCCAGATTTCTCAGCCTGTTTGTAAGTAATCTGTGGCCACTGAGATTGTGGGGTAAATGTCACACAAAAACGTTGTTATTACCATATTTGCAAACTAAATTGGAAAAGAAAAAACGCCGTATCTCATTCCGTCAAGCCATTCGTTTTGAAAGTGGACATCTGAATCCCACCTCTCCCGTAGGCCACAGTCCTGTGGTCACCGCTGCATGTTCCTGCTGCATTTGGAAGGCTTAACTACTCCTTGATGCTCCATGGTCCCTGGGGTTTTGCTCTGGGAAAGGACGTTGATGACCTTGTCGGCACGCAGGGGTTCGGAGGAAGTCAGTCTGGGCACGTGCTCATGCTGGTGCACATTTGAACCCATGGTGTCTTTCAGAAGACCCGGTGACACAGCCTCACTGCACCCTGGCACAGAGACCTTCGGTGGGCCTTACCTGGGGAAGCACTGTCCTGATTCCCAGGGCACGTCCCCTGGCCTCTGTGAAGGGTGAGGGTCCCTCAGGCTCCCGTCCTGGGGAAGTGTCTAGAGGCCCAGCCGGCAGAGGAGGGAGACCCCCTGGTCCCAGCCAACGGGTGGGACCCACGTCCTCTGGGAGCAGCCCACCAGGAGGGAGACATGCCCGGGGCACCTCACATGCACATCAAGAGATGGTGACAGGGCCCTGCCCTGAGCTTGTGGGAGGAACTCCGCTGCACAGGAGAAAGCTCAGGGCTGACACGGACATACTGCTCTTCCCAGGATCTCCGGGCCTCGTGGGGACAGGGGAGAGCAGGCGGGAAATGGGGGCATCAGATAACAGCCCTTGTTTAATGCCCCGTCTTCCTCCACAAGGCCGGCAGCTCCTTGCCACCCAGTACTGCAGTTCATCACATTATCTGAGGGCTTAGCCCAGAGTAGGGACTCAGTGAGTATTTATGGCCTGAACTAGGAATTTCCTTGAAATAAGGTAATTTAAACATAGTTCCAAGTAGCTAAACACATATAGGCAACATTTATTTCTGGATAAATCCCTATGAGCAGTCCCGGTTAGAATGACTAGCATGACGCTGACCTTGTGTTCTCTCTTCTCTGCTCTTGTCCCACCAACAGCCCTGCAGGAAATTCCTGGCTAGCCATACAACTACCTCGCCATCTATATTTATCATCTGTGTCGACCGTCTGTATCTGTCATCTACATGTGTATCTGTATGGTCTATACCTATACCTACCTATCTATATTTATCATCTGTATCTATATCTGCCATCTCTATACCTATGACTGTATATACGTCTAATCTCTATCTATGTCAATACACACTTACATTTTAGGGGTCTCATTCAGGCCATCTGCTCTTTTATAAAAAGTGATAGCTTTCAGATTCCTATAATGTTTCTACTTATAAAAGATCATAGGTCTGAATGATAATTAGTCTTCTCACACTAATTGGTGACAACTTGAATCCCCTTTTATCTGAGCATCAAAATGCTTTAAATATTAACTAAGCCACACAACCTCTCCGTGCGATCTGTGCCACGTATCTGTGGTAGAGGGGGGTCCGCCCGTCAGCCAGCACAGAGCCAGGGGGGGCTTGTGTGGGCCCTCCGGGCCTGTCACCAGCAGCTCCTGCATAGGTGGTGGGCAGCCAGACCCAGAGCCAGCTGCAAGTGGCCGTCGCTGAACTTCAGGATACTGTCGTACACAAAAACTGGCTTGCCTCTGAACTATGGGACCCCCCCATTTGATTTTTTAAAAGTCAAGTCAGCCAAACAGCTCATTGGACATTTCACTAGTGCGATCAGTCAAGAGAGGCAAAGGACTCTAACCATGCATGTGGGGAAACAGCTGCAGCAAAGGCATATTTTGAAGGAATTCAGACCATGCACCTGATTTAAATGTTAAAGGAGCTCAGAGTCATTTTGGGGAAATTTGTCAATGCTGTCAATATTCATAGGAGTTGATATTTTTTAGTACAAAATAATGCATTACATATGTAGTACAGACACCATTTAATTACTTTATAGATTTATCATCAGTCACATTAATCACATGACATTATATAATGATTTTCTAATATTAATTATATAATAAACTCATATAAAATTAAATAATACAATTATTAAAAATAATTCAGCAACCATGTCACTATTATGCAATTATTATCTTAATAGAATTCATTATGCATATACTTAAAATATAAATTTGTGTGTTATATATTAAAATAAAGTCATTGTTTATAATGGAAATGATATTTAAAAGATTAATATTTTCATCTGAGTGATACTAATACCAGCCATGAACCAGTTCAGGGAATTCCAGGAATTAGTGTGAGCCAGAATTCACAGGACTCTGGAGAGCTATGTGTGGAGAAGAGAGCTTACACCCCTTCTGCCACCCGTTCTAGACACCGTCCTCCTCCCACAGAGCACTTGAGTAGTAGCTGCCGTGACCAGCTGGTCACACTGCTATAAGCAGTGCTGGGCCATGACACTAGTTCAGAACAGCAGTGCATCCTGTGCCCCATCAACTCTCCATTGGCTATAGACTGTCCATGAAGGTGGTGTGACCTTGTAAAGTTCAGGAAGACAGGTCTGTATACTGGTCCCTTCCAGGTAAAGGCTGGCCACGAGGTTAAGTGTTGAATACATCTGCTAAAATGCAAGTGTGTGACCAAGAATAGCCAATGGAGTCATTTTCGTCCATTAGCAGATTGACAACAGACAGGAGCCCGTTGGCCAGACGAGCCCTCCCTGAGCAAGGCCCTAAGGGGACCAGGTGGGCAAGGGTTGAGGGGATTGATGGATTAGGAGATACAACTTGGTGGGCCAGGGTGGACAAGTGGGGCTGAGGGGGAAATAAGGAAGCTGGACACGGGAAACCCAGGGGCAGAAAGAAGGCAGGAACTTCAGGGCAAAGAGCAGGATGACCTGAGGCAGGGGCGGGGGCACAGCAGAAGCCCTGGGGTGGGTAACGGTGGGGGCTGGGCAGTGCAGGCCGTAGCCAGCCTCAGGGGCACCCTCCACCCTGCCCCCGTGCGGGACACTGGCTAGGCTCTCCACACACGCTCACGTGCAGAGGAAAGCGCTCTGCGTCCAGCGTTCTCCCGAATTTCTTAGCTGGCCGTGACTGAACTAAGTGTGACTCCAAATTATCAACAGAAAAGCAAATATATCTCCAGGTATCTCGTGCCCAGGGAAGGGGATCTGTTAGCGATGCCAGTTCCATGAAGGAACGGGGAGGCATGACATTTATAATGTGTGAGTGAAAAAGCAAGTCCCAAATACAAAAGCGAAGGAAATGACAGGGAACAGAGCAATGGAAACCCCATCAGTCTCCATCCGTTTCATGGCCAAGTCTTCTCAATTTTGGTTGTATCTTTAAAAAAGAGTATCAAGGAAAAATACAAATAATGCTTTACTTTGATTTTATAGTTTGTAAGCTTATTATTTTAGTCTCAAATAGAATGACCATTAGTTAACATTTTTATTTCAAACTCACCCACCATGATTCAACCCCCACTCTGGCCTCTCCCAGCATCTTTTTAAAGCTAGATTTCCTCAGGGCATCCTTTGAAGTGAGCTGGAGTCCTTTCTTGGGGTGTCAGGACCTTGGCATGTCAGTCACTGTTCCTCTTATTTTAGCTTTTAAGTGCATGTTTATTTACTCTCTGGATACTGGGGAAATAATTACCGATCACAAAAACAGTTTGGGCCATATAAAAATTAGTTTAAAGTATGAAAATGTAGAGCTAAAAATATTTACCTGCTAAAGATACTGTCCAAAAAGCCCTTCATCTTACTTGTAGAAGACCCTTTTTATCAATGAGAAATACTTGAAAATACCAATAAGTAGAAGAGTAGAACAGACAATTCACAGAAAAAGTCATTGATTTGTGAGTGCATACATGCGCTCATCTTCATTAGCACCTCAACAACATGAATTTTTAAGAGTTACTCTTTTTCATCTATTAAACACTAAAAATATGAGAATGCTCACAGCCCATGTCAAATGTGATGGTGACAATCCACAGGAGTGTAAGATGGTTCAGTGTCTAGAACACATGATCGGATACGCAGCAAGGAACTTAACAGTGCTCGTATGATTTGATGTTTTCTTTTATTTTTTTTGTTTCACGGTGTTTCTTATTTTTTAATTAATAACTTTTTTAAAGGGGCACAAGATATTTTTGAAAATTATTAAAAGAGTAGATCCCAAGAGTTTTCACCTAAAGGGAAAAAGGTTTTTTCTATTTCTTTTTTTGTGTGTGTCTATATGCAATGATGGATGCTAACTAAACTTACTGTGGTAATCATTTTACAATATATGTAAATCAAACCATCATGCTAAACACCTTAAACTTACACAGTGCTGTATGTCAATTATATGTTAATAAAACTGAGGGAAAGTCCTAATAGTCTTTAAGGTTTAACAATGACCTTCTCCTATTTTAACCCCGTCTTGTCTCTCCATTTTTCAACAGTATCTATGCTCCACTCCTTTAGCTATTTCTTCTGATATTTACCTCCACATTTCTAAGTAATATTGCCCACTGCTATCTGGTGCATCAATTTTAACCTCTTTTGAGTTTTCGTTATGGTAGATCAAGTCGTAAAAATTTTCTTCATCTCCCAATTACAATTTCATCATTATTTTATGGTTAAATCCATTGTCTGCAATTTCATTACACAACTATGAAAAT
Organism: Phataginus tricuspis; assembly: GCA_029783875.1. Lineage (NCBI taxonomy): Eukaryota > Metazoa > Chordata > Mammalia > Pholidota > Manidae > Phataginus > Phataginus tricuspis. The sequence goes on along the minus strand of JAQQAC010022866.1, from coordinate 41,472,850 downwards.
CTTATTCACTACCAAGCCTAGTGGAGTACTATATTTGCACTTTCTATTTTCTACAACTTTCAGTTTTCCCTGGAGTTAATAATTGCTTCTTTTTCTCATTTTATTTTCCTTTTTTCCCCTTTTTTTGTGAATCTCTGGCTGAATATTCTCTATATAATTTTCTTCAAGACTCTCTTTTACCAGAGGATGTCCACATGATCTACCTTTGACCCTCTGCCTTGAGCCGGCCACACCCCAGTCCAGCCTGAACTATGTGTTTTCTAGTCCTGCTTGTGTCACTGTTACCCTGGGACTTTCTTTTGCAGTCATTTTATTAATTTCTTGTCTGTGTTGGTCCCATGCCATTCTCTTTCTTGGTTTATTTCACCGTTAAGGCAGAACACTATTTTCCAATACGCAGGAAGTAAATTTTATAAGGTGCACATGTCTGAAAATGTCTTTATTTCACTCTTTCATGTGATGGTAATTTGATTGAGTATAGAAAGCTGAGTGGAGAAATATGGGCCATTTTGATTCCTGTGACTTGCTATGTTGCCAGGTTTGGTCTGCCTTTCTCTGTCTCAAAGCATTTAGTTTTTTTTTATGCCTGGTGTTTTATTCTTTACTCCAGCGTTGTACTTAGTATTCTTGGAAACCACTGATCGGATTTTCACGCTCTTTAGTGCTAGCTCCTGTTGGTTGGATATTAGTCCTTGTGGATTCATCCTCCTCTATTTTTCTTATTATTCCTTATCTCATATTGTCCATCTCTGTTTTTGTTCTATTTCTAGAGAAATATCCTCGATTTATCTCCTAACCTTTCAACTTAATTTTTACTTTAGTTATTGAAGTTTTTATCCATAAGAGTTCATGTTAACTAATCATTCTCTTTTAGAACATCTTGTCTATTCTTTCACTGATGCAATACCTCTTCTTTTCTTTCTGTAGCTATTCATTAAATGTTCCTTAAAATTCTCTTCCCCCACTGACTTGTCTCTATTTCCATTTGGTTACATTTTGCCTTTTACCTCTTTTGTTCTGTATTTTGCAGGATAGAGGCTTTCTTCAACTGTGCAGTTCATTCCTGAACACTACTAAATATTTTATTAATATTGGTTTAAACAGAACCAAAGTAAGGCAGCACATAGTCCTCGCAGGCTTATTGGGAACAAAATTCTTGGAGCAAGACTGTCTGGTTTTCAGTTCACTTACCAGACATATGCCTGTAAGCAGGTTCTCTAACCCTTGTGCCTGTTTCCTGGTCTTTGGAATAAGGCCAGCGACAGTGCTGCAGGATTGTTGTGACATTTGAATCAGTATCTGATACTTAGAACAATTTCTCACACATAGAAAACACTTACTAAATCTTAGCTATTATTATTACCTGATTAGGCCATATTCTGGTGTCTAGTTCTGACATCTACACATAAGAAGGACATTGCCAAGCTAAGGAATTTTAGGAGAATGATGACAAAAGATCTGGTGACTATCATTTGAAGAATGGTTAAGAGAACCATGAATGTGTAGCCTGAATAAGGGAAAATATATTGGTGGGACATTAATCTTTAAATAATAGAATATGCATTTGCTAATATACCTCTTCTTTTCTCTGGTTGTAGACTTTGATGGTTTTACTAAAATCCACAAGACAGCTCTACTAGCCATGGTGTAAGTGAAAGGGGTTCTGTGAAACAATAGAAGGGGGAGAGAAGAACTTAGGAGAACAAAACAATGCGGATAGTCTAAACAGATCACTGATCGTTATCACACTACATTCCGCAAAGACAAGCATGGCCTGTATGAGTTTCCTACTGCAGCTGTAACAAATTAGCTGCCCGTCTTCTGGGTTACACAACACATGCTTATTAACCTGAAGTTCTGTGGGTCAGAAGTTGCACAAGGTGTTGGCAGGGCGTCATGCCTTCTGGAGGCTCCAAGAGAAAAGCTGTTTTCCTGTCTTCTGAAGCTTCTGGAAGCTGCCCGCACTCCTTGGCTTGTGACCCTTCCTCCATCTTCAAAGCCAGGAGAGCAGCAACTACAAATCTCCCTCCCTCTCTCTCTGTCTCTTCCTCTACTGCAATCTGACCCTCCTACCTCCCTCTTAGAAGATCATTGTGATCATATTGGACCCACCCAGATAGTTCAAGGTAATGTCTCCATGTCAAGATCTTAATTTAACCACATCTGCAAAGACATTTTGCTGTGTAAGATAACGCTTTCACAGATATCAGGGACTAGGATATAGGCGTCCCTGAGGGGTGTTATTCTGACCACCGCATGGCCCATATCTGGAGATGGAAATGCAGTGGGAGGTGAGCAAGCCGGAGAACGCGAGGACTCCTCTTAGCCCAGGGGAGAACACGTGACGGTGAGGTCTCAGGTCCTGGGTGTTGTCATCAGGACACGAGTCCAGGGGACCCTTAACAACCAGGCCCAGGAGGAAGCCAGGAACGGGGGAGAAAGGAAGGAAGGGCACGAGGAGATGTGCAGCCTGAGGGCCGATCAGCTTTCTCGGCAAGACTAGGGAGCGCGTTGCCAGTGACCCTCAGCAGGCCACCTGCACTAGATTCAGGCTGATAATAGGGCTCCAGGACCGAACCGCAGTGCCCTTTAAAGGGAGGCCGCCTCTAAAGTGTCAGCTCTGAGGGCCTGAGGGCTGGGGTCACATAATTTTTTATATGATTATTAAAAGTAATATGTGTATGATTTCCTTACAAATGCATGTTATCCTTACAAATCACAAAGGAATAAAAGGGACAAAAACTCACAAACTCCATTTCCAGTGAAATAAGGAGATAAATATGAAGCTGTTTTTTCTGATTGATGTGGAAGATCTACCAAAACAATGAGATTGGGTGGAAGAGGAGAAAGAAGAGATGAGACGGTAGAGAGGGCGTAGCAGTGACTGTCAGCAAAGGGACATTTCCTGAGGGGAGGAGCTCGCCTTGGAGTCCAAAACACCCATGAGCCTGTTTGTTACAAAGGGCCTCAGACTTCAGACTCTGGGGAGCAACGTCTGCAGCGGATTCCCTGCTGGCGTCAGAGTCAGGGACTGGGAAGAGGTGTTGGTCCGGGGCGACACTAGGGAGGGAAGCCGGGGGCCGTGCGTCCCGGAGGCTGCCCCCTAAGAAGCCCTTCTGTGCTTAAGGAAAACCCACATTTTCTGTGATGAGTAGTGAAAGTTGAGCTGCTGTAGCATTGGTACAAATCCGCTGTGAGAAAAAAATTAGGGGAAAAGACAGCAACATTTAATGCCAGATCAATGTCACCAACCACAAAATAAATGCTGCTAACTGAAAAAATGATTATCTTCCATATAAGATGAATATTGTGTGGAAATAAAAACTTAAAATGTTGATTGTGTCTAGAAGGGACAATTCTAGAAAGAGGAGGTGGAAGAGCTCTGGGAAGATATTAGTAAAATGCAAAATGTTAGAAAAAAAATCTTAGAAATGAAGATTATATGTTCTTTCTATAAGACTATATATACTTATATTATATATCAATTTCCCCAAGGGGCAATGGGCTCAGTGTTCCCTAATTCAGTGTTTGCAGTGACTTTATAGAGCATAACTGCTGTGAATAATAAGAATGTACTGTATGTGTGTGTATGCATATTTACACGTCTATATATGTGTGTGTGTGCGTCTTTGCCACTGTTTTCCTTCAAACACTATTATCAATACGATAATATACTTTGTTTAAGAAGGGGGTCTCAAGGGTTCTTACAGAGGGTTATCAAGGGCATTTTGAGCTGTCAGTAGGTCTTCCTGGACAATCATACCTGTACGCAGTTTGAGTTGAAGTTTGTTTGAGGTTAATTTAAATATATTAATCCCAGCCCTCTATTCAACTACTGCTTGTTTATGAAATTTGTATAAACCTTGGGAGAGTTTACTCATTACTTACTTCAGTCAGCAATATTTTTATTTTATTCATGTTGTGTTTATCACCACAGCACCTGCATGCCATGCAGATAAGAATTTCCGAGATACTAGTCATTTAAGCCACGGGGCAATGAAATCACCGTTCCATACAAGCCAAGAGCAGGTAGGTGCCGGATGCAAAGAGAAAGTGAGCAGACTTCTTGCACCAGGGGAGCCGTCCATGGAGACTGTGCTCTGCACTCAGTCCCAATTGTTGCCTAAGTGATACTGCTTTAGGAAAACAATACTCAAGTTCTCTTTGCTGAAGCATCACAAATGCAGCTGTGAACACGGCCAGACAGCTCAGACCTCTGTTTGAGACAGGTCAGGCCGTCTGTTTGCTAGGTGGAACTTCTGGGGGTCTCTCCTTCCACCCCTTGCTGGTTGGGCACACTCCCATTCCATCTTCAGTTTGGTCTATAACAAAGATGTCCCATCCTCTTCCTTCCTACCTCTTGCTCCCAGCCCTGAACTTTTACTCTTCCCAATGTCTGCTTGTATACGTCCATCCATCTATCCATCCATCCATCAATATTTACTGAACTCCACTAAGTGCCAGAAATTATCCTGAGGATACTGTGATGAACAAGACTGAAATTGTTCTACTCGCAGGGAGTCTTGATTGTAAAGGTGGAAGATGTACAGTGATCAAGTAAGGGCATTAAATATACATCAAAATATGAGATATGAGGAGATTTTATACAGAAAATTCAAGTTAGTGATAGAGAATGGCTAGGTAGCTATTTTAGATTGAGTGACTGGGAAAGACCTCTCAGAAGAGATAATACAACTTTTTGTGTTGTGTTTTCATTTTCACTTCATTTAAACTATTTTCTAGTTTCCATTTCTCTTTTTTTCTTTAACCCAGGTGTTATTTAGGAATGTGTTATTTACTTTCCAAGTATTTGGGAACTTCCTAGAACTATTTGTTACTCATTTATAACTTAATTCTATTTGATTAAATATCATACTTTATGTGACTTGAATTCTTGTTGCTTTTGAGATTTATTTTATGATTCTATGGACCAGAATGTGGTCTACCTTGGTAAATACTCTGTGAAAATTAAAAGAATGTGCATTTGCTGTTGTTAAGTGGTATGTTCTATAAATAGTAATTATATCAGGTTGGTTGACAGTGTTGTTCAAATCTTTTGTATCCTTACTGATTTTCAGTCTCTTTTTTCTGTCAGTTATTAAGAGGATATTGAAATAGGATTACAATTGTGGATTGTGCATTTCTCTTTATATTTCCATTAGTTTTTGCTTCATTTATTTTGAAATTTTGCTATTAGATACATAAATGTTTATATGTTCGTCCTCTGGATAAATTGAGTCCTTTACAAGTAACAAAATTATTTTTAGACTGGGTAATATTTTTTGCTCTTTTATCTACTTTTCTAATAATAAAACCTTCTTATTTTTGAGTTTTGTTAACATGGTATATCTTTTTTCCCTGTCTTTTTACTTTTAACTTATTTGTGTCTTGTTAAGGTATATTTATTATAGGTAGTGTATAGTTGGGTCTTGCTTTTTTTGCCAATGTGACAATCTCTGCCCTTTAAATAGTATGTTTGTACAGTTTACATTTAGTTTTATTATTGAAGTGGTTAAGTTTAAGTCTATCATCTTGCATTTTTTTCAATTTGTTCCATCTCTTCTTTATTTCCTTTTCCTATTTTTCTGACTTCTTTTAAATTGAGTATATTTAATGATTCCATTTTATTCCCTTTGTTGTTCTTTATCCCCATTTGCCTTCAAGTGATATACTATTTCATGTATAAGAAACAACCCTGAATGACCATTTCCTGTGCTCTACATCACTTTGTGTAGATCTGTATTTCCATCTGGTATAATTTTCTTTCTGTCTGACATCTTTCTTCTTCCCTTCACATTCTTGCGCTGTGGCTCTAATGGAGATGGGTCACTGCTCTCTTGATGATCTACTGATGTAGACCAACAGAAATTTGAAAAAAGTCATTTCACATTCTTTTTTCAAAATATTTTCACTATCAAAATCTGGGTTGATAGTTTTGTTTTTCTTTCAATCGTTTAAAGATTCTGTTTCACTGACTTCTACAGTCATTGTTTCTAAAAACAATTCTGCTTTTATCATTAAGTTTGTTCCTCTGTGATTAACATGTCCTTTCCCTTTGTATGCTTAAAAAATGATCTTTCCAGATCTGGTTTTGAGTAACATATTGTGATGCACCTTGGTGTAGTTTTCTTCAAGTTTCTTGTACTTGGGGTTCTTTGAGCTTCTTGCATCTGTGGATTTATAGCGGAGTTTTAAAACCTAAAATCTGGAAATTGGTTAGCCATTAATGTTGTTCCACAGTTCAAGGTCCACAATTCACTTTTTAAAAAATTCTTGTTTCTTTATTTTTTTTTGGTAGTTTTTATCAGCATACCTTCAAGTTCAATTATCTCTGCTTCCACAAAATCTATTGCACTATCAATCTCATCTACGTATTTTCATCTCGGCCATCATAGTTTTCATTTCTTAAAATTCAGTTTGTATCTTTTTTATATCATCCATGTCTCTACTTTTGAAACATGCAGAATAAAGCTCTCATAACTGTTTAATATCCTTGTCTGTTAATTCTCACATTTCTGAGTGTAATAGATCTGAATAAGTTTCAATTTATTGATTTTTAAAAAATCCTTTTTGTGATTTGTATTACCCTGCTTCTTTCTTTGTATTCCTGGTCGTCTTTGATTGGATTCCTGCCAGACACAGTGAGTTTTACTTTGTTTGGTGTTGTATATCTTTCTATTCTTAAAAGTATTTTGACTTTTGTTCTGAGGTGCAGTTAAGTTACATGGAAATAGTTTCTTCCTTTCCAGTACTGGCACTAATATTTGTTAAGTGGTATCAGAGTGGTGCCTACATAAGGCTAATATTACCAGCTTCTGGGGCAATACTATTTGAGTAGTCTACCCATTGTCCCAAGATTTATGAGATATTCCAGGCTTACTGATAAGAAAAAGCACTAGAAATAGTTCTGTTTTACAAATAATGGTACTATTTCCTCCAAAACATATTTTTAATACATTATAGAGTTCACTCATTTCAAGTGCATAGCTCAATAATTGTTTGTAAAGTTACCAAGTTGTGAAACCATCACCATAAATCAGTTTTAGAGTATTTTCATCATACTAATAAGATTCTTCATGTCTACTTGCTGTCAATCCTTGTTTCCTGATCCAGGCAAGTATTAATCTATGTTCCTGTGGAGGGCTTCCCAGAACACTCATGTGTAAGTCTTTGTGTAGATGAGTTTTCATGTCTCTTGAGTAGATACCTCAGAGTGGAACTGCTGCGTCACAGCCAAATTTATATTCAACTTTTGAAGAAATTGCCAAATGGATTTGCAATGTGGCTGCCGATTCTCACAAGTAGTATATGAGGGTCCCTGTTTCTCCATATCCTTGCCAACATCTTTTTATTGTATGTCTTTTTCACTATAGCCATTCTAGTGAGTGTGACATAATTTTGCACTGCATTTTAAATTACATTTCTCTAATGCAATGTTGATCTTGTATTTACTGGCCATTCATGTACCATCTTCAGTGAAATATCTACAGAAATTGTCCACTTTTTTGATTGTTTGTCTTCATAGTATTGAGGAGTGTTTTTTTTTTGGTTTGGTTTGGTTTGGGATTTTTTGTAGTCTGGACATAAGGTTTTTGTAGGATAGTGTGTTTGCAGAAATTTCTTTCTCAGTCTGTTCCTTGTCTTCATTCCCTTAATGGTGTCATTTGAAGTACCACTTATCCATCATCTAATGCATTCCGATAGTTCCTCTCTCAGTCTCCATTAGTGTCTTCCCACACATGTACTGATCAGTATTTAGATAAATCCTCGAGGGGACCCTCTCCAGATCTTTCAGATTCTATGTGCAACTCTCTTCTCTAGAGCTTTGTCCCGTGAGCCTGACCACCTTGCTGCACCCTGGATTTCACCTTGTCTCCTGGCCTCAGGGTGCCTGCCTGGTCTGCGTGGGGTCCTCCTCTCTGCACCATGGCAGGGAACTCTCCCTGGTCACGAAGTTGACATTCATTTGTTCCCTGTCTCTCAAGAATCTGTGCTTTGTTGCCTACTGTTCAGTTTCTTTAATACTGTTTTAAATGTATACTTCTGTTATTTAGTTTATCATTATTTTTAATCATTCCAAGTGGGATGATAAATCCAGCTTCTGTAACTCCAACTTGGCCAAAAGTGGAAGTCATATCATGGAGATGCTATTAGGCTGAGGTCTGAGCGGCCGAAGGTATAAAGCCACAGGACACTCAAGTGAGGGCCGAGATGTGAAAGGCAGGAAGGCACTATCCCTGGTGCAGAAGACTGAACCTGCTAGAGGAAGGCCTTTGTCGGGAACAAGTTTAATGTGTTTTAGGAACACACCAAAAGGCTAGAGCCGTTGAATCTTGACACAGGAGAAGAAGATGAGGTAGAAGAGGTAAGCAAGGTAAAAGCAGTAGATTTTGGTAACAGGGTGAGGGACTAGAACTTACCTGAAGTGAAATGGGATGCTCTGGAATCCTGCTCCTTACCATACCTGTCTCTGGACCCTGGTTTCCATTGTTTGCTGGTTTCTCCTTGGCCTTTTGACTTCAGCCCTCACTATGATGTTCAATGTTCTTCGTTCCCTCTCTTTATATTGCTTCTACTGCCTTAATAATAGAACTTCTCCATCTTTTAGGTCTTAAAGAACCCTAAGAAGGCCAGGCCATAGCCAAAATACTTCTCATTGTCACCTTCCACACACACACACACACACACACACACACACACACACACGCACACACATGCACCACCCATGATGGATTTTGAGAAGCCACAGAATATAGACAAAGATGATTCAGGAAATCCTTTGCTATACTATCCTTCTCCAAAGATGCACTTTCATGGAGACGAGATGCATGAAAAGCAGGGACCTGCCAATGATACTGACCTGGACCTTTTTACACCCTCTCTTAGGATTTCTTATAGCTCCACTAGACTACCTGGGAATTTGGAAATTTGGTTAAAACTGAAATAATTTACAACCATAGGAATTATTATTATTGTTATTCGAATGCATTCACCTCATTACCTCTCCTGGGGAGAAAATTGTTAGATGCTTGGTGTCTGGAGCAGAAAGGAATTTACCCTGACAAGGTATTTTTTGTGCTTTTGTTTTCCTTGGTGTCTGATGATGAGGACTGCCTCTTAATGGTCTCCTGATGTGTGACTAGATCTCCAGGATATAATTGTGCCATTGCTGGTTGGGAAATTTTATCCCTGTCAATTTTGTTCTTTCAGTTCTTTTTTTTTGAAATAAAAATGTCAATACAGGAAACATATTTTGCTGCTTTTTTCTTTTCAACCCCAGTTCCCATCTCATCATAGTTTGTGACTATTTCTGCTAAAGACTTGCCACATGCTGACTACCCCCTCATGCTTACAATCCTTAAGATCCAAAGAATATCAGTCATATGTGTTCAGCTAATTTATACATTTGTATTTACTCAGTGAGGACTTTATATTTTCCACACAATGTACTTTTAACAGTGTCCAGATGCCCATCCATCTAGGTATCATTGTACACACAACACTCAGAAGCATACAACCTCCTGTCAATGGAGCTGCCCAGAAATGATCATCTATTTCCATACCCACCTCTTATTACATCTTTCTTGAGTCTTAACAAGACACAGAGACACAAGGAGTGAAGTGATTTCAGGGGCATGTCTCTCTCCACTGAGCTGTAATATAAAGGGTGTGGAGAAAAGAAGAAAGTCGGAAGGAGGCAGGGAGGGAGGAAGGAAAAGAAAAAAAAATAATGCTAATGATGGTGAATCATTTAAACACTGTATGATCAGGTGGCTTCAAAATCCTAAGAGAGAAGCCGTAATTCTTTGTTTCTTGGGTCCAAAGAACGGCCTCTTCAGTTCCTGGTGGAGAATAGGCCTCTCTAGATCCAATTTACTTAGGGCTTTTCGCTCTCTGTCCTTGAAAGTAACCAAGTTTATAACGATCCCCTCGCCTCCTGGGCTCCTTAATCATGGTAACTGGTGCCCGCTCCCCATTACGACCCTCCCCACCTCCACCCAAGCCCATTTCCTCTGTGCCCCCCAGGAAAGGATAACTTTTACGAGGCAATCTGTTGCAATCCCATCAATTTTCCTTTCTGCATTGAGGCCACAGGGTAGTACATGCTCTGAGGGTCCCTCCGAAGGATTTACTTAGACAGCTTTCATGGATGCTGGTAACGGAGACTGCATTTGTTCACGGCTCCATCCTGGAGTCGGTACAACGACACACAGAGGACAGTTACGCTCGTTCGTTTTCCCTTATTTGCCTCTTTGAATTTTTTATCATGACTCAATTGGTTTGAAAAATCAATCGGAGGAACAACCAAAATACCATGGCTGAGGGGCCCTGACTCATTTCAATTATACCATGTATTCAAAATTTGCTCAGACCCTTCTAAACCTAGACAGTGTATAGCTTTTCATTCTTTAGGACAATAGGAATACCCTAGAATGTGACTCTTTGTAATATATTATATCATCCAAGTGAGGGTAGCAGGAAGAGAGATCAGTGTTCCTCTCAGCCCTGTGATCCTGAATGAAGCCACCTGTTAGAGGTGTCAATTTTGTGGTAACAAAAATATCTTAGAACCCCAGATTTGGGAGTATCTGAAAACTCTCTCCAGCCTTGTCATCCACATTTGCTCCAAGCTCTCTGGCATCAGAGAGCTCATTACTTCCCCATCCCATCCCTGCACTGTTTCTTTATTAGAAAAATTTCCCTCACACTGAAGTACTACCTACCTCTCTAGGTACATTCTCAATCTTCTATACCTGTAATCAACAGTACCTGTAATTTGGTCCCAGTGTTTTCAGTACTTGACTAAACTCACTTGTCTTCCCAGCCCTCAGCTCCAGGCAGATCTCTTCTAGCCAGGCTTTCCCAGCCCTGCGGGGGGCCTGCAGGCTCCAACCTTTGTTCTGGTATCCTTACTGCCTATGGCTGGCTGGGAGATGTGCCCCACCAAAGATCACCATGTCCTGGTCCGTGAGCTCTGTAAGTGCGCTGTTTTACATGGGAAAAGGACTCAGCAGGCGTGATGAAGTCAAAGACCTTAAGGTGGGGAGGTTATCCTGACCTAGCTGAGGGGGCAAGAGGTAATCAGGAGGGTCCCTAAAAGAGAGAGGCAGGAGTCAGAGAAGGGGATGGGACAGAGGCAGAGAACGAGGGACCGAGAGGGAGGCCTGAGGCTGCTGTGTTACTGCCTGGAAGGTGGAGGCGGGAGCCCCAATCCAGGGCAGGCAGGTGGCCCCTAGACTGCAGGAGGCAGGATACATGTCCTCCACTGGACCTGTCAGAAGGAACCCAGCCCTGCACACATCTTGGCTGGAGAGTTTCAGACCTCCAGAACTGTAAGAAATAAATTTGTGTTTTTAAGAAGACTTTAAGTTTATAACTTTTTACAGCAGCCGTAGAGAACAAAAACATGCCTCCAGTGCTTTCCTCTCTTCATTCTTCCCAGCGAATCCCTCCCACCCTGCCAGACCCAGTAATTCTTTGTGACTTTGATCTGAAGTGATTGCTCTATGTCCCAGACATACGTAACAATGATTGCCTCGGACCCACTCAGTTAAAACAAACATTGCACTATGCTGCTCACCCTCAGAAACTGCATGGACGCTCCTGTGAGTACTCGGTTCATTCAACTGTCCATGTCTATATGGTCTTCACAACCTGATCACTGCCTTTTTGTTTACAGAAACCAGATTTGAATTTATCTTGCTGGGTCCACTGGAATTAAACCCAGGAACTTAATAAGCCCATGAATAAGCATGGTTCATGAATTTTTCCTCTTTCCTGAATCACAGCCTCCTCCCTTGGGTACATGAAGAGCACATTTGTATATGATAGGAATAGAAACTTTGCACTCTAGGCTTCCACCCCAAAGCAGGTCAACCAAAAAGCCTGATCACGCTTCTTTCACTTACTTACAGCCGTACTTTTTGCTCCTTTTATGCACTCCAGGTAATTGCCACCAGTAAGATCTTACAAAGCCTGCTTCGAGTACTAACTCTATCTGAATTTCCCCTTTTCACAATTTCAGTGACTCTTCTATCAATTAATTCTTCATTTTTCCAAGAAATCTCTTAGCTCTTTCCTTTTTTAAAAAAAAGTAACAATCTATGATATACAGAAGCCAAAAATATCTGATGTCTTTATTAGCGAAAGCTGTGTCAAACCCACAAAAACTGAAACAACAAAATTCCCCAATACCTTCAAACAAGAAGCAAACAAAACTGCACCGAAATTCCCCATTTCATTTCTAGCCGTGTACTCCTAAGTGAATTAATGGTTAGTAAAGGCAGTTTTGCTGAGGCAGGTGTTGTACAGGAACTTTCTGCAGACAAAGGACCACAAAACCAGAACCATGCTTAGTTTAAAATAATTCAATTAAGCGGAAGTCACCCTATAAATAAATATATTGAAATGTCCAATGGAATACCAGAGTAATGATTAATAGAGTGTTTCCATATCAAAATTAACCCAGTTTTTAACATCTGCATTATTATAGTATGGGCATGTCCATGGTTCATTTTGCACTGCAAACACATTAAACATACATTCCATTATGCAAACTTTTATGCATATGCATAATCTTTGTAGTAATATAATTTATTTAAGGAAGACTATGAAAATCTTACACTCCCTTTAAATTCTGCTTATTTAAAAAATACGTATCACAATCTCTACCTTGAATATACTCATTCATTTACTGGGATATAAATTTCATTTGCTCTTATGGGTTTCACAGGCCCCCAGACCCCAACCTGCAGAGCATCCCCTGGAGACCAAGTATCCTTACACTAACTTCCAAGACTTGCTGTTTAATGTAATTCATTTCTTTTTTAAGGAAACAAATGTGGCTTGTACTTGTGCCCCTGACGAGTCAATGCTGTGATTCCACAGCGAGCCTGACATCTCTGTCTCCCTCTCGGCCTGGCTAGCCCCGTCGTCCCTGACTCCTTGCCGGCCTTCAATAGGGACAGGATGGGTCGTGTAGCAGCTGCAAAAGACTTCACAAACGCTGGCTGACGAGAAGTGACAGCCCTGTATATCTCTCCGTGGCATTGACAGCTGACAGATGGATACCACTCACACACAGGAAGAGAGCCCCCGGGATGATCCGCCGACATTCCTCTCTGTTCACAGGGCCACATTTGATTGAGTGTCGCTCAGAATAATAAACCCTTGTCGATGTGCGGAGAGCGGTTCTCTCTCACACAATGGCCTGGGATTTTTTTCTTCCCTAAAACATGAACAAACATACACACTAAAGCTCTGCTTGTGGATTGTTTTCTTTCTATCTTTGTTTTGGAAAAGAAAAAAGAGGAGAGAGGAAAAAAGAAATCAAAAGAGCGTCCAGCATTTGCACAGAGTCATTCAGACAGAGGGAGCGATCCCTGTGTAACAGAACCCCGCCTGGGCTTTGCTCCATTACAATCCCTCCATCTGACCAGTCTGCTTGCTATAATCCTTCGGATTGTTTTTATTTCCTTCCATAAATCAGCTCATCTTTAAAAGCACTGCTGCTTGGTTAGGTGGAAGAGAGTAACATAAAACTGGACGGGAGGCGTGTTGACAGAGAGGAGAGGGCGTGAGGAGGAGGGAGGATGGAGGATGGACAGAGCGAGGCACCCACCGACGGACAGATGGTGAACACAGAGGGAGGAGACGAGGCCAAGAAAGCTGAGGGAGCTGGTGCGAACAAAATGGGGAAGTCTCCAGCCTTTTCTTGCAAGAGCAAGAAATTATTGAAATAATTTCTTTTTTTTTTATTACGGTATATACACTCTTATAAAGGTTTCACATGAAAAAACAATGTGGTTACTACATTCATCCATATTATCAAGTCCCCACCCATACCCCAATGCAGTCACTGTCCATCAGTGTAGTAAGATGACACAGATTCACTGTTTGCCTTCTCTGTGCTGCACTGTTTTCCCCGTGACCCCCCACACCATGTGTACTAAACATAATACCACTGAATCCCCTTCTCCCTCCCTCCCCATCCGCCCTCCAACACCCCTCCCCTTTGGTAACCACTAGTTCCTTCTTGGAGTCTCTGAGTTTGCTGCTATTTTGTTTCTTCAGTTTTGCTTCATTGTTATACTCCACAGATGAGGGAAATCATTTGGCACTTGCCTTTCTCTGCCTGACTTATTTCACTGAGCATAATATACTCCAGGTCCATCCATGTTATTGCAAATGGTAGGATCTGTTTCTTTCTTATGATTGAATAGTATTCCATTGTGTATATGTACCACTTCTTCTTTATCCATTCATCTACTGATGGACACTTAGTTGCTTCCATATCTTGGCTATTGTAAAAAGTGCTGCAATAAATATAGGGGTGCATATGTCTTTTTGAATCTAAGAAGTTGTATTCTTTGGGTAAATTCCAAGGAGTGGGATTCCCAGGTCAAATGGTATTTCTATTTTTAGTTTATTGAGGAGCCTCCATATTGCTTTCCACAATGGTTGAACTAACTTACATTCCCACCCGCAGTGTAGGAGGGTTCCCCTTTCTCTGCATCCTCGCCAGCATTTGTTGTCCTTAGTCTTTTCGATGCTGGCCATCCTGAGTGGTGTGAGGTGGTATCTCATTGTGGTTTTAATTTGCATTTCCCTGATGATTAGTGGTGTGGAGCATCTTTTCATGTGTTTGTTGGCCATCTGAATTTCTTTGGAGAACTGTCTCTTCATATCCTCTGCCCACTTTTTATTTGGGTTATTTGCTTTTTGGGTGTTAAGGCATGTAAGTTCTTTATATATTTTGGATGTTAACCCCTTGCTGGATATGTCACTTACAAATATATTCTCCCATATTGTAGGATGCCTTTTTGTTCTGTTGATGGTGTCCTTTGCCATACAGAAACTTTTTAGTTTGATGTAGTCCCATGAGTTCATTTTTGCTTTTGTTTCCCTTGCCCGAGGAGATGTGTTCAGGAAGAAGTTGCTCATGCTTATATTCAGGAGATCTTTGCCTATGTTGTCTTCGAAGAGTTTTATGGTTTCATGACTTACATTCAGGTCCTTGATCCATTTTGAGTTTACTTTTGTGTACGGGGTTAAACAGTAATCCAGTTTCATTCTCTTGTATGTAGCTATCCAGTTTTGCCAACACCAGCTGTTGAAGAGGCTGTCATTTCCCCATTGTATGTCCATGGTGTCTTTATCATGTATTAGTTGACTATATATGATTGGGTTTATATCAGGGCTCTCTAGTCTGTTCCATTGGTCTATGGGTCTGTTCTTATGCCAGTACTATTGTCTTGATTACTGTGACTTTGTAGTAAAGCTTGAAGTTGGAGAGCATAATCCCCCCAGCTTTATTCTTCCTTCTCAGAATTGCTTTGGCTATTCTGGGTCTTTTGTGGTTCCATATGAATTTTAGAACAATTTTCTCTAGTTTGTTGAAGAATACTGTCAATATTTTGATAGGAATTGCATTGAATCTGTAGATTGCTTGAGGCAGGATGGCCATTCTGACAATATTAATTCTTCCTATCCATAAGCATGGGATGTGTTTCCATTTATTGGTATCTTCTTTAATTTCTCTCATGAGTGTCTTGTAGTTTTCAGAGTATAGGTCTTTCACTTCCTTGGTTAGGTTTATTCCTAGGTATTTTATTCTTTTTGATGTAACTTTGAATGGAATTGTTTTCCTGATTTCTCTCTCTGCTAGTTCATTGTTAGTGTCTAGGAATGCCACAGATTTCTGTGTATTAACTTTGTATCCTGCAACTTTGCTGAATTCAGATATTAGATCTAGTAGTTTTGGAGTGGATTCTTTAGGGTTTTTTATGTACAATATCATATCATCTGCAAACGGACAGTTTAATTTCTTCCTTGACAATCTGGATGCCTTTTATTTCTTTGTGTTGTCTGACTGCCATGGCTAGGACCTCCAGTACTATGTTGAATAAAAGGGGGGAGAGTGGGCATCCTTGTCTTGCTCCTGATCTTAAAGGAAAAGCTTTCAGCTTCTCGCTGTTAAGTATAATTTTGGCTGTGGGTTTGTCATATATGGCCTTTATTATGTTGAGGTACTTGCCCTCTATACCCATTTTGTTGAGATTTTTTATCATGAATCAATGTTGAATTTTGTCAAATGCTTTCTCAGCATCTATGGAGATGATCATGTGGTTTTTGTCCTTCTTTTTGTTGATGTGGTGGATGATGTTGATGGTTTTCGAATGTTGTACCATCCTTGCATCCCTGGAATAAATCCTACTTGATCATGATGGATGCTCTTTTTGAAGTATTTTTGAATTTGGTTTGCTAATATTTGGTTGAGCATTTTTGCATCTATGTTCATCAGGGATATTGGTCTGTAATTTTCTTTTTTTGTGGTGTCTTTGCCTGGTTTTGGTATTAGAGTGATGTTGGCCTCATAGAATGAGTTTGGAAGTATTCCCTCTTCTTCTACTCTTTGTAAAACTTTAAGAAGGATGGGTATTAGATCTTCACTAAATGTTTGATAAAATTCAGTGGTGAAACCATATGGTCCGGGTGTTTTGTTCTTGGGTAGTTTTTTGATTACCAGTTCAATTTCGTTGCTGGTAATAGGTCTGTTCGGATTTTCCATTTCTTTCTGGGTCAGCCTTGGAAGCTTGTATTTTCCCAGAAAGTTGTCCATTTCTTCTAGGTTATCCAGTTTGTTAGTATATAATTTTTCATAATATTCTCTAATAATTCTTTGTATTTCTGTGGTATCCGTAGTGATTTTTCTTTTCTCATTTTTGATTCTGTTTATGTGTGTAGACTCTCTTTTTTTCTTGATAAGTCTGGCTAGGGGTTTATCTATTTTGTTTACTTTCTCAAAGAACCAGCTCTTGCTTTCATTGATTCTTTCTATTGTTTTATTCTTTTTTATTTTAATTATTTCTGCTCTAACCTTTATTTTGGGCCTCATTTGTTCTTCTTTTTCTAGTTTTGTTAATTGTGAGTTAGACTGTTCATTTGGGATTGTTCTTCTTTTCTGAGGTAGGTCTGGATTGCAATATACGTTCCTCTTAGCACGGCCTTTGCTGTGTCCCACAGATTTTGTGGTGTTGAATTATTGTTGTCATTTGTTTCCATATATTGCTTGATCTCTGTTTTTATTTGGTTGTAGATCCATTGATTATTTTGGAGCATGTTGTGAAGTCTCCATGTGTTTGTGGGATTTTTCATTTTCTTTGCATAATTTATTTCTAGTTTCATATCTTCGTGGTCTGAGAAACTGGTTGGTACAATTTCAATCTTCTTGAATTTACCGAGGCTCTTTTTGTGGCCTAGTATATGATCTATTCTTGAAAATGTTCCATGTGCATTTGAGAAGAATGTGTATTCTGCTGCTTTTGGGTGTAGAGTTCTGTAGATGTCTGTTAGGTCCATCTGTTCTATTAGGTTGTTCAGTGCCTCTGTCTCTTTACTTATTTCTGTCTGGTTGATCTGTCCTTCAGAGTGAGTGGACTACTGAACTCTCCTAGAATGAATGCATTGCATTCTAATTCTTCTTTTAATTCTGTTAGTATTTGTTTCACATATGTAGGTGCTCCTTTGTTGGGTGCATAGATATTTATAATGGTTATATCTTCTTGTTGGATTGTTCTTTTATCATTATGTAATGTCCTTCTTTGTCTCTTGTGACTTTCTTTGTTTTGAAGTCTATTTTGTCTGATACAAGTACTGCAACTTCTGCTTTTTTCTCCCTATTAGTTGCATGAAATATCTTTTTCCATCCCTTCACTTTTAGTCTGTGTATGTCTTTGGGTTTAAAGTGAGTCTCTTGTAGGCAGCATATAGATGGGTCTTGTTTTTTTATCCATTCAGTGACTCTATGTCTTTTGATTGGTGCATTCAGTCGATTTACATGTAGGGTGATTATGGATAAGTATGTACTTATTGGCATTGCAGGCTTTAGATTCATGGTTAACAAAGGTTCAAGGTTAACTTCCTTACTATCTAAGAGTCTAACTTAACTCACTTAATATGCTATTACAAACACAATCTTAAGGTTCTTTTTTTTTTCTCTCTCTTTTTCTTCCTCCTCCATTCTTTATATATTAGGTGTCATATTCTGTACTGTTTGTCTATCCCTTGATTGACTTTGGGGATAGTTATTTTAATTTTGCATTTGCTTAGTAATTAGCTGTTCTACTTTCTTTATTGTGGTTTTATTACCTCTGGTGACAGCTATTAAACTGTAGGAACACTTCCATCTGTAGCAGTTCCTCCAAAATACACTGTAGAGATGGTTTGTGGGAGGTAAATTCTCTCAGCTTTTGCTTATCTGGGAATTGTTTAATCCCTCCTTCAAATTTAAATGATAACCTTCCCAGATAAAGTAATCTTGGTTCCAGGCCTTTCTGCTTCATTGCATTAAATACATCATGCCACTCCCTTCTGGCCTGTAAGGTTTCTGCTGAGAAGTCTGATGATAGCCTGGTGGGTTTTCCTTTGTATGTGATCTTATTTCTCTCTCTGGCTGCTTTTAATAGTCTGTCCTTATCCTTGATCTTTGACATTTTAATTACTATATGTCTTGATGTTGTCTTCCTTGGGTCCCTTGTGTTGGGAGATCTGTGCATCTCCATGGCCTGAGAGACTATCTCCTCCCCCAGATTGGGGAAGTTTTCAGCAATTACCTCCTCAAAGACACTTTCTATCCCTTTTTCTTTCTCTTCTTCTTCTGGTACCCCTATAATGTGAATACTGTTCCCTTTGGATTGGCCACACAGTTCTCTCAATATTCTTTCATTCTTGGAGATCCTTTTTTCTCTCTGTGCCTCAGCTTCTTTGTATTTCTCTCCTCTAGTTTCTATTTCATTTATCATCTTCTCCACTGTATCCAATCTGCTTTTTATACCCTCTATTGTGCTCTTCAATGATTGGATCTCTGACGGGAATTCATTCCTGAGTTCTTGACAATCTTTCTGTACCTCCATGAGCATGTTAATGATTTTTACTTTGAACCTCCTTTCAGGAAGAGTCATGAGGTCGATGTCATTTAAATCTTTTTCAGGAGTTGTATTAATAATTTTACTGTGAACCAGGTTTCTTTGGCATTTCATATTTGTATATGGTGCCCCCTAGTGCCCAGAAGCTCTACTCCTTGGAGCTGCTCAGCCCCTGAAGCAATGTCAGCAGTTGCAGGGGAGTGGTATTGGTGCCTGGGGGGAAGAAAGAGCTGTTTCCTGCTTCCTGGCTGCTATGCCTGACTCCACTGCCTGAACAAGTGGACCAAGCACACAGGTATAAGCATCTATGCTTTTCGTTTATAGTTGCCGTAGACAGATCTTCCCTCTGGGTGGCCTAATGGCAGGATAGGGTTTGCCAGTTTACGAGCCAGGTGGGGCTGGCCGGGAGAAAGGTGCAGTAGGCGGCATATCACAGAGGGGGCCCTTGGAGCTGTGTAGCTAGCCAGGGAGCTGGAGCACCTGACGATCATCTAAGGAGGAAGATTTCTTTTTCTTTCTTAAATATGAGAGTCTATATGGCAAAACTCCCAACCTGCTGAGCAGAGTACACCCGGACAATTTTGTCTACCTGTCCTCTTTCCTGAACAGTAAGCTCTGGGCAAGGACAGCCCTCTTGCTAAGTGCTTCATTGTTAGGAAGTCTCTCAGACTGCCTGCCTTTCTTTTGTCCCAGAGCAGCTGGATATGGATCCCTGCTTTCCACAAGTGGCTGGAATCTCAGTCCCGCCAGGAATTCTGCCTGTCTTAGCTTTCCAACCCCATAATCATGAGAATATCATGCAAGCACCATGAAATGTAGGTTTGTGCTCCCAGAGAAGATATCCAGAGTTAGGTATTCAGCAGTTCCAGGCCTCCACTCCCTCCCTGCTCCGTTTCTCTTCCTCCCGCCAGTGAGCTGGGGTGTTGGAAGGACTTGGGTCCCGCTGGGCCACAGCTTTGGTACGTTTCCCTGTTCTGTGAGGTCTTCTCTTTTCTCCAGGTGTGTGCAGTCCAGCGCAGTCCTCTTTCCTGTTGCTCTTTCAGGATTAGTTGTATTAATTCTATTTTCATATTATATTCGGTTTTAGGACAAAGCCTGTGTCTCACCTCTCACGCTGCCACCTTTAATCCAATCTCTTGAAATAATTTCAATAAGAAATTATCAGAGGATAATTTCTCCAGCTTTGCCATGTTCTTCTATTGCATTGAACTGCTCAGTGGTGTGCCCATAGGTGCTCGGGGGTGCTGCAGGGCCATTTCCCCAGGTGCAAGGCAGCCTCTGTGAGGGCCCCTCCGATGGCCAGGGTGGGACAGCAGATGCATTCTCCAAGAGAGAGGAACCTGAAAACTGACAGCTGGGAATGAGAAAAAGGGAGGCACACATCATGCAGCTCCAAAGCAGTTTGAAACCTCTGAACATGCTCTTAGCATGCGGTACCCAACAGGGCTTGGCATGTGTATTTTTTGGTAAGTTAGAATGGAGCATGTTAGGGCATCCTGTCGTTTGATCTCTGTCCAGCAGCACTGTGAACACCCATGGCACTTCCTGAGCTGACCCATCATCACTGCTTTCTGGACTCCCACTGACCTTGTGGGATCCTCCACAGTCCCTGTCCTCCAAGCACATCATGCCTCTCTTCCTCCTGCTGCCCTTGCAGGACTATAATTTTTTGCAACACCGAGGTTCTTAGAGGGGGTTAAGAGGAAGGCCAAAGTGTTCTGACTCCCGTGGCTTCCGTGGTCCACACAGAAATCTCAGATGGGCTCCCACAAGGTGCTCCATCTCATCCTAGTACCTGGGGAGGTGGCACGTGCACTTGCATGTAGTCACCTCCATGCCCTGCTAGACAGGGAGGGAAAAAAGGGTTAGCTCCCCAGGCCTGTGGGTCTGCAGCCACCAGTCCACTCCTGAGCTGCTGGCCATAATGGGGACCTGGGTGAACAGAGGGCACTTGCCAGGTCAGCACTTTGAGCAACCCCCTTGTGGGGAGAAAATCTTGTTCCTTTAATGCAGTCTAGAGGGAGTTGTGTTCTCCTGAAATTTATCTCCCCTCTAAGCAAGGTGAAGCCACAATACCCAGGAAAGAGTCCATGTATGGGGACTCTGAGCCAGGAGGGGGCACACGGAGGAAAGGAATATAAACAGGATTCCGAATTCATGCCTTCTTGTTCTGGGAAAGAAGAAAGCCCACCACTCATCAGTAACAGTCAGGGTGTCCAAATTTGCCAATATGAATGAATGTGCAGTATTTTCAACCTTGAAATTCAGTTCACTACATCCTTCTTGTGTCCAACTGAGCTACTCTGAAGTAGTAAATCCAAGCGTGCCACCTGCGTACTAGTAAGACCACACTTCTATCGTGCAGAGCCCTGTTCCCATTAACCGTCACACTGTGGCTCTGGTGTCGCTGCACAGACTTACAGTGTAAGTACCACCTCTGTTATCAGCCATGGTCTCCATACCACCTGCCCTTCTAGAATTGCCTCTTGATTAAGGGTCTGTGAATGGTTTACAAAATCCCAACTAATGAAGTTTTGCATTCCCCACTAGGCAAATAACATATGTTACTTATGCTGGGAATCATGGTCTTCAAAGAAGCAGATACAATGTTAACTTATTCAAATCACCTAATTTGTCCTTGCAACTTCATAAAAAATTCCTGGAATGGAAATTTCCCAAGTGGATCTTGGTGAGAGGAAGTTTCCAGCAGGAGTAAGTGAGGAATGAGAAGGAAAGGAAGAAAGGATCATTTTCACTTTATGGTTTCTCTTCCTTTTAATTAAATAAATGCAACAGGGTGTGCAAAACAGGGGTTTTATATTAAACAACCTGAAGGGAGAATGATGTAGTCACAAAGATATGAAAAAATGAAGGGTATGACATTTAAAATTATGAATGTTTTCCCTTACATATAAAATGTGTTTCCCTGAATATGGTAATTTCTGGAATCAATGTACACAGCCTATTGAACGTGGTCTCTGGAATCTACAGATGTAGACTCTTGCTTCGGACTGCTGGGTGTGCTCCATCCTGCCGGTTGGCCTGCTTGGGTGGTACCAGCAGTTGTTCAGATTTCTGTAAACAGGATGCCAGCAGAGGACGATGGTGGAGCAGAGGCAAACCTCTACTGAGCACCCACCACGCGCCTGGCCTGTCGTGAGTGTCCCACATGGCTTTGCACTTGGGTGCCCGTCAGCCCTGCGAGGCGGTACTACTGTTGCCCCCAGTTTGCAAATGGAGAAACGGCCCAGCTAGGTCACTCGTCCAGGGTCCCACAGGAGCCGGTTATTCCCAAGCAGACCCGTCTTCATCACCATCCCGGGCTGACTCCTCTCAACAATGTTTTACAAGAAGAACAGATGGTTAAATATTATTAATGTGTTATTCTTAATTTCCTGAGCCCTTTTTTTCTCCGACAGTTATACAATTAAGTGAAAGTTGGCTGAAAACTGAAAGATTATTATGAATCGCAGGAAAGTACAAGGCAGCAGAGGTGGATGGGCCAGTGAGGTTAGCAAGCAGGGCCCCGAGGAACTAAGGAACGAGAACCTTAGAGGGCCGGCGGAGAGGGTCTGGGACCCCAGCACGGGAGCACCTGCCCAGCCCTTGCAGCTCAGGGCAGCTCGCGGCCCGCGCTCTCTGCGAGATGGACCGATGGGAGACCCTGATGGGAGGCCCGCCCATCCCAGCGCAGGCCCGGCCTCGTCCGCCACGGGCGTCAACACCCCAGCTCCGTCGGCTCACTGGAGCCGCTGCAGTGTTGAGCAGCACGGTTTAATTGGAGCTGATCTTGGCACAAGCTGAGGAAATCATGAAGATCGCCTTGTGCGCAGGAGCGGCGACTCTGCCCAGCCCCAGGGGGCCTGGTCCTGGGGGAGCGAGGACGGCCCAGTCGGCCTGCAAGGGCCAGTCCACCTCTGGGGACGCTCACCTCAGGAGTCACCTCACCCCTCGTGGGGCACCAGCAGCCTCCCCGGGTCGCTACCTGGCCACCCACCGGAGAGCACTGTGCAGTCGCACCAGTGCCGCAGGAGGGAGAGCTGCCCACTGCGTCAGGCGCGTCCCCCCAGTTCACAGAGGGTCCAGGAAGAATCAGCCAGACAAGCATGAATTGTAACCCAGTACACACCCGTTTTACAGTTGAGATAATCAAGGCCAGAGCTCAAGAGATCAGTGGTCGCTTAACCTGGGGCCTACCCAGGTACCCAGGGTTTCCAGCTTAATGCTTGCCTCTGCCCTTCCCACCACTCAGACCCAGGCCTGGCTGCTTTGGGGCGCCCGAGGCACGACCCTCTCGTCCTCGGGAAGCTGCAGGCCGCCCCTGCCTCCCTCCAACCAGGAGAGCGCAGGGAGTGGCTGGTGGGCCCCCAGAGCCCTGCTCCTGGGAGCTGAGGACGAGGACTGGGGTCGCCACGGGCAGGGACAGGGACCGGGACCAGTGTGTCTCCCAGATCTGAGGGGCTTCCGGGCCAGGACTCTGGGCCTCTGTCCTCACTACGAGTTTAAGGCTCTGCATTCTAATCAATGAAGAACAAGGGCACAATGCAGGGCGACCAGGGAGAACGCGGGTCACGTGCCTTTGCAGGGCTGTTACCTTTCCAACCCTGCGGACCGGGAATTCTGACAAATAAGCAAATTTACATAAATTTGCTTTCTATTTGTCATGGATTCTGAGATACAAGGCAGATTCCAAAAAAAAAAAAAAAAAAAAAAGAGACCCCGAGGCGGAAGTCAGAGCAGGGAGATCCCAGGTGCCACGTCCTGCCCCCAGCTTGTGTCACTGTGACATCTCATCCCAGACGTGACGCGTCAGGAGGGCTGTGGTTCTAACCATCCCACCGTTTCTTTATCAGTTTCAGTGGACAGGCTTTGTGGCAGGAGAATTTCATCAAAAGGATATCAAGAAATTTTGGGGTAATTTCAGGGGACCCTTTGAATAAAATTATATTATCCATTACAGAGCAGAGATAATCTTAGAATTCTTACTTCACATTTCTCTTGTGAGGGTTAAATGAAGTCAAATTAGGTTGTGTGTATTAAAGTTCTTTGCAAATGGCAAAACACTTTGTAAATGTTATTATAAGGAATATACAAGTAAATAAAGGATGCTTTTAAAGGAAGAAAGCAATTCTTTTCTACTAGCACCTTATAGGCCAAGATTGTTTGTAGATAATCATGGATTAATTGTAAATGTAAAGAAAGAGACTAAAAAAAATACCAAAGCTATTGCTCTGGGCAAACTCCAGTGCCACGGAAGCTGCAGTGTTTTCTTTTATCAGACATCCTTTTCTGGCACCTGAAATCATTTCTTTCACGTCTGATGGTGAAGACAGAGCCGCATTGCTCCCTGGAGATGAGTGGTTGTTTCCATGGTCTCACAACGTATTGGCAGCTGATGTGGCATCCGTGCACACCTGTCACTCAAGGCGCTGGCACAGATGTGGCAGGCAGGCTCTGGTTCAGATGCGGGGTCCCTCCCTGCCCCCACCCCACCTGGTGCCCTGCATACACAGAGACGCGATCTGGCTGCCACCCCGCCCGCCACTGGGCACGTTGCAGGGGCCACCTGTGGGCAAGGCCCTCACCTGCCACAGGTGTGCGCGTCAGTCCAGCGAGCTCCAGCTCTCAGACCTGCGAGGCCTTGTGCTGTAGCCAGGCAGGGCTACTATGCCAGGGGACCGTGGATTCCTAGAACACTCAAGGTCTGGTCCCAGTAATTTCCTTCCAGCCAAAGCCATCTACATCCTATTAGGCAGATGATTGAGGGGCAGCAGCCTCCTAGTTTTCTGCTCAGGTGGTGTAGATGTCAGCACATGGTCACTTCAGGGTCATCCAAGGGATCCAGGACAGCCAAGGCACCTCACAACTACACAGGGAGGTTCCATCATGAATGTAAGAGCCTCAGGGTGCTGGAAGCGGGGTCCCTCTGCGCTCTGTGGGTGTGGGGAGGGCACGGTGCTGCTCCAGGTGGCAAGTGCCGGCAGGTCTGATGGACCCGCTCTACGTGAGCTGGTGCTCTCAGAGTCTGAAAAATGAATGGGGCCTCTCAGCATCCTTGATGTTAGTAAGACTGCCAAAATACTCACATTTTTCAACCTTAAAATCAGTTCATGCTGATTCTTCCTGGGATTTACTTCACCAAATTCCTGCCCAACTCCTACTAAAAATGCAGGTTTGGGTCCTATTTAAAAGACCAAAATAGCTTCAGATTTCTTCTTGCTATTTTTCCCTCCATCCATCCAGGCTCCAGGGACCTGAGGTTTTTGTCCGGTGAGAAAATCCAGAAAGGCAGAATCTGAGGGCTTGTATTTACCTTTTGTAAGAGAAATCAGGAGCTCTGTAAACAATCTTCCTGCAGGCTTCAATCTCAGTACCCACCCTTTTTTTCCCTGGGCCACAAAATACACGAAAAAATATAGCCAATTAGGATTCAAAGAGAATGGTTTTCAGTACAGACTGAACACTGCACACAAATTGCGGGGTGTGTGTGTGTGTGTGTGTGGTGTGTTCAACCAGTATGCTGGAAAGAGACCCTGTGTAGATTCCAATGGGGGAGAAAGAAGAGAGGAGGGGAGGGGGAAACCCCCGTTTACCCAGTGACTGGCTGGGTCAGACCCTCTGGGAGCTGCTGGTTTACCCTTCACAGTGATCTTGAAATATCCCTCATTTACAGACGAGATCACAGTCATTTGTCCGGGTCACACGGTTAGTGACTGATAGAACCGGGATGGAACCGGGTCTTCTGAGCCAAACTGGCGTCCACTTTCTCGACCTGATCAACACAGGTTAGTTACTAGCGAAGTAATATTTGAAACTTCCTGCTCACGGCTGACTGGCAAATGATAATAGCTAATGAACACACTTTTGCCATTTTTCTTCATCTCTCTGCCACATTTCTTTCATGATTCTTAAAGAAGAGGCTCTATGTTGCAAATGTGTGAAACATCGAGTACCAGCCCTGGAGCGCTACCATGCCTTTTACCTCTGAATCTTCACCCTGGTCAGGCTGGAGGGATTAACACCCCCACCCTGGACACCCCTGACCCATGCCTGTAACGCCCTCCTCGGCTTCCCCTCATGGCCTCTCAGCCATGACCGCGAGGGTCTGACTGAGCAGGGAAGGCAGAAGGTCAGCGACCCTGCGATGACAAGAGGCATCACCACCAGACCAGCCCCCGCCTCCGAGCTCACCTTTGTTCTTTCTAGCACAGGAGACTTGCTTTCCCCGTTGAAGCCCAGGGTGGATACCGATTGGAATTCACTCCAGGCAGATGTGGGCCTTCGCCCGTGGTCTAGGGGTTACTCATAGCTTTTTCTACCTGGCAGATTAAAAAAAGGAACACCTGAGACAAGAGTAGCAGTGCCCCTGGCAATTCTGTCCGGCTGTCAGGTGTCTTGGAACACCTTCCTCCTGGAAACCATCAGACCCTGAGGGCTGGGCTGCTCTGTACAAGCATGGAGCTATGTTTGCAGGCTGCCATCGAGAAGGTAGAAGGAGAGAGTTCAGTCACTGTGAGATGCAAATTGAGGCCAAGACACATTCAGGGCCTCTGTGAGAGGAGACTCAGGTAAGATTTTAAGAAGCAAATCGGTACATTTAATTCCTGATCTGATCTCAGAATTGCAGTTTCTTAGAATGTGGGAGACATCAATCTGAGTTCAAATCTCTGCATCTCAAAATTGTAAATGCACCACTTTATTGAACCATTTGTCCATTTTTATAAGATGATTTATGGTAGCCATAATGTGATTCATCATGTCATCTTGTAAATAAATGAGACACTTCATTAAACAAGGTAATCAAATCTAAGCGGCTCCACTTCTGTGTTAACAACTGAGACCTTTACGTTTCTATTGCTCTGGAGATCCTCCTCCAGTAACGAATGCCGACTCCAGGAGTGAAGCACTGGGCTTTCCTTAGAGTGGGAGCCAGCGCTTCTGCAAGCAACCAGTAATGACATATTAATAACAGCCAGCAATTTGTTGTAATGCAGCATTTTAATATCTGGACCTCTTTTTTAAGGGGAGGAGGGCATATCGCTTCTGTTCATTAGAAGTAGAATGTTGGAACATCTTGGTCTGCTACTGGGCTAGCAGAACACTTCCAAAGAGTGCATTTCAGGAGGAAATTTTTCATGCTATTTTTGTATTTGCCATCTGGAATGACACTGCAAGCTGGCAAACACAAGAATAACGTGAGATATTTCCATCACACAGAGTTAGTTACGGATTCACGAGGGACTGTGAGCATCTGAATATCAGTCGGATAACTGTAATTATCCCAACTTTGACCTTCTTGGACAGTTCAGACAACTTTGAGATACTAACATTTGTTTCCCTGTGGAGGAAGGAGGTGCTTTGTGAGTCAGAGGCAGCAAGGAGGTGGCTGCACTGTGTAAATGCAAGCAGTGCCCGGCGGGTGAGGAAGAAAGGGCCTGGTAGGCACCTGCAGTGGGACTGAGGTGCAGCCCCCCAACTCCCGGTTCAGTGAAGCCCGCTGATATCCTGAACCTCAGCGCTTTAAGCACACACTTTCTCATGAGTACAGCCAGTGCCTTCTATAGCCAGCTTTTTTTCAGCTGACACATTTCCAGTACAGTCTCAGAAAGAAATATCCTAAACGTGGGTCAAACATTCCAGGGCCTGTCCAACTTGGAACACATTCTGCTGACAGCATTCCGCGTTTTCCAACCATACACGTGTTAGCCTTCTTATGAATTTACATGGTCAGTGTCTGTGAATAAAAAGGAGTTTCTGGAAATTGGAAAAGGTCCAAGTGTAATGGCTCCTTAAACCACTTGCTCAAATGTTTTAAGAAACATAGAAAGTTCTGAAATTTTTGAGAGTTGATTATCAAGACAAATAATTCATAAAACTTGTTATCCACATATTAAAACAAAAAAGGGATTCTGACATTCAATGTGCTCCTTTCCAATACCATGGCATTGTGAAATTCCCAGGTATGTGAAATTAAAAAAAAATTGGCTTGGAAATATTTCTCAAATACATTCTATGCATTTCTGGCTCCTGAAACAGAGCACAGAGCCCGGATGCTTTGCAGTGGTTACCTACGTTATAGAACGTGGTGCAAAGCTGGAAACTGCAGAGGGTGTGCTGTTATTTGCCCCTATGCCAAATGACTCTAGACAGCTGATCCTGTGTCCCCTGAGACTGTGAGTCTGCACTGCCGCAAGGGAAGGGTCCAGACTCGGTCGGGGCTTCACTGGAGAGAAGGTGGGGACTGAGCAGGAGGCTTCTGGGAGCCACAGACCCTGCTGCCGCCCCCGCCCACCCCCCACCCCGCCCAGAGGCTATTTCCTTTCCCGTTGGCCCCTACAGTGCACACTGTAGAAGGTATTCCTTCCCAACAGCATTCCTTTCCAGAGCCCTTTCCATAGAGTCCTTCAGATTTCAATCAAGTTTTTCCCTTAGAGCTTAAGCGCGATCTATTTAAAGTGGGGTGCGGGAGGCGGTCCGAGCAGTCAGAGGCCCACCACTCCATAACCTTTCCTGCTGCCCACTCCACCCATCACCACACAAATCCCCGGCTTTTGAGGTTGGGGTGAAGCAGGAACAAAAATGGCTTGTCGGCAAGAAAATATTACCAAGCTAGTGAGCAGCCGGGCCTGGTCTCAGGAAAGGAAGCCTTGGGGGTCAGCCCTCTCGGGAGCGTTCTGCTTACCACCCGGCCCCAGCGTGGAAGTCCAGGGCCAACTGAGGGCCATGCGGTGTGCACTGTGTGGGCATCTGGCATCACAAACCGTTTACGGAAACACATCCAGGTCATTGGACTTTTCATTTCTTTATTTTATAATGTGGGTGTCATTTGATAATTTAGCCTGAACCAAAGATAGAGAGAGAGTACAAGTAGCTGCAAACGCTGCTGAAAGTCTAACAATCAGCATTACTTTTAATGAAACAATTCTCTTTGGCTTCCAGGTACCCCAGAACAGTTTGGGCAGGATGCTGGGAGGCACCCCAGGCGAGGTAGCCAAGAGGGGGAGACACGCTTCTCTGTGGCCCCACCTTGACGGCGCTGGTTCCCGCTCGGCGCGGCAGTGCAGCCTGGCCCTGGAAACCCCAACGATTCTTCCTCCTAAGCGGTACTCGAGAAGCAGGCAGGTAACTATTTCATGGGAGAATGAGTTACACGGAAACAAAACAGAGGGACACCGGAGCAAACACACTACTATGGGCCTTTAAGGAAATGGTTTTTTTTAATGGAGGAAAAACAGATTTGGGGAGCATGTGGAGAACAAAGAAAAACTCTGCCTATGAAACATTCGAAGGGATGTGAATTAGGGTGAGTGCCCAGGTCTAATCAGCACGCCAAGGGTGCTAGAGGTTCAGGGTGTGGATGGGGCCTCAGGTGGCTTTGGGTGTCTTACCCGCTAAGCAGGAGAGACTTAGAAACCATCATTCAGAATCAGAGCAGGTCCTTGTGGTGGGACGGGAGCACACCAGGTCAGAGTCCCCCAGGGGCACAACCCTGGCGTGATCGGGGATGCGCCAGGGGACCAGGGTGGCCGAGCTGAAGGAGGGGGTCGTAGGAAGGGAAGTCAGGGAGGCAGGGCCCTGCTTGGTCAGAAGGCTGGGGTCACAGAAGGACCTGGGCTCCCAGTGACCTGGAGTCCCTGAAGGTGGACAGCAGAGAGTGAGGTGATCCAGGTCACATGGTGGAACAGCACAGGGTGGACGCCAGAAGCAGGGGTGGAGGCCGCTTCCAGCAACGTGTCCTCACTTCTTTTCTTTCGGAGCTGCAGCAGGAGTGTCAGAGCCCAGGCGCTGATCTGGGTCCCTTGTACAGCAGGTACAGGAAACAGGCTTCTAATGTGTCCCTCACAGTCAGGTTTCTATTACAAGTGCAATATGTTATTTTAGAAAATTACACAGAGACATTAAAAAAACAACGACTCTCAGATCCACCACTATGAGATACAAATTCTCAATATTTTGGATCTTTTCCTTTCAGTCTTTTTTCTAGTAACATACATTTATATGCATACATCTATCTGTATCCCAATTTTTAACTTGAATAATATTATTTGGATCTTCATCTTCTATGACTTTATAACCTGAAGCATTTTGTGTTTCATTCAATCAGAGCTACTCAATTGTTTAAAATTCCTTCTCCCTTTTGAAAATATGCGTATTGTGTTCCTCCCAGAGCATGTCCCTCCCAGTTAACAAATGATGTTAGAGTCTATGATCTATGTAGTCCTATGAGTTTATAATTTTTAATTTTTTTCCCTCCCAAATGTGAACTTAATCTATCAGATGCTTTTCTGGAATTCAGGTACACCATTTCCCCTGCTCCCCCGCTTTGGATATACCCCTACTCCATCATGATTGAAAATTAGTGAAATAAACGTCACTTAAAACATTTTTTTTTAAGTAAGTTTTTCAAGGGTTGTGATATTAGCATTTTGCATTATATCTTTAACTGTTCCCTACTGCTGAACTTTCAGTTTTGGTGACAAAGGCTCTCAGAACCACCCCCAAGGGGATGAGAGGGTCTGACTGTTATTTTTCACTACTTTGAAATGCCATTTTTTTCACAAGCAAAGCTCCACATACTGTTGCATGTAAAACTGTTTGCACACTTGGATGTATTACCTGCTCTCCACCACACAGGAGTTTATGCCAGAGTCAGAGCCAGAGCACATGGATAAAAACAGGGCATGGGTCACCCCAGCCCTCAAAGGCTCTTTGCTATAAAAAGCACCACCGAACTGCTCTCTATATAGAAAGAGGTGAAAATTGCTCCAATTGAATTCTTTAAAGATGTTGTTTTTAAAGCACTTTCAGATTCACAGCAAAATTGAGGGGAACGTACAGGGATTTCCCAGATATCCCCTGTCCATGCCATGCACAGCCTCCCAGCTATCAACATCCCCAGTGGAGCAGGACGTTTGTTAGGGTCTGTGAGCCTGCACTCAGTCGTTCACGAAGTCTGGATCCAAAGGTAAGTTCAAATACTGCTCCCCTGCTTTGTAGGTATCCTGTGAAACCACCACCACAGGAAATCTGATTATTACTTTTCCACATAATCCTAAGGATTTGCAAAGTGTGTGCACAGTGTCTGGCACATAATAAGAGCTCTAACAACAATATTAGTATGACTCTATGAGATTTTTAATTAACGTACTGATCTGATGAGCATGTCAACAAATGTCCAATAATTAAAGATTTTTATATTCTTTCAATAAAACCTATCTTGTTAAGAATGATTATTATTAAAAGATATTATTGGATTTCATTTTTGAAAGCTTAGTTTAGAACTTCTAAGGCTATATCTATAAGGGAGTTGATTGCTTAATTCTTTCTCTTTTATTTTTGTAGTATTTCCAACTGGTTTTGATATAAGTTCTACGCCAGATTTAGAAGATAAATTGAGTACATAGTCTATTTAGCTAAGCTGTTTCTTTAGTTTACATCTTTAAAAATTGTTTGCATTTTTTAACATTGTTATTACTTTGTTGAAATGGCCTAGTATTTCCTGAGTCCATGGTGTTACTCTTTGAAAGATTTCATGGTGTAAAATGTCTTCATTCTTATCTCATACTTGATTAATAATTTAAAAAGTAGACAGTACTGGATTGGAAGTAATTTTCCCTGATAATTTGAGGTATTAGTTGATTTTTATTTTAGCATCCCAAGTCACTATTGAGAAGTCCACAATATTCTCATTCCTGGCTTTCTGTATGAAATTGCATTTTTCTTTCTACAATTGTGTACGGTCTTTTCTTTGTCCCCATTTTTCCAAATGTAATGGTATCGTGTCTCGGTGTGAGGCCGTTTTCATCCTAGTGCTGGTACTTAGTGGCCCATTCAATCTGGAAACTCATATCCTTTAATTCAAATAATATAAAAAAATATATGTCTTGGTTTATTTCCTTCCAAGTCTCATTTTTTTTCCATGGAAACTTCATTGTAGAAGGAAGACTTACTCAGGTGTTAGAGCTCCTAGACTCATCCTCTGATTTTCCTGTCTTCTCTCTCTTAATTTTCATGCGTATGTGTGTGTGTTTGTTCTTTGAGACTTTTTCAGTTTTATTTTTCAATCCACTCACTAAACTCTTAACTACTGCTATTGTATTTTAAATATTCAGCAGAGCTTTTCTTTCAGAATGTTCTGTTTTTATTGTACCGTGCTCCTGTGGCATGAATAGAACATGTTCTTTTATCTCTCTAAGGGTATCAATAATTAAAAAGAAAATTTCTTCAACCTCAATCTCTTTTTCTTTAGAGACTGTTTTAAATCTTTTGTACATTTGCTCTTTGTCATTCATTTGGAGTGTTTTCTTCAAATTCCTGTTTGTCCTTAGCTCATATTTATGAGCGGAGCATTATAAAGGGAGTGTACCGTTTACGTGGTTGTACCCATGACACGTGAGAGTCTGACCCACATAACCAGGTCTCATTTCAGTGCAGAAAATGTTTTGCCAGCTGTGCCTTCCAGAGATCTACTCCTCATTTCTTTTCTTTATCTTCAGAAAACTAGTTTTAGACTGGGCATTCTGTAACATCTGAGACTTTTCCATCTCTTAAAGTTCTTGTTTCCTTTTCCTCTGTTTACCCTCTTGAGCAGGTTCTCAGAGTTATTCTCCATACTAATAATTTGATTTTCTGGCTAGTGTGAATTCTGACATTTCCTGCTGAAGGCATAAGTTTTCACCTTGATATTTTGCTTTTGATGTCTTACAGTCTTTCCCATCCTTGCTTATCTCCCATTTCAACACATCCTGTCATAATTTTCTTCCATCTTTGACATTCTACTATGTTTTCATGACTATATTACTGAAGAGATGCCAAGGAATTTTCTAAAATTTTATTTTATTTTCTACTAGAAATATATGTTAGCATTCTGTTCTTTCTCTTCATATGCAGATATTCCATTTCTTAAATCCTGCAGATATATTTAAAAAAACTTATTACCAGGCAAAGGAATGGCCTATGCAGACCTTCTCTCCAGCCCACTCTTTCTCATTTGAGCCCAGCTTTCAGCCTGGCTGGCTGGTTGATGAGTCCACCTGAGATCCCCAGACTCTGCACATCAACTGTGTTCTTTAATCTAATTTCATTGGCAGGGAGCCGGGAGAAAAAATTTCCAAGATTCAGTTTGTAAATTGTCTGGAAGTTCTTATTTTTGTGGTACTTACAAGTCTCATATTTGTTCCATTATCTCCATATACATTTAGTGGGAATATAGGAGCAGTCACATTGGAAAATTTTAACAGATGCCATTTTAAATGAAAAGGTAAAGAGCCACCCCCCAATCCACTTTTTAAATTTCCAAAAATCCCATTGCTTTGAAACAGGGCACAATATGCAGCATTTCCCTGTTTCTTGGGAAAGCAACCTGCAGGTTTTATTTTCCCATCCATTAAGCAAGTCTGCAATACAAGATCTGCATTTAACTTGTGACTGGCTCTGTTCCATGTCTTCCCAATGAAATGATGAGAAATGGGGTCCTGCACTGACTGAATATACATGATGCTATCGAACACTGCTCCTTGGTAGCATTACTACTGCTATTATTTATTATTTACTTATTTAATGGGCTTATTGATATTATGCACTGTTAGCACTACTAATTATAACACAATAAACATAATTTATAAGCATAGTTCATGGGTATCTACATAATCAACCACTGGCGGTAATACCTGAGCCAGCTGCAGACATTTCCCCTGTTAGCACAGACTCTTCTGGGAGAGAGGACCATCAACTCACAGAAAAATTTTTAAGTAAATATTTCAATGTATTAGAAACAGATTGTGAATAACATGCATGCTGGTGGTTTCAAAAATAAATCCAAATGACCATTTTATGAGAATGTCATGCTTCTATGTCTCTTAAGGTTCTCAAAATGTTCACAAAAATTCTCCTATAGAGCATCGCTGTAAGATTTACTGTGTGGAATGTCCATTTAAGAACTGTGAGGATTGCAGGGTATGTTATGGACAAAAAATTAGAGGCCACAGGATAGTGAGTGCAGGAAGGACACGTCTCTGAGAAGAGTGGTGATGGGTCACGAGAACATTTTTCTTGGATCCAGATACAGAGAATGAAGGCTGGGTACAGATCAGAATTGGATATAATTAAACAGATCATATTTCACGTCATCTATTCAAGGGAGTCCAAAATGTTAGATAAAGCACGCCTTGACCTGTCCCTCACCTCCCGAGTGGCAAGCACCAGGTCTTGGTGATGTCACAGGATTTGGCAATAGAGGAGAATAATTTTCTGCTTTTTTCACCATAGAGACTCTTTGAGATCTGAAATCCAGCCGTATCTCATGTCAATGATATATTATTGTTGTGCATTTAATGTGAAAAGGACAAATTTTAACTAAATAAATCAACTTATTTATTTGTAATAAGGCTGCTTTACATACAATAGATAGCATCTGGAATCACGTGTTGTTTTCAATCACTACCTCATCTAACCAGACCTTACTTAAAGGTCAGTTTCCTTTCCTCTTACTCACAATACCTGGGCATTGAGAAGCCTGCTTAAAATAACCATCCTTGCTTCCATTGTCTGTCTGGTTATTTCGAAGAGAGCTTTATTTCCGCTTTGAACTAACTGTGCACACATATTAGAAGTATTTAACACACTTTCATCAATTCCAACTAGCTTCTTTTTCAGGGTCTTCCTTT
This sequence comes from Phataginus tricuspis, assembly GCA_029783875.1. Classification (NCBI taxonomy): domain Eukaryota; kingdom Metazoa; phylum Chordata; class Mammalia; order Pholidota; family Manidae; genus Phataginus; species Phataginus tricuspis. Next base: position 41,438,259 of record JAQQAC010022866.1, on the reverse strand, counting down.
CTGTTTTTTTCATTGCATCTTTTGTCAAAGCACACATATTTCCTGAACACATCTCTTTACCCTGACTCCTTCAAAACCTGGATAAGAGCAGATTCTTTTAGCTTAAATTAATAGGTTTTCTGACAACAAGACCTAGGTTCCATTTCCAGGAAAAAAATGTCTTAGGTGGAAAAGTGTGAAATATTCCTAAGTAACTAAACACCAAATAATGGTGCTCTTTGACCTATTACGCCAAATGCCTTTGAACCCATCAAATACATATTCATAACAATATTTTACATTATGTCCCTGTAACCCCGTAACTCCCATACAAACAGCATAAATGTGATTCCCATCATACAAACACTCTCACCCTATGCCTTCACTGGACCAGTTTAACAGTTCTGAAATTGAGAGGCTTCTGGCAATAAATATATATATATCTGGTGTAGTTATGTTCAATTTTCCTCTTCACAGTCATTGTTTTTTTATATCTGTACAGAAGCTTATATTTGACAGACAAATCTTAGAATGGCACAGTCTAAGATAATTTACTTAGCAGACTTTCTCAAAGCTTTTACTTGTGAGGGAAAAAAACTTATTTTGCTTTAGTTACTAAAGATTATTCATGAACTGGTCTAGCTACTCTGAACACATCTGATGAAAGTCAGCTCCTAGCTAGAGCCTCTCAAAGAGAATGTGCCATTCTACAAATATGTGGGCTAATCAGAACATTAATATCCTCTGTATTGACAAGCCTTATTTTCCATTTCTATGGAAAAGTTACTAAGTGGGGGAGGAATACAAATATTCCCAAGTATTAGGTTGAACTACACAAAATTGTTAATATTGGATCACATTTTTACCTGCAAAAAAAAAGCAATTTCATGTGACTCAATCTAATATTCAAGCATTAATGGTGCTTTCTAGACACAATAAATTTTATTCCACACACCTAAGCAAATAGTAAGGTGGTGGGCAACCAGTTAAGTGCCTTAAGTAGCAGACCCTTTTTACAGTTGTATTTTTATGAGTCTCTCAAAGAGGCTATTTGGTTCTCTGAAATGTCTATCCTCCTAGCCCTCCCCAGAGAAGAGAGCCTCATTCCTGGCAGCACAAGCCAGGTAAGACCTCAGTAAGATGCCAGCGGAAGAGTCCTAATGCTTATAATATGCAGCCATTACTGTCTGGCACCATTTTTAAGCAGTGACCCCAAAGGCATTTGGAAGTTACAGCACTGATCAGGGTGTACTTCACACATCTTTACACTAGGTCACTTCCTTTAGCTAAAAGCAGAACTATTAGATAGCTGCTCAAGGATCAGGAAATGGAACTATGACGATGTCACAAGATAGATCACTTCTCATGAACCCTAGAGAATTGCATTGACAATGTATTAAAACTAAATTATCTTTAAAAATGGGTATGATAACAACTCATAGAGTGAGCCAGGATTGCATGGCACAAGAAAATTAAACAGAGTTGTTTGCAATGGGGTCGGTCTCCGGATACCCCTGTGGTTACACTATCACCATATCAGAGCAAGACTATTTAGAATAGGGATGAAAAAATTTAATGTGGCTCTCTATAGGACTAAGGTAAGTACCTGCAGCCCATCGTGGAAGTGATAGACCAGCAGAGGCTATAAACAATCATGCGATTACATTTCTTGTCCCTTGTCTCAGGGAAGGGCAGTATTGGGTCATGAAACACTTTTCTCGGACCCAGAGAGGCAGGCTTAGGGATGCATGTATGTGATGTATATCTGCCGACATGGAAAGACTTTAATGTTTATTAACAGCTCCATCTCTTGTATCCCACTGTTCCTTTACCACACCAATAATTTCTTGAAATGTGAAATTCCAGCCAAGGAGCGATTCTGTGGTTTTGTACATCTTTTCTCCAAATAGCCAGAATGATTACAAAGCAGCAAACAACATTTCTCATTTATTTCATTTGTAACAATGTACAGTTAAATGTGTCTTCACTGATGGAAAGCAAACAATCTTTTATGTACATATTGCCAAATACCTAAATATTTGAAAGTTGCAAGTTTTTGGCATCGTGCAGACATAGCCATTCTGTGTGACCATTTGTAACCATGAGAACGAAGGTGCTGAACTGAGCGTAGTATCTTTGAGGTGATTTATTATTTATAATTTTCAATAAATGCCTTTGCCTTCAAAGTGTGTGTCTTCTATACAAATTTATAATTTCTGACTAACTGAATTTCCCACATTAAAGTAGTAGTAACTAGAAAAATATGCTTTGATGATGGTATTATAACTATAGTAATTATATTTGTATAGCAGTTTATGTACCTATTTTCCTAATTTTCTAATTTGAAAATTTATTATTTTAAAGCACTTCTTCCGTCCATCGAGCCCTGTGGGAGGGGTTTCCCACTCTTCCCCGTCACAGGTGTAGAGACTCATCACACACGAAAAGACCCAGGCCAGGGTGCACCCCTCCGGGTCTGCGTGGACCCCCCAGCCATTGACCAGTGGCTGCTACCCTGATATAATTTTGTTATTGTGGCCTAAATCTCATTAGCTTTTGACTGAATTTATCACAAACAGAGACAAATGAACTGCTGTTAAATTAGGACACATTTTTAGAGGGTTTTCCTTTATCAGTCAAGGTTAAAGTTCTATGAAGTCATGAAGTCTCTTCTACTCAATCTACTTCTGATCCCATAGGCCCCCAGTTCTCTGTTCACCATGAGCAGCAACTTGAGGCCCATCTCTTCAGCCCAGGACTCCCTGTGGCCAGCTCCCAGCCGGACATTGGAACCAGCCTGCTTGCAACCCTCACAGACTTGGGCCTTGTGCATATCTTAGGTGATGAATGTCCAATCTGCAGACCAATCTAGTCTAACACGGTGATCATCTAGACCTCGTTACTGAATGCCTGGGAGAGCACGACTCCTTTTTGAAGTCAATTAATTAATCAACTTACTCAAACAAGCATCAGTTCATTGATGAAGTGCTTAAGGGGTGCCAGCAGGACATGTGCTCCCGCCCCGTGAGGGCTCACGAGCCGCTGCCTGGCTCTGAGGGCCTGCTTTTCTCAGTCCTCAAGACAAACAGCCTAGGAGTTCGGTCTCCTCAACATAAAGCTTTGCAGAAAGAATCACATCAAAATTAATTTTCAAAGATAAAAATTAGGGAATGAGCCTGCTTAAAGCTGGACTTTGAATCGAATGATTTCTCTGAAGTGAAATAGTTCCAGTATCCTAATTTTTTCCCGGCATAATTTTAAAGATTAACGCTCTTTCCCCTCCCCACCCCCAAGGAGTTCATTTGCGAAGATTTATGTCTATCATATTCAGGAGCAGCTCTGAGTAGGGGTGGATATTTTTTACATAAGTGTAATTATATGTAAGTGCTATAATTTAATTACCAGGATTCCGTCCCTATTGATTTCAGATACTCATCTGGAGCCTACAGATATGGTTGTGTGAAGCTGACAGATAGGGTCATCTGTTTGAATGCCTATGGACCCTGTAGGAAGACAAAAAAGATTACTCGTTAAAGAATATCAAGGCATTTTGCTCCAGGAGATATTAGGGTAACTATTTTAAATTAAGCACTAGGCTTTCAGGTAGAGGACAGAACAGAGCATGGTCATAGAATGTCACTCATGCAACAACTAAGAAAAATGGATACAGCAGGGCAAAATACATATATATTAATTAAATAAAAATATGCAAATTGATACATAAAATTAAAAACTAGGTAATAATTTGCCATCAGCTACAATTCAAGTCAATGGGATAGTGGCAGATAAGAAATTAAAAATTCAAATCAGTCAGGGTGAATATTTTAATTTTATCCTTGCCTCCAACAAACAGAACTCACAAAATGAATTGATTAAATCCTAAGACTTCTCATGTTATCCCGGAGTTTGGAAACGGTTGCCCTGGATAAAACGGGGGAGAAAATCCCTCAAGATAAATTTCCCTTTTACGGCTGTAGTACATTAGCATGAGAAGGAACCTGCCATCTTTCAGAGCAAGTGTCTCTCAAGGTAAGTTCACAGGGTTTGAAATGTGCTCCGGGCTGAGTGGAGGGCTTCTGTACGAGATAGTCAGTGGGCTGTACTGTTGGGTTGGTCATCTGAAAGGACAAGAATTTAAGTTCCAGAAGTGCAGGATCATGTCTAAAATAGTCGTTGCTATATTCTCAAGGCCAAAATAAAATAAAAATATGTTGAAGACAATAATTAACTGATTAGTTAGCTAATGAAATAAAAACATGTAAAACCTATGAGAAAAACCAGGTTGGGGGAAAAAAATTTCAAGAAATAGTATCAAATATCTTTATGTGCTTCCAATTACAGAAGAATGTAATAAAAATATGAACCCATTAAAAAGAAACCCAAAAATAAGTTGATAAAAGAAGTGGATGAAGGAATCAAAGTATTGACTGTTTCCATTATAACTGAGTAATAAACTATACAGTGGAATTTTATATTAACACTCTAGTGAGTACAGACGAACTTTACCCACAGTCAACAGATGTTGAAACATTCATCTGAATTATAGCAATAAATTGTTGTTGCATGTTTTTGGAAGGGATTCTTAAAAATCGTAACATTTAGTTAAACTTGTAAAGCTTTCCCTTAAAATTTATGATTTTATTAGATTACTATTGGGTTCTTAATATTCATCTTTAGTAATTTCATCTAGAATGCACACATGACACTCTCTGGACCAGAGACAGATTTCTGATTAAGGGCCTCTCAGTAAATCACAAGTCCGATGGCCCCTTTTCACCCGAAGCCCTTGCCCCTAAGGCGATGCAATGAGAACTGAGGGGAATTATTCCTACACAAATGCCCACACAGCCCCTAGGTGAGTATGACGGCTGTTTTCATCTGATGATGTGGCTGTTTAATCAAATGATTATCCAGCTGTTGATGTGGTTATTTTTCTTTTGGCTTTAAGTAAAGAAGATTACTCTCCATAATGTGGGTGTATCCAAACAGAGGAGAGGATGCATAAACAAAACAGGTGTCCTTGAGGAAGAAGAAATTCTGCTTCTGGACTGCAATGTCATCTCTGTCTGAGCATTTCCTGCCTGCTGTCTGACTGAGAGGTTTCTGAGTGAGCTAGCCCTGCAGTTACGTAAGCTTCTCTCTCTATATATTATACAAGGATAGACAGATGATAAATGCAGGTGTAGATGTACCTGTAGACATATACACACTGCACCTACATACCACTAGTTCCGTTGCTCTGGTAGGACCCTGACTGAGGCACAGACTGGTGCCAGCAGTGGGGGTGCCTCTGTTACAAACCACTAACAATAGTGAGATGACTGTGGAACTGCTTAATGGTTAGAGGTGGAGGAATTATTTTGAGGAGCTGAACAGGAAAAGCTCCAATTACCCTGCAGAGACTTTTGGTAGAAATATTGCTGTTAAGGACAACTCTGGTGAGAGCTCAGAAGGAACTGAGAAGTGCAATAAGAAAGCCACTGTTTTCTCAGGGGATACATATGTAGTCGAGAACAGAATGTTGGTAGAAACAGGAACATTAAAGGCACTCTTGGTGAAGCCCAAAAAGAAGCGAGGACACATTGCTGGAAGCTGCCTCCACCCCTGCTTCCGATGTCCACCCTGTGCTGTTCCATGAGGCGACCCAGATCACCTCACTCTCTGCTGCCCAACCCCAGGGGCTCCAGGCCACTTGGAGGAGAAGCCCAAGTCCTTCTACACCACAAGTCTTCTGACCATCCAGGGCCCTGCCTCTCTGACTTCACTTTCTATGCGCCCCCTCCCCTCAGTCTGACCACACCGGACCCCTGGCATGTCTTCAATCATGCCAGTAATGTCCCTGTCGAGGACTCTGTCCTGTTGTGCCCTTGGCCTGGAGTGTTCCACCCCAGGGGGCTAACTTCACCCCTCCAAGTCTTTGCCCAGTTATCAACCTCTCAACGAGACCTTCCCTGGCCTTCCATCTAAAGCTGCAGATGACATCTGCCACACCCCACCCTCCTGGCCTCTTACCCTGCTGTTTTATTTCCACAGTGAATATCACTTTCTAATATTCTGTATAATTAATTTGTTTATTACATTTGTTATTTACAATCTGTCTTCCAGCTAGAATTCAAACTCCAGGAAGGCAGGAACCTGTGTCCATCACAGTGCCTTGGACCTGGTGGGTACAACAAATATTAAAGTAAATATAAGAAGCGAATAGCTTGGATTTTTTCAAAAGCCATACCCATAACACAGAGCAAAAGAATTTATCTTAGCTGTGAATTACTGATCATTCAAAAGGAACCAGGTCACATACCTTTTTCAAAGGCAGTTGAGGAAAATATAACAAAATGTAAAATGTGCATACCTTTGACTCTGCAACTTTGAGGAATTTACTTAGAAGAGATGATTGCTTAAGTGTAGAAATATGTTTGCCTGAAAATGATCATTGAAGTGCCATTTATAATAATGAAAAATTGATGCTAAAATTAACCATTAGAATACTCGTTACATCAATTATAGCACAGTAACACAATATGGTATTATGAAACAATTATAAAAATGATGCCTTGATCATGGAAGTGGTAAGAAAGAGTCAGATAATGAACACGGTGTCTTAGCTATTAGTTGTGGAATGTGAGAAAGAAAGAGGGGTCGGAGATAACCCCAAGAAGCCTGACCTGGGTTACTGGTAGGAAGGCTTGACATCAGATAAGAAGTAAGTAGAAGGAGGGTAATTATAAAGATAAGAGCAGAAATAAATGAGCAAATGGGGCAAGAAAAATCAATAAAACCAAAAAATTTTTCTATGAAAAGAATGTTAAAATAATAAATGAGAAAAAATGGAAATAAGACACAAATTCCTATTTTGGGAATGAACAAGGGGACAGCATTACAAACCCCACAGAAATTTAACAAGATCAAGAAAGAAGGGGCACACCAACTACCAATATCAGATATACAAGAGGGGGCATTGCCAAATTTCCCAAATATATTAAAAGAATAATAAGGAAATGTTATGAAAAAACTTTATGCCAATAAATTTTCCAAGTTTGATGAAATGGATAATTACTTTGAAATATACAAATTACCAAACCTCACTCAAGAATAAATGGATAATCTTGATAACCCTATATAAGCAATTTAATCTATAGTTAAAAATCTTGACCTCAAAAAAGTCCAGATCCAAATGACTTTCCTGGTAAATTCCATCCAACATGATGGTAAAAAATAATAACAACTCCACAAAAATCTTTTAGGAGATAGAAGAGTAGGGAAGTATTCCTTATTCATTTTATGAAGTCAGCATTAAGCTGATACCAAAACCAGATTTTAAAAATTTATAAAATAAATCTACAGATCAATATACCTCATGGATATAAATGTAAAAATCACTAACTTTAGCAAATTAAATCCAACAATATATAAATAGGAAAATATGTCATGCTAAATTAGTTTAATATCTAAAAATCAACATTTCACCACTGGGATATAATGACCTGGAAAGATTGTTTCTCTGAAGCTTACAATGAAAAATCCAAACTAATTCCAAATTTATAAGTTTCCTTTTAATCCATTGGAAAACTGAAGATGCAGAACAGAAAACTCACCGAAAATTGAAGGAGAGCGTGACTCCTCAGGAAGAGAGCCCTGCCATCGCTCCCTGGGAGAGCTGCAATCAGACACCAGCAGGAAGAAGGATCGTAGACCGTAATTGGAAATACACTGTTGTAAGGTTGTTACATTCCAAGGGAAATGATATATGTAGACTCTGGTGCACTGACAACCAGTTTTAGAAAATAAAAAGGAGAGATCAATTATAAGTCAATAAAAGAGATATGAAGGAATCATAAAAACTTTTCAGGTAACACAAGAGGAGGAAGAAAAATTGAAATGAGGTAACAAAGCAGGATGGAAGTAGAAAACAACTAGTAAAATGATAGCTTTGAACGTAATCAATTACATTAAATGTGAATGGCCTACTTCTGGTCCAGACAAGATGGCATGGATTCGTCTCTCCATGATCCTTCCTGCTGACAACGACAAGTTTGGAAATAATGCAAGAAACAGCCAAAGGAGAGTTCCAGAATGGGAAGAGGTAAAAACACCTGGCCAGGGACCCAGTGGCTACAGAGCAGGCAGAGGAGCAGGGTGTCTCAGGACCCCATCCCCAACCACAACAGTGGAAGTGACTCAGCCTGGCATTCTCCAGCCTTGGATGAGACATAGAAGGGGCCCAGATAGGGCCTTCCTCCCTGGGTTGGATAGAAGTTTTGAAAGGCCCTGGAAGAGAGTGAAACAATAGCTACATACTGGTAGAAAACCATACATCCCACAAAGTATTTGCATCTAAAACATTAAAAACACTCTCAAAATCTAACAGCCAAAAAAAAAAAAAATCCAATTAGAAAATGGGCAAAGCATGTGAAGAGACATTTTACCAAAGAGGATACACAGATGGTAAATAAGCACACGGAAAGATGTTCGACATCATTAGCCATTAGGGAAATGCAAATGAAAACCACAGTGAGCTATCACCACACACCTTTCTAAATGGATAAAATAAAAAAGAGTGACATCAGCAAATGTCAAGGATGTCAAACTGGGTCACTCAGGCATTGCTGGTCGTATGTAAAATGATACGGCCACCACAGAAAAACAGTTTGGCAGTTTCTTCTAAAAGATGGAATTAGCACACAACCCAACAATTTCACTCTTGGGGATTTATTCCAGAAAAATGAAAAGTCATGTTCACACAAAAACTTGTACGTGAATGTTCATAGAAGCTTTATGAGAATAGCTAAAAGCTGACAAGAGCCCAGATGTCATTCAAAGTGTGAGTGACTGAACAAACCGCGGCACACGCATAGCAGAGAATTACACAATAAAATCAAACACCCAGTAGAATAACCACGAAGGGCTTCGTAGAACAAATGTAAATAAGACAAATCCTTACCTTGGAGACATTGACTACCAACGAGAGGAAGCAACCACGTAATCACCCACAGCAGAACATGAGCATGCCGCGATGGAGCCCGAGCAGCGTCTGCGAGCCCAGGGAGGGTTGGGCACCCGGAGATTCATGGGAACCTGTTTTGAGAAGGCCTTTCAGGCGACTGTTGCGGGATTCACCTAGGTTATCTCATTTAATACAGTGAGTCTGTGCCCGCTTTAAAAATGAGAAAACTGGAGCTCAGAACAGTCACAGAAGATGCGCACGGTGGCTCAGGCCCTCTGCGGAAGGCTGGACACCGGAGCTCTGGCTCTCCTGCTGGGTCGCGCCCCTGTGATCCCATGAACAATGACATCAGCCACAGATATAGAGCAATGTACACCATGACAGTAAGAAAAGAACCAAGCGCCTCAAAGGGACTGCCTTGCCAGACAGGCAGGGCGCAGATGTGAGTGGGTGGGGATGTCCGGCGAGGAAGTGGGAAGGTCAGTGAACGCTGCCTGCACAGGTCAGAGAGCAAGCACTTTCCTTGTCCTGCTAAGAGTAGGGAGGACCTCGAGGAATCCAATAAAGAAATCATTTGGAAAACAGCTTAATTCGAATATCCTGGCAAGAATTCCTTAAGCACAACTTCAGATTAAATAGCCATTCCAAATGGCCGTTTAGCTTCCGGAACTGTGCAGGGTCGGGGCTTTGACGGTATCTGTGTATTTGCTGCTCAGCTGCAGGAATGGCCAGCAGTGGGGGGTGTCCTCATCGTCCCCCCTGCACTGTCCTACCACCGTATTTTCACATGAGTCTTCAAAGCAGTTTTCAGATGGCAAACAGCATTGTTTAATTTTCCTCTTTAAAATTACATTCAGCCCTTCTGCGTCTATGATGTGATAAGGCTGAAACCGAATGGGCATCCTCCGTGGCTTTTGTCCCTAATGCAGTGGGAAATGGCTGGACGGAGCCCGCCCTGCTGGAGACAGACGCATTCATGTTCATTGGCAATAAAGTGTAGCAAAAACCGGAAACGGACGCTCAGAATGAAACCCGAGGGAATCCCAGCAATTTGGCCCTTTTCTCCTGCTGAGAAATAACTTTCGTTGGTTGTTATTTGAAGACATGCGGCTTTTTTTCTCCCTTCAATCTGATTCGGTCAGAGCTGCTGCAGTGTTTTACCACGTGGAGGGGAAGCATTTCAAGAAATGACCCACATCGGTGTTACAGTTATCACCTCATGATGCGGCCACTGCAGTTCTGATGTGTGCGCTCTAAAGAGCTCACCGGGAGGATCTCCGCCTGTCCCAGAAATGTGAGCGGCCGGAAGCCATCCACAGGCACCTGGCAATACAAGGCCCGATAAATAGGAGGCCTTGGCATATTCTTTCTTCACCCCCTTCCTTCGTCATCTGTCCTCCTCTGCAGCTGTCAGGGCTCTTTTACAAAGCGACGGGCTCGTTAACGACGGCGCTCAGCCCGGCGGTGCCACGGCCTCGGAGGGCCCTGCGCTCCGGGTCTGCACAGCCCGAGGCCGAGAGGTCTTCTGGGAAGCTGAGGCTTTTCGCCCAAAGCACTTTGATCAGCGGCTGGGCCCCCGCTGGTCACTGTGATCGCCCCTGAAGCTCTGAGATGAACATGTCTTCCTCGTGACAGGAGCATCCTTGTGTGCGAATATGTGCTCATGGAAATTTAAGTTTCCAACCATACCATGGACATCAAATTTAAAAAGTGAGAGCCCGTTCGCAATAGTGCTTCATTAACCAGACACTGATTTAGAAAACGCTGTGGAACGGACAGCGCTTAAGGGAGGCTGCTAGAAGGGCTGGGGAGATGGCTCTGCAAGTTGGTTAAAAGTGAGATTTAAAAATGAAGGCGATTCTAAGGTGCTTCTGTCAGTCTGGAACACTGGGGTTAACGATGGCTTACGCGGAACAGCCTTCGCCAGTCATTGTGGGCACTGGGAGTCTTTTTTTTTTTTTCTTTAGTTCTCTATTGTACTGAATGAGAGGAAAACACAGTGGGAATAACAATAAAAGGCCATTTTCAGCCCTGTGACCCAATTAGAGCCTAGGCGCAGTCCCCCGCCCAGAGTCCCGAGGAAGCTGAGCTGAGCTGCTTCTCTCCTGCTGTTGGCTGGCGTCACCTTCCCCCACAGCGCTTCACCTTGACCTCCTTTCCCTTCTCAGAAGGGCTAGGGCTGAAAGCCCCTGGTCGGGAGACAGTTTAAAGATCTCCTGGCTTCGAACACCAGCTGGATGTGCATTGAATTATGAATTCCAAAATTAACTAACTCCAGAACTGGCTGGTTGGTTAAGTAGCCTCTGGACCCTCCGAGTCCTCCCTGGAGTCCAAATGCTTCCCGAAATAGGTGGTTGTGTCGGTATCTGGGGCAGGTGCATGCCATTCTCCTGCCATTTTGACAGTCTTGTTTATTTCATATCAGCCAGACACCTGATCTTGGCCGTACGTTGTCCTTGCAGTTTGGAAGTCAAAAAAGCTATTTACCTCACAAGGAAGTAAGACATTCCTGGTTTAAACTGTAACAGCCACCAACAAATTATTTTTAAAGCTATGCATACATCATTGTTATTCACATTCTTGTGTTAAGTAACTATCAGGTTTTCCCCTCAGGAATCATAAAAAAACAACCTCCATGTTTGAAGTTTTCTTGTATCTCAGTTATGGCAATATGCTTATTTCCTTTCTTTTGTAAGACCTAATGATTAAAAACTGCAAGAGGACAATATATTTTTTAAAACCAAAGAAAATAGCACTGAAAACTATATTTCTCTGTGAAAATGCGTGAAATTTTTTTTCTTTTCCGATTCATTTAATAGGTCTTTCGACACTGATTTCAGCTATGTTCCTGTTTTGTCTTCCTTTTTTTAATTCAAAAGAACAACCCTAGAATAAGGGCATTCGTTTGCACCGTGTAAGCAACCAGTACTTGAGGTGCCCCTCCTAAACTATATGTTGTTTTTATTTTTAAACTGATATATACACGTGGTCAAAAATAATCCCAACAATACATTATGTAATTAAATTAGAAAATAAACATCTCTTCTTTTCTATTTCCAGGTCCCATTAAAAATATATTATCTTTACTTATTTAGTAGTTCACACCATAATTCAAATTCAATGCTGTATACACTGAATGTTTGTGTCCTCCTGAAAATTCATGTCTTGGATCCCTAACCCCCAATGTGATTTTATTTGGAGGTAGAATTTATCTATTCTAAACTGCCGCTAGTCGCTTCACCTACAGATTTGGCAGGTTATCCCATTACGTTTTTATTTAGTTATTACAATATTTATCTTCTTCTCATCTGTCTGTGGGTTCTTTTAAAAAATTGCACAAGATAATAACAAACCTCACAGTTAAACTATATTATTTTGTTTGTTTCAGAACCAAATAGTTTGGACTGGTGGGAAAAAATGGAACATATTTCACTACATCAGTGCCCCTTGAAAGGGAATGTTTAAAACATCAAGGTCACACTGATTTCTTTTCCTACATGTCATTAGTTGTTTAAATGCATGCCATATTTCATTTTATGGAAAGCACCTTCACGGCATTAATGCACTCCAGTACTATTCTAAGAACTGTGTATGTGTTAGTTCATGAAGGGCTGTTATCAGCCCTGCCTTACAGATGGAAAAGAATAAGAGACACAGAGAAGATAAGTAACTTCTCCAAGATCACACAGTAATCATGAGAAATGGAATTCATGCATGAGCAGGCTGGCCTCAAAGTCTGGGTGTTCAACCATCATGTTAATACTGGGGACATTCTTTCTCCTGTGGCTTTTTGTAGAGTTTCAAATTCCTTTACATTTTTATTGTAAACCAGAGAAACATAAGTCTTTTTACTAATTTGTTAAGATTTCCCAGATTCTTAATTGAAATAATGAGATTTATAGGATTTATTAGTATTTTAAAAGCATTCCTATCAAAACCTGGTGACTTGCTTTTCCAGGTCGGATTGAAAGATAACACAGGTACCCGAGGAAAAGCAAAATTAAACCCCAACTTACTGAATAACTGAGGTATAGAAATCTTAGAAAGCATTTAGACAAAGGACTTCTCGAGTCCCAAACCAAGCCATATGGGGTAAGACTGATAGATTCTGACACATCAAACCAAAATATCCTTTTCGACAAAGGACCCTGGGCAGGTCTTCCCTCACTGCCCGTGTGATCCTCGCTCCTCTCCGTTCCCGTCTGAGCCCGGTGAGGCTGGTCCCGTTCCCGTCTGAGC
>JAQQAC010022866.1:41367717-41425087 GCA_029783875.1 Phataginus tricuspis | reverse complement strand
CGTTCCCGTCTGAGCCCGGTGAGGCTGGTCCCGTTCCCGTCTGAGCCCGGTGAGGCTGGTCCCGAAGGACGACGACCTTGAGCCTTGTAGTCCCCTGCCACCAGCCGGACTCTCCGGGAGGCGCTGCCGAAGAGGAGCAGTGAAAGAAAAGTGAGACGTGGTGCCTTCCCAGCCTCTCCCTGAGGGGTCACGGGTTGGCTGTCCGTTGAATGTGGGGATGAAAAGTGGACGTCGTTCAGCATGGAAATTTTCCCAAGCTACAGTTCAAAGATCTTTTTAAAATGGTAGCTTCTGAATGTTGCCAGGAGCTGGGGACACCAAAGCATTGCATGTTCAAAGCGATGCATTCACTCTTCTCCCAGCTGTTCAAGAGGGCGTGGGTCTTCTCTTTACTACCATCATTGACTGGAAACAGATAAAGGAACCTATAACTGTCAGGCATGCAGGCTGCTGCAGTGGTGCCTGGCAGGGACAGTTGCAAGCATCTAAATGAAGCATTAATGAAGTATGATGCATGCCCTGACATCAGCTAATAGTTTCTTACATTCAACTTTTTTAACCAGAACTTATATTTATTATTTTTCTCTTTTACTAAAAGTTATAAATGGACTGAACTTTGTCTAAACTATAGCAAATAGTAAGTTCACATTAATGATTTTTAAATCAGGTGTATTGAGTTATAACTTACAAAAGTAAAATTCTCCTTTAGTGTACAATTTTATTATTTTTTTCAAATGCAGATAACCACATAACCATTACCACAATCAATATATAGAACATTTTCTTCACTCCTAAAAGTTTCCATGTGCACCTTTGTAGTGACCTCTCACCCCAGCCCAACATCTGGGAAACACTGGTTTATTTCTACAATTTACCTTTTCCATGTCATGTAATGTCATGTAATATGTAAATTTTAGGTCTTGCTTCTTTCACTTGTGGGTACCAGTAATTTTTCTTATTTACTACTTCATAACATTTCATTGCATGGATAGTCCATGATTTGGTTATCCATTCACCAATTGAAAGATACTTGGACAGTTTTCAGTGCAAGTAGTTATGAATAATTCTGCTTGAGACATTTATGTACAAGTGTTTGTGTCAACACTGGTCTTCTTTTCTCTGGGATAAGATCTGAAAGTGGGATTGCTGAATTATGAATTAACCATACGTCTAACTTCAAATGGTCTTATAGAGCGGCTGTACCAATCGTTGCTCCTACCTGCAATGCGGGGAACTTGTGAATTTTCAGTTTGTCCAGCTTTTTCTTACTGTATTGTCAGGTGATGATGTCCAAGCTCCTTACATCTTGGAACTGGAACTAGAAATCAATCATAATTTTGGAGTTTTTATGTCTTCTTTCAGTCTCTGAGATTTTTCTTTTTGTATTTTGAAACCCTGCTGTTACATGCATATGCATTCAGATTGCTATGGCCTTTGGGTAAACTGACCTTTTTATCATTATGATTGTCTCTCTTTATCCCCAGAAATCTTCCTTCTTTTGAAGCACACTTTGCTGATATTAAGATAGCCACTTTCTTTTCATCTGTGTCAACATGGGATAACTTTCTGACATCCTTTTACTTTTAACCTATCTACAGTCCTATCTTTAAAGTAGATGCTTGGCAGACTACATATAGTTGACAATTTTTTATCCAATTTTCAAGTATCTGTCTTTGATTAGTGTGTTTAGTCCATGTATATTTAATATAATTATTCATACGTTTGGATTAAAATCTACCAACTTTTGAGTTGTATTTATATTTCTCTTTCCTCCCCTCGCCCAAGTGCTTTCTAGGTGGCAGCTAATTGGCTTCTGGCTTGTGTGGCTCTTATCCAGCCCTGATCTGTGTGCCTTAGGGGTGGGTTTCCCATCATTTCTGACTTCTCCTGCAGCAAATCTCTGACTTCTGCCTGTGGTAGAGCTTGTTTAAGAAAGGGCTTCCTGCTTTTGTCCTGTTGTAAGATACAGGATCAGGAGCCCAACAGTTTCCAGTCTAGCTCCAGGTGAAAGGGTCTTTCATTCTTTAGAATCTAGCCACTTGGAGTCCTCACCTGTGCCTGGGTCAGGGCGCCCTCTGCGTCTCGCTCAGGGCTCCGGGCTCCTCCCATGTGAAGCCAGCCCTTCTCTCCGGGCCTGCACTATCATGGAGCTATTTGGGTTCCCACTCTACCCAATCCCTCTTGTGATCATCTGGGAAAAGAAGCCTGTAAGTGGATATAAATCTCCCTTGCATCTGAGGCTTCCAAGGAGTCTGACTCACACCCATCCACATATGGCCTTTAGAAATGCTTTAAATCCTCAGCTGTGTCCTTTAACCCACTTGCTTCGTGCCTTGTTAGTTACCTAGTTGCCTAATCTCCTGTCCCTTGGCCCTGCCGCAGACGGCAAGCAGGCACACCTCTCAGCCCTCCGCAGGGTCTACCCTTCCTTGGGCTTGAAGCTGCTTGGTGTCCTCACCCCTCTGACGGCTTCAAGAAAGGTTGTGATTGTACACTTCACCCATGTGTCTCTTGTGGGTCTGGCTTCTTATACTCTAAAACGAAAGGAGAAGTGGGTAAGTCTCACCACCACCCCTTTTTTCTTCATAATCCATTCTTTGTACTTCTTTATTAGAGTATGACATAATACAGTAAAGTGCCCTCACTTAAATATACAGCTCAATGAATTCTATGCATATATAAATACATATTACATCTTTACAGTCCCATTGATGTTAAGGGTTAGAACATTTCAGCACCTTCTAGGACCCTAGAAGCCACCCTTCTGTCCTTTCTCAGTCAATAACTAACCCCCAGAGATAACCACTGTTCAGATTTCTGATATCATAGATTCGTTTTTCCTGTTACTAAACTCCATGTAAATGACATACAGTTTATGTATTTTCATATCCAGCTTCTTTCACCCATCACGTGTGTGAGATAGCAGGGTTACCTGTGTTGTAGCAGAGAGCAGGCATTTGTCCTTTTTTGAATTGCTGTGTAGTCTTTCCTTGTGTAAATATATCACAGTTTTTACCCTATCTTTTGTTGATAGACATTTGAGTTGTTCTCATGTCTGGTCACTGTGAAACAGAAACAAAGACTCAAGTTGCTGGGAGCATTCTTATGCAAGCCTTCTAGTTGACATAGGTAC
Source organism: Phataginus tricuspis (assembly GCA_029783875.1). Lineage (NCBI taxonomy): Eukaryota > Metazoa > Chordata > Mammalia > Pholidota > Manidae > Phataginus > Phataginus tricuspis. The sequence goes on along the minus strand of JAQQAC010022866.1, from coordinate 41,421,954 downwards.
ATATTTCTCTTAAATATGTGCCAGGAGTGATTTCCTGGGTTGGAGTGTAGACACATGTTTACTTTTAGTTTCCACTGCCTAAGGGTTTCCCAAAGTTTTTGTGACTCTACTCCCACTAGAAACCCATGGGGCCTCTGCGTGCCCCGCGTTCTCACCGAGACTCAGTACTACAGTAGCATCTCATTGTGGTTTTAATTTGCATTTTCAAGATGACTGATGACGGTGAATCCTATTGTGGGCTCATGGAGATGCTTTTATCATGAAGTGCCTTGTGGGATAGATGTGTTACAAATATAGTCTATGACTTGACTTAAGAGTTTATTAATGGTGTCTTTTGTTGAAAAGGAGTTCTTAATGTCAACGAAGTGCAATTTATCAACCTTTTTAATAGTTAATGCTTTATGTGTCCTGTTAAAGACATTTTTTTCCCTACCTCAAAGAAATGAAAATATTGTTCTATGTTTTCTTCTGGAAATTGTATTTTAGTACCTCAAACATTTAAGTGTATAAAGTATCTTGAATAAGATTCTGCTGTGGCATGCTCATTTTTATTCTAATTTATGTTCTTGAAGGGCAGGCAGAGTGGTGGTGGCGTTCACTGCAAGTGTCCCCCAAATTGACTAAAACATTGTTTTCATGCCAGGGCATTTGCCACATGATTAGTCAGGTATGTTATGACACAAAAGTTAAGCTTACTGTTCTAGACAAAGTAGAAATTGCACTGCTTCAGTCAATTGCTTGCATTTTGTTTAAAGCATAAGCTTAATTTCTAATTCACTACATATGTAATTGCTTTTAGAAACCAATCTTGAAATTTTCAGTCCTTCAAATTATTGCAAACTGTTAGGAAAACTAACATGACTAAATTTCTGAATCAAATGGGAAATCAATTCCAAACATCTATAGTATTTGAATATATGATATTTGATGCCAAATATCAGAATGACCAAATTGCTTACTTTTCTAGTAGATATTTATTATATCTTAGTTGACTATAAAGTATATGTAATCCAATGATACACTGTAGCTGGTAAAAAAAGAGAAAGCAAACTGTAATTTACATTTATAAATGGGATAGAGTATAGGACGGAAATTAAGCATGCATCCTTATACTGAGCTGTTCACATCTAGAACACGTGTTCAGTCTAGAAATCTCACTTTGCAAAGGATCGTATCAGACAGAATGAGTAGTTCTGAGGCTGGCGAGCTGACTGAGGAACATCAGAAGTGAAGATGTACAGCCTGGTGCGCATAAGCCTAAAGGAGGCGGGATGGGCGTCTTCTGATGGGCGCTTTGGCGGAGTTCTTGCTGCCACGAGGAGGAAGCTCAGAGTCTCTCATCCTAGACTGTCCCCCTCAAGGGTGGGGATGCCCGTGGAGGGTCTGAAGCGCAGGATAGATAAGTCTTTACCGGACGTCAGGGAAGGACGCCCACGTGCTGGGACGCTCTTCTTCCCTCAGAGCGGAAACAGAGTCTCCCAGAAAATACTGAAGGTTCTTTTCTCAAAGGAGGGCCAGAGCCGATAGGGGATACCTGGGATGGGGAGGGAAGAGAAAAGGAGAATAGCTAGTGTCTGCTTGAGGGAGGTAAGCTGGAGGAGGAGTGGAAGCTCTAAAGCAGAGGTCCTGGGGCCCAGGGAGGGTCCAGGGTGGCAGCTTCCTGGCCAACCTGCCACCACACAGTCCAGGACAGCTGCAAACTGTTCTCCCAAGATGCAGACAAGAATCCTGCTGAAAACTGCAATGAAAGATGGCGGCACAGTTAAAGGTCACTGAAGCTCCCCTGCTTGGGCTCTCAGAGAGCCAGGCCTCCCTGGAGGCGGTGCGGGGCCCTCCGGCTGCTCGCCGTCTTGACCGCCCAGGTGTTTACCTGTGGCTGCCCTGGACGTGCTCTGAGACTCCGGGCCTTCCTCCTCGCTGGGAGAAGTGCGTTTGGGGCTGTGTCAGCGGAAGCAGCTTGAGGTTGTGGCTGGACATACGCCTGAAGTGGATCTGAACGCCACTGAATTTCAGACTCCAGGAGAAGTGTTCATTCAGCTTCAAAAGCATATCCAAGGGTTGCGCTTGGCAATTAATTTTCTAGGATCAGAGTGGTGTATGTGTCTTCTTAATGCTCGTGCACGCGTGAGCCCTGTGGGCCTCAAGAGAGAAGCAGGACAGCTGAAGGGCTTCGATTTCTGCCTCCTCATCTTCATGAATCAAGTCCCTGTAGGAAACGCGTCGTCGCCACGAGGAGTGACAGCCCGACAGCCGAGCCCAGTATTGATGGGAGCGACGCCAGGACATCAGAAGTCGCGGCATGCATCTGTAGGGACAGGTTAGTCGAGTAACTGGGAAACTCAGAAAATCCTGGAGAAAGAGAAAGAACAAAACCAAGCAGATGCATTTCTCTCCATCCCACACTACCCTAAAGGGATTGACAAGCCCGGAGGACCACGGAGCTCAGAAGTTTCTAGTACTTTCTTGAACACCCATGGGTTTAAAAACCAGACCCATAAAAAGAAAGCTAAAAAAGCTTCCTATTTTCTTCTTACAAGACTAGATGCGCAATACACTGCCCACCTAATTATTTTATGTTAGACTCCCAGGGAATGTCTGACTTGGTATTATCCAGAGGATGGGATAAAATTCAAATCAACTAGAACTACAACTTTTAAAAATTACAATATGGTTCATAAGCTTCGATATTCTGTTTTCTGTTTTGTACACCTCAAGGGCTTGTTGGGGAGAGGTTTTTCCACTCTTTTTGTTATTTTCAAAAAATAACATTCGTATTTCTACAAGTTGGTTGTTAGAGTAGGTATTTTCCCAAAGCTTCCACAGATTTTTTTTTATCTTTTTCCTCCCGAAGTCACAAATGTTCACCCTGTAGTGATTAGAAAATTAGATGGTGAACTACTTGTTCACAGTAGTCATATAATGTTCCTTATCAAGGAGCTAAGTCCCAGTCCTATTACAGCCCTTGCAGGGGGCCAGGGGATGGCAAGCAGGGAATGCACAGGACCCAGGGGAAGAGGCCATCCGAGGAGGAGGGTGGCTTGTTTGTGTCCTGAGTGGAGGTGGACCTCTGGCTGCTCACACAGCTGATGCGGTTGGGGTGGGGGTGGGGGTGGCTAATGTTTAATACCCAGCAAACACAGCACTGTGTCTTGAGAGGAGCTGAGAAACCAGGCCAACTCAAACGCAGGCTTTCCCAAGCCCATGTGTTACTAGAAGCGCAAAGGGAACAGGTGTATCAGAGGTGAAGTTTCTGCAAGAGGAAAGATTCCACTGCAACCTCAGACCCCACACAGGGCTACTGGAGAGCTGGTTCCATGGACCAGAAGGCTGGGCATGCTCCGCGCAGAGTCGGCATGCTAAGTGCTGGGCTCCCAGTTACAGGGTCAGAAGGCTTGGGAAATGCCCTCTTCTCCCCTCTGGCTCTCCCCCCACCCCCTTCCTCTCTTCCTCTCTCTCTCACTTTCTCTTTGTTAGAGCTGATGAAGAGTTCCTAACATGGAAAAAATTGTCCAGGAAAAAGTGTTCAGAAACTACTTTAAATGTGATGCAAACGTAAAAGTCCTGTCTAAAGTTTCATCAATGGAAGTTCAGGATTCAACAAAAACAGTTGATCAGGCAATTGCCAAACAGAAAGACACATGCATAAATGTGTCTTTGCCTCACAAAGATCTAGCACCCACACCCTCCAGGGAACCAAAAGCCATGGGTGAGCTGGGTGCGTCCTGTTACTTGCCCCAGGAACAGTAGACATAGTGATTTTTGATGGGGGTCTGAGCCATCACGCATGGCCTTGACATGGATAACAAGGGCTTCTTTCTTTGCGGGGATTGTGAAGGGGCTGTAAGATTCATCAGACAGCTGACTGTTACTCATTTCTGCTGATTCATGTGAGAATAGAAAAGAGACCTTAAAGATGTCCGGGATTTATTGTTCTTGACTTTGAAGAGGAATAAGGATGTAGACTATGTGTAGATGGATTAAAAATAAAAGCTGAGCCTTTAGCTTTCTGGATCCATCACCGCTCTGACACCTGAGTGACCGGCTGGAGGACAGTGGGCAACACGCCTCACAAAGGCTCAAAGGGGAGCACAAACCTTGCTCCAGAGAGCTCCCACCTGAAGTGAGGTGTGCAGTAGGAGATCGGATGCGCTGGAAATAACGTGTTGGTATGGCAGAATGAAGATGATGGGAGACATTCTTTTGAAACACTAGCTGAAGATAAGGAAGAACTCCACAAAGTGTAAGTCATGAGGTGTAACTACACAGACTCTGGCACGGATGGTATATGTCATGGGTCTCATGTGTGCTAAAAGGCTTGTAATTAGATTACTAAAAAGAAGTTAGCGCACTAGGAGAGTATATTCCGCCTCACTATGGGCACTCAAGGGCTTCACGTATGGGAGGCACTGACTGCCTTCCTAGGTGAGCCCACTCTGAGAGGGACCCCGACCTTCTGGCAAATGCCCGACCTCTCCACCCACTGCAGGACTGCAGGCAAGTTACTTAATCTCTGTGAAGGGTTCGTGGTGACTGAGGGACCTGAGAGTGGAGATAGTGTGAGCGCTAATGAGCGCAGTGCATAAATGTGTCTAGCATGGGACCTGGTGCATAGTAGGTACCCAAGATCATACCTGGGAGAATTAGCCCAGGAAAGATCCCAGTGCCCCCTTCCTAAGAACTCAGGACGCCTGCCGAGTGGTCATTTTGGGAGTTGGGTCAGACCCACACAGCCTCAGCTTCTCGGGTTGTGGGCCTCAGCGCCTGACTTTTCCTGCTCTAAGCCAGAGCATCATCCATTTTCTCTCACAGCAAAGGCACTGAAAGTGTCCAAAGGGGATCTTGAGGGTGTGAGAGCTTGTCCTCAGCAAGCAGAGGAGTAAAGCTGAACAGCTCTGGTCAGAGAGGGAAATTACTAAAAACGAGACCATCAGGTTTCAGGTGCAAAAGGAACCCACGCCTCAGGTGGCTGTCCCTGAGGGGGGCGGGTCGGAGCCAAGGCTCGAGGCACTGAAAACCCCGTCAGTGGAAAGGTCGATTCAGGGAAAAAATGTGTTGTCCGCAAGAGGCATGAGGGCCGTGTGACCTGGCCACGGGGCTGCCAGAAACGCCAAGAGGTCATACAACATGTGAAAGACGACAGTAGAGATGGTGGCAAGAGATGAGTGGGTCCCGGACATGGGGATGGGAGGGGTGGAGGTGTCTGAATTCCAAGGGTCCTCACCATGAAATTGTTGTGTATTTGGGCTGTGGTGTTGGTCACACAAACCCACCCATGAAACAACCAAATGCATACACACACACTCACGTGAGTGCACGTAAAATGGAGAAAGGTGAATTAGGCCAGTGGATTGTATAAACACCAGTTTCCTGGTGGTGACATTGTGCTGTTGATTTGCAAGGTGTTGCTGCTGGGGGAAACCAGAAAAGGGGTGTACGGGATCATGCAGTATTATTTCTCATAATTGCATGTGATTGTCTAATTAATTGTACAAAATAAAAATGTTTAAACATTTTTCAAGAAAACATTTTCCAATGAACAATTGAAAATGGACAGGGTGGAGGGTGGGATGGATCTCTCTCGTATGGGGCATGAGGACAATGGTGACCTTGTTCCTGAAGGAGAACATGGGCCAGAGTCAAACAGCGCACAAGTGGCAGAAGCGTCCTGTGGGAGTGAAAGGAGGTTCTGATGGCCCAGACATCTTGGAAATACCTCATGAAAAAGAAAAATATTGTACTCATTGTGCTGCTTATTACCATGAAAGAAAAATCCTGGGAAAATACAGAAGGAAGCTTCTCCTAGGGATTTAATCCTGCAAATAATAAATAATCATTGCAATATAGAAATGATCGGAATCTCAAGAGGAAGTGACTGTGCAATCCGTGAATTAAAACTAGCGAAAGAAGCCGAGGACAAGCACTTTCATATTTATATCCTAAACCTTAAAAGGTCTACATCAAAAATTTCCAATAAAACATTTTCTAAGCTATCAAAAAGGAAATGCATACAGTATAAAATAAATTCAGATGAAACAATGACAAATTTCTCAGGTGATGGAAAAAAAACAGAATAAACTGGATAGCAATTTATATTTGCAATAAAAATAAATAATTGCAAATGATAACTGAGAATCATTGAGCATTGCACAAGGCACTTTCCTAACATAGGTGCCTTGCTCTTCCATCATTCTCCCTCCTCTTCTTTTATGCATGGGATGAACTTAATCTTGTCAACCAAAAATTAAACCGTTGAACCTGGAAGTGATTTTCCCGCTGGCAATCCCAGTTTAACCTAGAGGCCCTGCATCAGCATTTAATGGGCCCATATGTGTTTCCCTCACGACTGAGCAGGGGGTGCAGTCATTGCTCACATACTCATACTGTGAGTTGCATTTCCATTTGCTTGTAGAAGAATTTATGCTTTTCTGTTCTATTTTATTTTTTCAGCTGTTTCTCCTGGCATCATCAAAACTCTTATTTGTAAATATTACTTAGGGCTTTTCTGGAAACGCCTAGCATATCAATTTTCTGTCTCCTCCGTCAGTGTTGATTCGCATGGAGACGCCAGACTGCGCACTTGCTACCCCTCAGGCAGTGTGATCGTTTTCGACTGAAGTTGACGGAGATCATGTGCCTTTCAGGCATCTTGTGAAACACAACAAACACCTTCCTGTTTCCAGGAAATCTTTTCTTCCCCCTTTTTTTTTTCTTTTTGTCAACATAAATTCCAGACAAAACAGACTAAAAGTGAAATAACCACGGCCCCCATCTGTCACAGGGAGAAACTGGATTGCCACTGTGGGTCCTCCCACGTCGTTCACCGAGCAGGGAGGAGGTGGAAGCGACCTCCAGCCACCCCTACACATCTGTCTTTGCAGGGCCAGTCTTCCTCAGAGGCTGAAGTTTTGCTGTGGGAACATGGGGAAGGTTGTGGTAAGACGACGTGTCTAAGCTTTAAGGTGACAGGAACTTTGCCCTCACGTTAAATGGGTATCTCGGCTCTAGGACAGCTCAAGCCCCTAAGCGCCACAGGCGTGGCGTCTCTAAGACAGAGCGGGCCGCCCTGCTGCAGCCCCTTGCCTCTGCTGCAGACTCGCTTCCCAAAGGACAGCCTGGCCAGCACACACCGAACCACTCACCAGCAGCAGCCGGGGCTCGGGGGTGATTAGAGATAAGATGACACCGAAGAAGAGAAAAACCTAACATTACTTACTATCTGTTAAAAAATACTGTTCGTGACAAGACTCTACCTAGAATTCTCACAACGCAGCATTCCTTCGACACAGGGTTGTGACTGAATGTTCCAGGGGGACGCCAAGCAGGTCTCAGCTGTTCCAGGACCACTTATCCGTCACTACAAAGTGCCCACCCAGCTCTGCTCTGAGTCCGCCGGCACAGCTCGCTCACAGCCCCTGGGCTATCAATCCAAACAAAAAGGCTAGATCATGAGGACCTTATACTGTTTTTGACCAGCACCTAAAATGTCTCACTGGTGGGCAGCCAGATTTCACCAGGCGTGCTCTTACTGGGCTGGCCATGGAGGCTGGGGTGCAGCCGCCTGGGCTACCCGGGAATGGCCAGGTCCACAGAAAGGCCGCCTCCTCCTCTTCCCTTGCTGCTGTTGTCTGTCCAGTCTGTGATACTGACTTTTGGTCATTTCAGTATTGAAAGACCCCTTTGTCAGACCCCTCCAAGCAGCAAGTTCATAAAACAAATTGACCAAATCAGTTTGTAAGTTGATCATACCATTCAAATTTTCTGCATATGAGCAACCTGCAAGCCAGGAAAGGAGACATAATGTGAAAGGTGGGTGTCGCCCATCAATTTCATCACCCACCTTGCAGCTCGAGTTCTAGGTGGGCCTGATGGGCTGACAGAGCAGTGTGACGGGCCCCACAGCATCGGGTAGGAGACCCACCATGTGTCCTCCACGGATCCTCCCTTCGATTGTAACTGCAGTGCCGCATCAGGGCAAAGTGGCTTCTTGCTATACCTCCTGGCATTTTGGATACTGAGGTTGGCCTCTTTATGTCACTGCACATATCATGTCTTGAGTGATCATTTAATCATGATTTAGAGTTTGGGTGTGGAGTGACACACATCGTACTACTCATATTACCTCAATGATACCAAAGAACCAAGGGATGCAATCTGAAGCCAAGAGGGAAAATCTTGATTTATAGAAAATGAAGAATATGGAACTTAGTATAGGACCAATTGTCTAAAACATTACAGGTCACCATGGAGAACTGAGAACAGGGAAATACCCCCCACACTTAGGAGATCTGACTTGCAGAGCATGCCTTTCTCACACCCTTTTAGACACTGGACCCTGCAGTATCAAAGTCAGTAGCAGGATGGGTGAATTCGCTAGACAGGCCTCTGCATCTAAAGAAAGGAATCACAGTAGAAGCAGAGACCCAAAATATTATCAGGTTCTCTGTGCTGCTCTGTGAGTGTGATCAGGATGTGATTCTGCTTTATCAAAGAGAACTACATATGACTTCCTAATGAAGTAAGAGAATGCAGTGCAGTCAGAATAAGAGACTACTCTTCCTCAATTTAGCAATCTCATACTTAGCAGCATCATAGATTAAGAGTCTGTGCATTAACCTGGGGGAGGGAACTTACCAATACCATGAAGAGGAAAGTGGGGGAGACACATGCACTCAGCCTAAATTGTCTGCTGGAAAATGTCTAAGTGCATCTATCAAGTTCAGGAAAATTTAAACAGAAAACAAATGCACAGACCTATGAAACAGAAAACTTCCCAGAAGTAACAGAGGGAAAAGAGAAAGGACATCTGCAGCTGAAAATGGTGCTCTACAAAAAAAAAGGTGAAAAAAATAGGAAATTTAGAAGAGGATATGATTGATACCCTCAAAAAGAAGCAGGTACATATGCCAGTGCTAAAGAAGAATGAAACTTAATAGAAAAAAAGAAAAATGGGAAGGTGGCGATGCAATAAGATACAAATGGAAAATAGAAAAAATAAATCAAGGAACCAGAATTAAAAAATTAAGTAAGGGCAATAAAAATCAAACTTTCCATTGCCCAAATCCGAATTAGTGATGAGGAGGGCAAACTTGAGAATGTGAGGATTAAGGATAGTAAGGTAAGAAGAATGACAATGTAGAGAGAAAGGGGAATTAGTCAACCTCATAATTACAGATGGAAAATGATACATTTACTTCTACATTATTTGTAAGAAAAAGTAAAATGCATAATGTTAATTATGCATACCTATTACCAGCTACAGCTATCAAAATAAATGCAAAAATCATTGAAAAAATGTATATCCATAAAGTGAAAAAACATGAATAAATTAAGGTGGGTCTAAAGCTGAAATTATATCAGATGGTGAAATTGATGGGAAGGTGAAAAGGATAGGAACAATAAAGTTAAACAGAAATCTTGGCATCAAAATTGAAGGCAAAATCTAGTAAAAGAGAGAGAGAGCAATTTAGCATTTATTAAAAAATATGGGATATTGTTAAAATTGTACACAGCAGTAATTTCGTATCGTGAAATTATTTTCTTTTGTAATGAGGAAAATTAAAATTAATTACCTGAGCATAGAAGAACTAATTTTTTTTTTCATTTTCTATACGGGGTTAGTTACTATGCTAGGCACTTTATCAACACTGATTAAATGATCATTTACAAAAACTCTACAGAACTGTTACCTCCCTGTGGCCAGAGAACTTGTGCAAGTTCTCATGAAGGCAGGGACCGTGTTTATCGGCACATTTGTCCACCTTGAAGTGGGAGCGGGCTTGCCGTGTCCAAGGAATTGTAAGGCAGGAGGTGCAGCAGGAAGACCATGAGCCCCCAGAGCGTCATCTGTAGGAGTTTGGGGACGTCCGCGGGGTTCTGGCTGCCTGACTTTGAAATGTCTTGGAGGCTCATGGCACGTATTCAGGGGTGTGGCACGATGTGGTCAGTTGTGAAAGGACCACTGTGGGTTTTGTCCAGACGGTGGCCCAGAGGAGGGAACGAGAACAGGGGCACTTGTAGACTCCTCGGAGGAGATGACAGAGGCGCACACCGGGATGATGTGGGGTGTGGAGAAAGGGGACCTGCTGCAGAGGGCGTGGGCGTCTGAGGCGGACGAGGCAGGTCTGAGCCCAGGACTTCAGCCTGAGCTGCTGAGTGGAAGCCTTGCCATGTATGTAAACGCCTCCTGGGGAAGAGGCAGCCCTGGAAACAAAAGAGAAGTTTGGATTTGGTATAGAGGCCCCTCACCACCGTGTGGATATTTGGAGTAAGGTAAAATACTGAACTCAAAATTCCCGTTGAGTAGGCATTAGAGGCAGGATTTGTGGAGGTTTCTCTGTGGGTTATTCGTCTCCTGGCTGACCAATAATCAGACTGGGTGCTGATCAATGCAGACAAATTACCGTTTAGTTGATGACTGTATGTGACCAGAACATGCCAGTGACTCAGCCACTTAGGCAGTCTTCTTGGCAGCATAAAGGGGATTTATTGTTTTCATCTTTGATTCGATATGTAGCATCATGAAGCTGTGGCATAATACGGGAAAAACAATGAAGGATATCATAAAATAATTTTTTCTTTTGATCATAACACATGGAGATTAGAGAAAAAAAATCTGTGAAGAATCCAAATGGTGAATGGTTTGGGTGTGTGGTGAGAGGGAAGAGAGAAGAAGTACACGTTGTGTTTGGGGCTTAAGTTGTAGGATGCTCAAGGAATGACGTGAACTTCAGCAGGAAAGCATGGATGTAAGCCACGGCACGCCTGCCCCCGGGCACTGGGCAGGGGCCGAGGCAGCTGTGCCCCCGTGGGAAGGGCAGAGGGAGATCGCTTGTCACGCCTCACCTCACGTGTATTGTCTCCCGGTTGAAAGGGAGTTGTTTGCTTTCTGAATATCATCCAGTCCCTTACATTTTGCCCATAAACTGATTACCCTGCACTTTATTATATGTTGTGGGGCACAGTAGGAAGCTTGAAATGCAATAAATGAGTTGTCTACAGGGCCTTATAGACACCCTACAAAATATCATTCACACTCTGCTAATGCTGAGAATTTCTTCATATGAAAGTAATATAAATTTTTAAAGTTGACATTTGATTCCAAACTGACATTTTCGGCATTTTATGTGTTTTACTAAGCACTTTTGGATTTGTGTCGTATCTTTGCATGAAGTACAAAATATAAAGTCAGCTAAATAAGTGCTGGAGAGCAGAAGGCTTCTGATGGGTTAGCTGAGTGGCTAATGATGCTGCTAAGAAGCTGCAAAGATTTTGGGAGCTCTGGAAACAGAAGTGAGATATTAGCACATCGATTTACTTTATGTTATAGCTCATGTTTTAGAAGAAGCCCTTACTGGGGAAGGGTACAGGTTTGATCTCCCAGGTGGGATAGCTAATTTGGTACAGAAATTTCGTTGCAGACCCAAAATCAATAACTGGAATAAAAAGAGAGATGGCAGGAAGCAAATGAAGTAAAAGATTAAGGTTCCTATATAAATTGATTTAAAAAAAATAAAACCTCTAATAATAAAAAGCCTAGGTCTCCTCTAATCAGCTTCCATGACCCCATCTGCCTACACTTCAGCAAGGTCTTGTCCGACGTGTGTCTCATCCTGGGGAGGCGGCAGGCGTGCACTTCCCAGCTTCATGTCCTGTCGCGGGTACATACCATCGACGTGGTTTATCACCGTCGATGTCGACACTGATGACCTCATCGAGGTTATAGGACAGGGTATTTATCTCATATTGTTGGTGTTTGGATAGATTTTGATTTTTAAGGAATTGACCCATTTCTTCTAAATTTTGAATTCTGAGCAGGAATTATTAGAATATTTCCTTGTTGTTTGTTTAGTGTCTGCAGGCTTTGTAGTGAAATTCCCAAATTCAATCTTAATATTGGTAATCTGTGCCTTTCCCCTTTTTATCATTTTCCATCTTTAAAAGTTAATCAGTTTTATTGACATTTTTTTTTTGAAGAACCAGCTTTTGTTTCGCTGAGGTTCTCTATTGTTTTTTTCATTTTAAATTTCATTGAATCGTGGTCTGATCTTTATAACCATTTTCTTCCTTCTGCTTACTTGAGGGTCATTTTGCTCTTATTTTTCCAGTGTATTTGGGTGGAGTTTTAGGCTGTTGATTTGAGATCTTTCCTCGCTTGCACTGTTCGCATTTAGGTTGCACTGTACGGCTTTAAGAGTCCACTTATCCAGTTCAAGATAGCTGGACAGGCACATCACAGGTTTTTTTCTTGATCAAATATCTGTAGAAAACACTGAAGGTGTGTGTGTGTATGTGTGCATGCATACACCCAAACCCATAATTGCATTATGAAATGAGAAACTAAAATGTGGATTCCTCAGAGGACCAGAAACCATATAGAGTCTGTGAAAAGTAGATAGCAGTTAGATTTCTCATTGAAGAAATAATATATGGCCCAAGATGAGACTGAATAAAGTGGGAAGGGTCCCAGGGGTGTGCTGTGCCAGCCAGAAGTAGGAGACCCGGGTGGCTGAGAAGAGGATTATTTAAAGGGAAAGGGGCAGCCGGTCTGACCTGCTGCTACCCTTCCCGCCTCACCCGTTGAAAGCAGTGCAGATGGGCTCCTGTCCTGCTGAAAAGGGCTAGCGCCCAGACCGGGCGGTCCCACGGGCACAGTCCACGCATGGGAGCCGCCTGGCCGACTCCTCCTGAAGCCTCACACCGGACGGACAGGCTGCGGGAAGGGCTGACCATGTGCCCTGCCTCTGTCCAGAGGCAGCCTGGCTGTGTAGTCACAGGACTTTCAAAATTAATTAGCCACCTCAAATGCAAAGAAGAGTACACAAAGATCACTAGACGGTAGGGAAAGCCACATATAAAGAAGAACACTAAATTCAACAATGTTAGGACATGAAGTCGTGGAAACAAAAACAGCACTGTAAGACTTGGAAACGAATGGCAAAAGGCAGCCATCTACACGTGATTTCCTGAAAACTAAAACATCCATTTCAAAATTCCTTGGGTTACAAAAATTACAGAAGAAATTAAAATTGTAAATGAATAATAAGGATACCACTACCTGGCAAGATCTATGAAAGGTGGAAAAAGCCGAAGGTGGAAACACATAGCCTTATACTAAAATAAGGAAATAAACTAACAAATCTTTAAACTTGAAAACAAATTAAATAAATTCAGAGGAAATAGAAAGAAAACTTGACTCGATTAACACCGTTTGCATGACGACATACCAAAAGAATTGTTCAGAAGATCAGAGTTTTGTTTAAAATAAGCAGATGACAACTGAGGTTCAGGAAGGAATGATGGGTGTCCCCAGCAGAGGGCGGTAGGAGGAAGGAGGGTTACAGCCCAGGAGAGTTCTTGACTTCAAGTCTAAGCATCTACCATCATCTATCTATAAAAATTGCTCTTAAAAGATAAATTACAAAATTTGAAAAAGGTGTAGGAGGAAACTTGCACAGAAAATTATTGAAGAAATTAAAGAAAAACTAAATATTTATCCCTTAAAATAGACAAAGATGTCCAGATTGGTGAATTTTAAAAATAACACGTAATACTACATTTGAAAATGTCAAGGGAGATTCTAATCAAAGAAAGAAATACTAATAAATAAATCTCAAATTATATAGTTTCGAGGTATTTACAGAAAAACTAGCAACCAATTTTGAAAGACATTTAAAAACATCTGAAAAACATGGGTAGCTGTATCACCTCTATTCTTAAATAGTTTAAAGATATTGTTTTTCGTCATGTAATACAAATTACCTTTCCAATGGAATTTTTTATTAAACTTTATTCTCATGCTAATTATTAAATTGATCTGGGCAGTATAAAGCCAAGAACACTAAAAACCATTTTGGAAAAGATAACAACAAAGATACTTCCTCTATTGGAATACAAAGAATATTTTAAAGATGTACTTTTTAATACAGTGATAGTCTAAATGTATCTTTCACCTGGGGGAAATTTTAAACAGCAAGGAGAGTTATGCCAATCAAGCCAGGCTCACTTGACTGGAGAAGCCAATGGGCCCACGTGTGTAAGTCGAGTGTGGGTTTCTAAGCACAGGGGGGCCTAAGAAAGCAGGACAGACGGAAACCATGAAATAAAGTAGTGGGAATAGCTTTTCAATAAGTGTAAATGATCCAACCTTGTCAAGACAAATGCTCTGTTGTGTGTGTGTGTGTGTGTGTGTGTGTGTGTGTGTGTGTGTTTACTAAATATAAAGCTAAAACGTAAGGACTTCGAAAAGTAGATAGTAAAAAGATGGAAAAACATCTTAACAGGCATTTTGGAGTAGCTTTATTATAACAGTAGGAAAAAATAACACCTTGAATTAAAATACACTATTAAAAAGAATGGAAGTTACTACATAATGATGAAAAATAAATTCAGTAAGAAGACAATGCTACATGTATATAAATTTAATGGACAGTATTGAATCACACAAAGAAAATTTTTCAGATTTTAAAGAAAGAATTGACAAGTCCATAGTCACAGTTGGAACATTTATTACAACTTATCCAGTTATTGATAAAGCAACAAAAATTGGTAACGGTATAGAAGAGTAGAAAATGTAATCAATGAACGTGAGCTAATGAATATACATAGATTCCAGCACACAACATTCAGAGAATATAAAGTCTTCTCAAATATATATGGGATTTTTATAAAAATTAAACCTTTACTAGGCTATAAAGCATGTCCTAACAAATTTCACAAAATGAGTAGTATATAGACCATCTCTTACAATAATCAGCAGTTAAGTTACAACTTAACAGTAAAAAAGATAACTAAAAAATGTTTAAAAGCTTACATTATATATGTTATTATAGCCCAAATAATGAAACTAGATAAGCATAATAAAAGGGAAGGAAGAGGTCAGGCCAATCTCACCCTTCTTGCAAATATTCTCAGCAAAACTTAAGCAAACGTAGTGTAGCGTAGCACACATAAAAAAAGATCACATATTCTGGAATTGAGTTTATTCTGGAAATACAGTATTCTTCACCATTAGGAAACCTATTAGGGTAATTCACCAAATTAACATCTCAAAGGAGACAATCTATATGGATCGTCTCAAAAGACACTGGAAAGGCATCTGATAAAATAATGATACTAATGCATTTAATCCTCTCTACCAGACAGTGTCTCAGCCCTCCTATACATTCCTCAATTCAATTAGTCTTCATAACAATCCTGTGAGGTAAATACTCCTATCATCTACATCTGCCTCATTTTACATCTGAAGAAACAGAGGCACACGGAACTGAAGTAATTTGCCCAAGGTCAAGGATAAAGTAAGTGGTGGGCTTGGATTTTGAATGCAGACTCTCTTGATCTACATGCAATTACAGCAAATATTTCAGTACCTTCACACACACGTATGCAAATAAGCAGTTTCTCCAACTGATGTTAGATTTGGTTCGAAATTCCACTTTTACTTTGGCTGGTAAATTCATTTTCTAATCCCCACAGGGTTATGTTAGGGTGTTCAATAAATCTTTGCTGAATGAATGCATTTCTCTTCCCATTGACAAAATACTAGGCTTCTAGGAGTAAATAGGATTAAATTACAATAAATTTAGGGTTCATCACCAATAATATTATTTTAGGTTATTTAGTCTTTTATACCCTTGTTTCTATAACAAATGCTTCCAAATCCCAATTAGACATGCCAATAATATCACCATGAAAATTAGAAGGTCGCATAGAGCAATTATTTATGACTAAAAATATTGGCACCATTTTAACAAATAATTTAAATAATTTATGCCAAAGTCAAAATGTAGACTGACACAGAAAAGATGTTCTTTACTATGTATTTACTATCACTGCTTAAAACCATATAAATTTCTCACTTTTCTGTTCCATTATAGTTTTGAATTTTCTTTTTTAGAAGAACAGATGTTTGCTTAATAGATTTTACTTACTTTGTTAATACACTGATTTGAACTCAGAGTACACACTTTAAAATCTAGATATTCTTGAGAATTGGTGCTGTATCTGGAGAGGTGGCAGTGCTCTGCAGATGTCTACCTCCACAGAGATGTGTGTGTGTGTGTGTGTGTGTGTGTGTGTGTGTGTGTGTGTGCCCGCACAGAGTCTAGAGGCAGGATGAACTTGAGTTAAAATTTTATGTCCACTCCTTACAAAGGTGTGACTAAGTAAGGTACTTAATTTTTCTGAAACCTTGGTTTTCCGTCTGTGAAAGGTAGAGTGTCTTGCAAGTGAGTTTCAGCCCAGGCAAGCTCGCTATAGATTCACTGTGACCAAAGAAATTTACAGCAAAGGGTTCTTGGGGTGAAAAAGTTATATCCAACTTTATTTCCAGGTGGCAGGTCAGTCACTAAAATCCCATTCACTCAGAGCGGGTCTGTGTTATCACTGCTGCTTCGGATGCAGCAAGCCGGTCTCTGCTTCTGGGCCTCTCTGTAGAGCCGTCCTGCACAGCCGTCCTCCAGGCCTCCAGGCCTCTGTCCTCAGCGCTGCCACCACTCCAGCACTCCTCTTCACTCTCCTACAGCCTTCCAGCCCAGCCACCCAGTCTCTGGCCGAGCACTGTGTGGAATGCCTTACATTAACACAATAATGTCTTATTGCCTAAAGGTGTGGAACTGGTAGCATAGCAACAGGCCAGTTACATTTAAGTTCAATGAGGATCCTGGCCATAGGAACCCCACTTTACCCGCCCTCCATCCCTCCAGGATTCTCGCCTTACAATCTACATGCTTTCCATCTTCTGCAATGGTCCCTGTGCGAGAAAGCTGGAGCACTGTAACCAGATTTCACAACAGCAGTAGAGGATAACAACTCAGAGATAATAAAAATTAAGATACAGGTAACAAAAATTATAATAATCCTCAAGCCAGAGGATTCAGCTAGGTTCAAAGCACCAGGCAGATCAAGTGCAAAGCATGTCCATTCCAGCCATCATGTGGCCTCCGGTTCCCCCTGGTCCCTCAGGGCAGATATCTTGACCTTCCCCTCAGTCAAACCGTGTTCCCCAATCAACTTCCTTGTGGGCTCAAGTGAGGTTGGCTCGCTTTTCAGCAGGAAGTCTTGCAAACACACAGGCCGGACTCATGGCTCTGTCTCTGATCTCTGCCTCTTTGGTCTTAATGGCTGGAACTGCTGCTCTGGTTTCAGCTGTTGCCATAGCTCTAGTAAGGTCCTATTTGACTTCCCATCTAATTTCCTTCCATCTGCTACTGCCCATATTAAATCAACACACATCTGGGTCCTCGTGACCTTCATGGGGCCCTGTAAATTCTTCTTGTGAGCAACAGGTCTTATCTCTTTCCGAATTCTCGTGGCTTCAGCCTCTCCTAAGTCTGCTACTTTATGTCATCTCGCTTATGGGATGCCCTGAGTGAGGGGAAAGAATGGCCACTAGAGACCCAAAGAGGGATGTAGGAGCCATTTAAAGTACAATATTCCTCATCCCAGTAGTGAAAATTTCTTCATCTGGGCCATAATTCTCTGGACTATAGAGGGCATTTCTCAAGCCTAGCTCTTGTAGCACCTGTTGGAGTTCAGCATGTCTGCCATCTAACAGGAGAGGATGGTAGATCACCTGGATTGGGCCACACAGCACAAAGTGCAGCCATGAGCCAATCGAGGAGGGTGTGACTCCCTGGGGTCTGATGTGCATTTTGTAATCGCTGCCTCAAGGCAGGCTGCACTGTCAGGGAAGACAGCTTTCCCATCTCTGACCCCGACAGAACAATTCCATCCACCCCTAAGTCCTACAGATGCAGGAGCCAAGCTAATATTGACTCTGGGGGCTTCTGCCTAAACCGGGAGCCCAAATCCTCAAGCACAGCCTGAGTATAGGGGCGGACCATAGAGTGCTCCACGACCTGGGGAGGGGGCTGCTCCTCTCCTTGGGGAACCTTCAGCTGCTGGGTCTTTATTTTCTTTACAAGCACTGGGCGTGCTTTCAATACAGGAGGCGCCAGTGCCTCTGGCATCATCCCTTCATCTTTCTCCAGCTCCTCCATTTCTGGGGCTGATGGCACCTTTCTCTCCCCTCCCCCGAGTGCCTCTACTGTACCTCACAGCAATGCTGCCTCAGTCTTCAGAAGGTCTCTTACCTTCAGCTCAATGCTTCCCAGCTGACATTCTTGGACCACCTCTGCCTGTGCTTCCCTCAGGAGTTCGTCTTTTTCCTTGATGGCCTCTTCCTCCTTCAGAGCACCTGGCAGCACTGCCGTCTCATCTCCAATGGCACCTTGCTGCCGGCACTCTTGTATCAGTGCCATTTCTTTCTTAGGGAATCCACAAAAGTGTGCCACTTGCGTTCTTGTGCTGCTATTTCTTGGCTCTCTTCTGTAGACCTTTTTAATACTGTGAGAAGCAGCCAACCCACAGTCCCCGCTGCCTCACGGGCACTCTGCTTCTCAAAGGATCTACTCACTATACAAAGGGCCAGCTCTACAGCTTCAGGTATCACCTCCACTTGCCTCCAGTCCTGGGGTGGGGCCCAGTCCTCTAGAAGGCAAGCCACCTCAGACCACATACCCATTGGTGGACAATCCACTGTCTCTCCATTCACAGGGGCAACTGACTGAAGCACCCCTCCCATAAGGGCAGCTTGGCCTTTTCCTTGGTCAACAATGAATCCTGCCGACTATGCCAATTGTCTTGCAAATGAATTTCTGCCCCAGGCAAGTTCACTATAGATTCACTGTGACCAAAGAAATTTACAGCAAAGGGTTCTTGGGGTGAAAAGGTTATACTCAACTTTATTTCCAGATGGCAGGTCAGTCACTAAAATCCCGTTCACTCACTGCTGCTTCGGATGCAGCAAGCCGGTCTCTACCTCTGGGCCTCTCTGCACAGCCATCCCGCACAGCTGTCCTCTGGGAATCTCTGCACAGCCGTCCTGCACAGCCATCCTCTGAGCCTCTGTCCTCAGTGCTGCCACCACTCCAGCCTCTGCTCTGCTTTCCTACAGCCTGGCAGCCCTGCCACCCAGTCTCCAGCAGAGCACTGGGTGGAACTCCTTATATTAACACAATGGCTTATTGTCTAAAGGTGTGGAAGCAGTAGCATAGCAACAGGCCAGTTACATTTAAGTTCAGTGAGGATCCTGGCCATAGGAACCCCACGTTACCCACATAGAGCCAAGTGAGAAGTGGCTAAGGAGTTTGTGTTCAGCTCTGAGACTCTGGGGGTAGATGCAGACTTTTGTAAATATGAGAGAAAAGGACACTTGTGATGCCCTGGAACTGAGCTTAACTTAAAATGAAGCTAACTGTGAGCCTCCTGGGGGCAGCTGCAGACTCTAGGCTCTAGGTCCCTAGAACTATGCCCACAAGCTGTTCATTTAAAAGGAAAAAATGAAAAAAAAAAAAAAAACAGTGCGTAGCTTTTTTATATCTGTGGACAGTGTTATGATCCTTATGCGAAAAAAAAAAGGTTAAGTGTATGAAACCTCTTCTCTTTGGGATCATCGGGACCCAAATTTTACATCCTACAACTGGCATGGTGGAGGTGCTTAGAAATATTTTTAGAGTGAACAAATTGTCAAACCAGGTATTTCCTGCTCCTTTGGTATCACCTTAGATTCTTGATGGTTCCTTTCACAGCTTTGTCTCAAGTTGGCCGCCGACTGTCTGCAGCTGTTCCATGCCTCCTGCCCTCTGTGCTGTTTCCTTTTCCTTGTTTGCCTGCCTTCTGTGCTGTTCCTCCTTCTGTTTTCTGATGCATTGAGACAGGGACCATGGGTGTAGTCAGAGTAGGGTGAGGGCCTCTGGAAAAAGCAGGGCAGGATAAGTACAGTCAGAGCAATGCAACTAAATGCAAGGAAACCCCCTACCACAACTCTGTGTTAAACATTAAGCTCCAGAGTCATTCTTCAGGGAGATCAGATCACATGTTTTTATTATGCTAATCGTTGGTAATCTTAAGATTCACTTTAGCGTGCTAAAAGGCCCAGGCCTGTGTGTTGTCTTTCCTTCTTCAGACCTGATGAGGTGCCTTGCAATCTGGACAATTAATAATGGCAAGCAAGCCCAGCCATAAACAACATAGTAAAAGGCAGGAAGGATTCCACCTTAAACATAAGATTGTATTTTAATCCCCAGGAAGTTAAGAAGGTTCTTAACTTACTCTTTAGCAAACAATACCTCAGCCCACCTGGTATCTCAGGGAGAAATCATCAGAGCAGAAAGTTTCTTGTGTTAGTTAATTCTAAATATTCAGGGACCACTTAACAAGTCCACACCCCTAAGCCTTTTTTTCACTTTCCCCCAAATCCTCAACTGCCTATAAAACCCCTAGACAATACACCACCACAGACACTCTTGTCCCCTCCTGGCATGAGCCAGGAGCTCTGTCCTCTCACTGTATCTCTCAAAAAAGCTTCTCCCTGGCTCTCCTACCTTTGGTGTTTGCTAAGTTCATTCTTCAACTCTGCCAATAAGAACCCCTGCATCAGCATCATTGCTGTGAGCACCAGTCTCAGCTCCGAGAGCTGAGGTCAGCATCCACCCACAGAGAGGCCAACAGGAACACGGGGACAGCCACCCGGGATCTGATTGTGGTTTGGTTTGCACAATTGTGCCACCACCAATCAATTCAAGGGATAAGCTCTCATTTAATAAGCACTGTACAAAATATCATTCAAATGAATGTCGCTTAGACCAAATCATTGGGGACCTGGTTGGCTCGTTCACTTCCCAATAGCCTGGAGTAAGGTGTGGGTTCCCGATGCGGGTCAGCCCAGGGGTCAGCATGCAGGTGCCCCCCACTTCAGCAAACCCTTCTGCTTGCCAGCCTCCTTGTTCTGTAACCTCACATCGCACCAAGGAATCTGTGAGCCCGTATCTTATCCCGCTAACACGGGGACTGCCTTCTGGTGATGGACTCCAGACATGCGGATTCCGAGGCAGGGAGTACGCCTGTGAAGGGCGGCTCCGGGGACTGTGGTGCAGGAGAGCTGAGGTGGGTGCACCGGCAGCTCTGACCGGGGCTGGGGGTGCAGGTGCGTGTGGGGCATACCCACCGCTGTTCCTCGGGAATCCACAGCTCCCTAAATGCTGAACAGGTGACACAGGACACAGCTCCTGCCTTTATGGGATTCAGGCTTCGCTCCAAATCTTGAATACATACGTCTCCATATTCTTGGCCTCTTTTATATCCAATGTGTTTTACTAACTTAAGATTTCCAAGCAGACGAATCAAGCATTGGAACAGCCAACCTGGGGCACTGGGAAGGGCACACAGATTCTCAGTTGTGCCTCTGTGTTTGCAGGACTGAGGCTCAGGGTAGACCCCTGGGCCCAGGGCATCCCTTTGTGTGGCTCCCCTGCCCGCTGGAGCTGGAGCCCAAGCCTGGCCACTGCCCTCTTGCCCCGTGGGAGCCCATGGCCCATGGCCACAGTTGCCCCCAAGCCCCCAGGGGCCGCCGATGTGGGGTGGGAAGAAGTGGGTGCCTGAAGGTGTGGGGTCACCTGCTAGCACCGCTCCAGGCTGGGTGCCGCCTCCTGCCGCCCGCCGTGGGGCCCCTTCCAAAGACCCCTCTGACTCGCCCCGGCACCAGGGACACAAGCCCGGGTCTGTGGAGCTGGGCAGACCGACGTTCCGGGACGGTGCTCAGCCCGGGCCCGGGGACAATCCCCCATTGCTGTCCGCCACCACCTGTCGCGCTGCCCCCAGCAGGCCCAGCCCGGTGGCCCCATGGCAGCCCAGTGAGCCCCCTGCAGTCCTGCCCCAGATGCACCTAACCCATAACACAGACTTGGCCAGGCTCGAGCCTAAAACTGTCCTGTGCGTAAACGGGGCTCCAGCCAGGGATGCCTTGCCCTGCCCTGCGCTCCTGGGGTCACCCTTCTCTCCTGACAAAGGGAAATGAGTGAGGAGTTGTTGGCTTCTCCACGTATATCCCACACCTTTCACTTAATTCTCTATTTCTGAATTATGAAGGTTGCGTAGGACTCGAACCACTGTTGACTCAGTGGAGCAACTCAGACGAGAAGATGCTTCTCCATTCTCTCCAAAGCCCTCACCCGCAACAGCCAGCCCTCCCGGTGCCGCCGCGGGGTCGTTCTGTCAAGCGCCCCCCTGTTCCCACCCGCCTCCCGCTCCTCTGGCCCAGCGGGGCTCAGCCTGCGGCCGAGGCACAGGATTCTGCAGCCACTGTGCGGCCAACGCGTTACCCAACTGCCGCCCCCATGAACTGTAATCACTCCTCTTTGGTTCACATCTTTTTTTTTTGAACCATAAACAATGCTGTGCTCAACAATCTTGAGAATATATCCTTCCATACTGGAATTTTCTCCCCCCAGGATGGATTCCTAAAATAGAATTGCTGGGTTCAAGAGTATTTATATGTTTAATTTAAAGACATATTTCCAGACTTGTTTGGGGAAAGTCTATAGCTCTTCCCCTCCCACCGGCTGTCTACCAGCCCGCCTTTTCCTGCCTCCGAGCGGAATCAGAAGGCACCATTTTCCGGCCAGTCTGATTTCCCTATTGCTTTATCCCCACTTCCATGACCCTCAGCAAAAATTAACATTTTTCTGTATGTTTATTGGCCCTTATAAATTGCCTTTTCATATTAATCACTTTTTCAGATTATGTGTAATGTTCACACCAATTTGGGGAGATATTATTGTATACAGGATGGTAAAGTTCACACCGATTTTGGGAGGTTTTATTATATAGAGGATGGCAACCTTTTGTTACATGTGTTATAAATACTTGTGAGCCTTTCTGATTCTCCTTGATTTTTTCTTTATCATTCTTTGCCACACAAAAATATTTAATCTTTGTGCACTCGAAAATGCCTAGTTTTCTCTTTCACACACATTAAGTATTTAATTTACATGCCTTTTCTAGCCAACTTAGTTTGCCAAAGGCTCACTGGTATTTTAAAGGCCGTAAAGTTGTCACTCTGCTCTGAAGCCTTACACAGATTCAGACAGCTGAGGGATGGTCTCATCTATTTTAGCTGGTTTTGTTTTTTCCTTTTCTCATTTAACAGCCTTTATGCATCAAATCTGGCAAGTCTATTAGGACTGTTATTGGGAAAAAAATGTTCAGTTGGAAAGAGAAAATAAACCAGAAAATAAGGAGTATAAATTTTGCACTTTCCCATTGAGTTAAATAATTTTCAGTTTGGGTATAGTTGCCTAGCCCTCTACTTTTACCTCTGGAATAAAAGGTTAGTGTGCCTCCCAGCCCCTTCTCCCCAGAACCTGGCAGAAATATGTTCTCTTTCTTTTCCTATTGCCCATCCCAGAGATATCAGCCCATGGGATAGGAGCAGCTGAAGGGAGGCATGATTGACATAGTTAGCAGAAGAATGACAATATGTTGAGGGGAAAATGAGATACATTATAAATATTGTGAGAAAAAATGTTAGATTCTGTTGAGAGTAATGTATACTCAACACTGATAGAATTAAATAATTTAAATATGATTTTGGTATGAATTGTAACAGAAAATGTTTAACTATTGTTAGTTTTGGAAGATGCAATAGGATTACTATATTTGTATTTTCTTCTCCAGTGGCACACAAATCACACTGAAAGGCAGTGGAGAGATAGATGATAGGTATCAAAAAAGAAAACAAAAGAAAAGGTATATTAAAACAAAAACCTCTCAAAAATAGTGTACTGAAACATTTTTGCTCACCCATATAAGTGATGAAGCAATTTATAAAAAAAAAACTTCTCAACATAGTTAAGATGAAAATGGAGATAATAGATAAGACACCAAACTGAGAAGTTAGGAATATGCATACAACTTTCTCTCGGTTAAAACGTTTTGTCCCACATCGAATACAGACCTGGACCATGTCACTGAACACTGGGGCCTGGGGCGGCACGTCGCACGTCCCCAGAGAGTCACAGCCTCTGCTGTTTCTAGTCCCATGTGGTCCACATCACACCCTTGTCTCTTTTATCTTAATAGATTTCCTCCTAATATTTGTTTATTTTGACATTGATTTTCCCATACTAAAAACTGGGAACACATTCCACCCAAAGAATATACTTAAGATGGAATACTTTTAAATCTATCTTTAATGAAACACAAGCAAACTCATCGTCTCCTGGGACATTGTTGAAATTGTTGGGTTTGCTTTCAAAAGCCAAGCAATAGTCACATTCCCAGCTTTATGCTCCAGTGGATTTTTTTCCTTCCTGTTCTCATTATGATTATTTATGTTTATTTGTATTGTTTTGCTTAATTACATGTTGTGTTTCATATATCTTGTGTTATTTCTGAAAAATGGCATTTAATGAAGTGAAAGTAAACAGGTAACTGTTAAGAGGAGATGACAGTCTGTTAATTTATGTAAAGTGTAACCAACCAGATGTTCTAGAAATGCTGCAGTCAGAAATAAAGAATCCTATAAACACAATACTGTTTTTAATGAACAGGTAATGGCTGCCTGTTGTGATGAAAATATTTTTACCCAGGAAGACTTCCACAGCTCATTCTAGATCCAGGAAGTCCAGGCAGCTGCTACAAAGACAGGTGCCTAGAACCCAGGTGGGTCACCGACAGCTGAAGCTTTCTGGTCAGAAGCGTCTCAGGAGGCCCCACAAGCCTGCTCACTTTGCTCCAGGCATTAGTAATGCTAAGGGTCAAAGAAAGGTCAGATGTTACCATACATGGGCTTCAGATTCCAAAAATCTTAAAGGCCAAGAGCGGACACTATCATTGAGACTGACTCTGACCTGATGCAAATGGGTGCAAGGTGCAGTCTAGGGGAGAGGACAGACCTGCAGTGGTACTGTTTACCTCTTCGCAGCGGCCATCCCACTGCCCTGTCATCATGTTCCTGCTGAGTCAGGGTCATAAAGTGTGTTGTCCTGCATCCCCACCAGCAGAAACCTGCATTGCCAGAACTTGACAAGTACTTGTGGATGTCGAATTCTTACACGGTGACTGCCTGGCTTCTTGGCATCTTAGGACATCTTCTCTCCTCCATCCATGGTCCGTGTAGATGGGCTCGGAAGATCCCCACACTTGCTAATAGGATGCCTACAGCTACACACGATCTTGCTGAGTGTTTTCCTTCATATCCTTTCTCTTTTATAAATTCTCCTTTCTGAAGCACAAAGGCCATTTCCCTTGGGTAGAGGTTTCTGGACACCCCTCTTTCCCTTCTGTAGAGGCCTTAGGTGACCAAGCAAGGCTTTGCTCAGCACGATTATTCTTGGCCTTCCGTCGGGGCCGCAGTGCAAACCTGAAGAGAGGGCTCTACACACCTGTATGCAAATGAACCTAGCCACAGTCTGTCCTGTCAAAATCCATTGTGTCACGATTATTACCACAAGTCCCACTCTGCTGCCAGGAGTTTTACATTCATGACAGCCACAAGATGAGATCTTTCCTTTCTTTCTCCCTCTTTTTTTTCCCTACAGGCACAGGGCTTACCCAGGCCCAGCGGAGTGAGCCAACATAAGCCAACGGAGCCGTGAGGCGAGGTACTGAGATAACAATACCACTCAGTGGCGAGTGTTTAAAAACAATCTAAGGAAAGATCACCTTGTGGGTAAACCACGGAACTGCTTCCTTCTCTGCCAGCCCTGTGAAGCTACCACACAGAGGTGAACAAACTTTAAGCTGCAAGTCTGTACAGATTGATAGGCTCTACACATATGGGATCTATGTGTCTCTAGAAATTAATGTCATTCTTTATTTTAGCTTGATATAGTTCTAGGCTTTTCTTTCCCCATGACTTTTTGCTGGCTCTTCTGGGCATGTTCCTGAGTACAAATACGAGCTTAGTAGCACAGTCTTCTATTCTTTTAAGCATTTGTGACTTGATTTTATTCCTTGTCTAAGAGACATCACTTTGAATTTCTCTCAGCCTAGTTTTCTTACTGGCCCAACAGGTAAAAAGGCATCTTCTGTCATGGAGCACTACATATTTATATGTAAAATGAAATGAAATTGAAGCTTGCTTGCAATGTATATCATATAATACAATATATATTCTCATATTTTCTGTTCCATTCTGCTGTATCCCCTAATATTCCCTACCATTCCATGTCATAAAGAGAAGAATTAGTGCAGACCCTCTTGGCTGTGTTCACAAGGCAGAAGCTGGGACAGATGATTTTGATGGTGTTGCCCGGGCTGGGGCACATCTGAACTACGACCTTGGGGGCGTAAGGCTGGCTAAGACCCCAGAGTCATATAGTTTGGGCTTGGATCCTGCCATTCACTGGGTGTGTGACTCCAGCAGGGTTTTCTGAGTTTTCAGGGTGATTCTGGGTCTCCCTGCATGTAACTGCCTCATGCATGGCACCTCAGGCCTCCTCTCCTGGAAGGAATGTGCACTTATTCCGTCCTGGTCTGTTCTCTTCAGCCCCCATTGTGTTGACCACAGACGTTCTTACTCAGGCCTATTACAATGCCAGATTTGCCATAGTTTACTGGACTTCAGAGATCACCGAGCCAAATTCTAATTTTAGAGCTCAGTAAACTGATTCTGTAGTCAAGTAGACTGAGGTCAAGCAACTTTCTCCTGCAAGCCCCATCTTAACCGGATACACTAGGTGTGAGCATCCATATTTCTTGGTCTGAGAAAAGCTGAGCACTGACATTTTCACTAAATCCCCAATTAGTGTGATTGCTTAATGCCCAATACATTTTATCATCCTATTGTGCACATGTTCAATATATGGAAATTTAACTTAATTGTTTCCTTCTAGATGATCGTAAGCATCACTATTTACCATGTAAAATTATTTTTCCTTTCCTATGTATATCTGGATTAAAGTGATTTAAAAAAAATGATTACCAAGCACTTTTTATGTTAGAAAAAATTCCAAATGAAATAGTGCCATACTTAATTGAAAATGCAGTCATGCAAAATTACATTTGATGTTACAAATGTAACATAAAACTATCTAAGGAAAACTTTACTTAATATCTGACTGCAATTCTCTTCCTATTTAATGGGCAGCCTTCTTTTATCACTTCAGATTTTTAATAATTGAAATTTCTATGGACTTCTACACTAGATTCCAAGAAATTGTTTTTATTAGCCTAGAAAGACAATCTTAAGATGGGTTGTGATCTGCCTCTAAAATATTTAATTCCCAAATGTTGTAAGCAGGAAGTATTCTTGGCTTATGAAGTAAAAGGTTAAATAGAAAATTAACATTAAAACAAAATGCTGAACGCTTATCAAAATGGGGTGGTTTCACTACCTATGCAAATACACAGAAAACAGTCACCTGAGGAAATAGCCATAAAAGCAACTTGTCAGCAGGTGAATTAGTTTTTAAAGCACACACAGATACACATACATGTTTTAAGACAACATCAGTGACTTTAATTCACAAACACAGCAATATCTGGGCAATAAGAACACGTTCCAGAATCTTACTCTCATTCATTTTTGCTTAATCATGAGTCGCCTTCGTCCATCAATAACATAATCTTTTGTTTTTCATTTGCCCATGTCCACTTAATCACTTCTGTCTGGGAATTGAAGGTTGGTCTGTTAGTAATGATCTTTTATCTTGGCAAGATTTGTTATTTCTTAGCTTGTGCACTAGGAGACACTAAGACTGTAAACCTTTTAATTCTTTCCTTCCTGTTTATTATTTGAAATGAAGATAATTAATAGTTTACCTTTTTTTAAAAAATGCCCCCATCATCTTATTTGTCAAGGAGTGTACATAAGCATCAGAATATAAGACCTTGGATTATTAACCAGGAGCTTCCGATCTCACCAGCCCCTAAGTATCTGGAAATCCTGTTGTTCACTTATTTAAAAAAAAATAAACTTTGTGACAAATGTTTGTGAGCAGTAAGTATTCTTAGTATTCATGATTCCATACTAAGATTGTCTTTCTAGGCTAATAAAAATAATTTCTTGGAACCTGATGTGGAAATCCATGGACATTTCAGTTCTTTAAAAATCCGAAGTGATGAAAGAAGGTTGCCCATTAAATCAGAATGTCTCATTTTGTCAGCTGGGGTGAGAGATAGGGAGGTAGGAGAAAAGAAACCAACTCTAGTCTTCTGAACTTTGCATAGAAGGAAAAGGAAATTTGAGAATTCATCCCCTCTGACTTGTGTTAGTTTATTTACATTTAAAGATGTCTATGCATACATTCCCTTTGTAATTTAAAGGGCACAACTATAGGATTTGTTTATCTAGTTCATTATGTGACCCCCAGAAAACCCATACAGTCTGAGCTTCTCTGAGAAGCAGGTGTGCCTACAGCGCATGTCAACCGACACATGACTTTCAGTAGGCACACACTTCCAATCACTGTTCGGCATACCCTCTTCCTTTTTTTGCCTTTTAGACTAGGATCTTTAAGATAATAAGAGTCTACGTTATAGTTGTATTTGTTTTAATGTTTAACTACCTCTTAGGAATGCATTGCTTTTGCATTTAACTTTTAGACTTATGCTATTACTTATGAAGTGATTTGGAACACAATTCATGAAAAGCGTTCCATCCTATTAGCTTTGGCCCTTTATGAATCAGCAGCCCACAAACCATCGTCAAACTGACTGAGGTTTTCCAGGGGCCTTAGACACACAGGAGGGTCCTGCAATGGCACTTCACATCTTGTCAAAGGACCACCTGGAAGAGAGAAATATAACTGCTTATCAGCTCACAAGGGAACACAGGCCACGGCTGAGATACGGCATAGAGAAAGGCAAAGGAGTATCACGCTGTAGTATTTCTACATAATTTCTTGGAGGTAGGCTTTTTACATAATTGAAGGGAGGCAAGGGGTAGAGTAAATGCTTTGTAAACACAGAAGATCACTGACATTTAGGTCTGTCAGTGAGAATGTAGGCATTATTCCCATGTCCATTCTTGGTAAATGGTGGAACGCACATTCAAATACTTTTAAGTTGATATTTGGATTTGGTATTGGAAGCTTCACGCTAACTACCAACCTGTCTCTTTGGAAACTAAAGTTAAGGAGTCAGAGGAAGGCAACTATTTGGGATGCCCTTTGCAGTCAGGATAGATAACTCGCAAGAGGAAAATCTCAGGGTAACTGAACACCACCCAGGTTTCCTCGTTGACTATGTGCCAACGAAATGGAAGAGACCCGAATGGTGTAGAAGCGTCAAAACAACCCCTTTTCTATTTTCATCTTTCCATGTTCTCTGGCAATAGACTTTCTTTCAGACAAAATTTTTCAGAAAATTCACATCAGTAAAAGTAATCCTGTGAGCTGCTGCTTAATCCAGGCCTATAGATATGTCTTTTTGAAGCAAGTTGTTCAAACTGTTACACTCTCAGTCTAGAGGGGTCTGACTCATAACTTAGGGTTTCTAAATGGAGCCAGAAGTCATTCATTTAAACAGAGTGGGTATATAAGTTGCTGTGAAATTATTCACTTAAATCTAGAAACTTTCTTCAGCATAAACACTAATTCTGGGTTCCCTTTCTCTTGCTAATCTCACATATTTGTACAAGATGCTAAAAAGAGCCTTAAAAATGGGCAAACCGACCTGAGACTTCTGGGAAGATGGCGGCGTGAGCAGGGCAGCGGAAATCTCCTCCCAAAACCATATATATTTGTGAAAATACAACAAATACAACTATTCTTAAAAGAGAGACTGGAAGATACAGGACAACAGCCAGGCTACAGCTACATCTGTGAGAACTCAGCGCCTCACGAAGCGGGTAAAATACAAAGCGGTGACCCGGCGGGACCCGAGCACTCCCCCCACCCCAGCGCACCCGGCCAGAGGAAAAGATTTGGATGGGGAGGGAGTGGAAACACAGGCCCACCAAATAACCAGCCCTGGGGATCTGTGCCGGGAGCACAGACACACATTGTGTGGTATATTGGAGATTAGAGAAACAGAAGGGCAGGATCCGAGATGGAGACTGCAAGTGGGCCCCCTCAGCCGGTTCCCCAGGACAAAAGAAAAGTGGGCACTTTTTTTAAAGTCTTAAAGAGACAAGGGCTCCACAGTGGAACAAAATTGTCCCAACGTACTCGGCCCAGAGGCTGGGAGTCTTGGGGAATTTTGGACCCCCTGTCTGGCAGCTGGGCAAAGCAGCCGTGCATAGGCTTCCCACAGTGATCAGCAGCCTCCCATTTGTTCCCCCACATCCCCCGGCCGGCGCCCCAAAGGGTCGGGCAGATCAACCACAGCTGCGGAACAGCGGAGGAGCGGCCCCACCCACAGCAACCACACAGAATCTACTCGGGCCACCTTAGCGGGTGCGAAGCTAAGCAGGAAGGTCCCCAGAACCCAGAACAAGGGCTGGAAGGCACCAAGGGGACCAGAAGGCACCCAGCGAGACTGCAAACACCCGCAGTGCTACAGGCTATGCTGAGGCGGCCCCGCACACAGGTAGCTCAGGGGATTATCCCAGAGACTGCCTCCTGGTGTGCAGGAAAACAGCTCAGGCCCCTGAGAAGGGCAAGGAGAACAACAAGCAGGAAGAACTTTGTTCTCCCAGCTGACGCATGTGGCACCTACCAGTGACCACTTCTATCACCATGAAAAGACAGAGGAATATGGTACAGACAACGATCACACAGACAACCCCAGAGAGAGGGCCTGATGGGATAGACTTACACAATCTTCCTGAAAAAGAATTCAGAATAAAAGTCATAACCATGCTGATGGATCTACAGAGAAATATGCAAGAGCTAAGGGAGGAAGTGAGGAAAGACAATGCAGAAATGAGACAAGTGATTGACGGGCTTAAGAGCAGAATGGACAAGGTGCAAGAGACTGTTAATGGAATAGAAATCAGGGAAAAGGAATACAGAGAAGCTGAGGCAGAGAGAGATAAAAGGATCTCTAGGAATGAAAGAATATTAAGAGAAGTGTGTGATCAATCCAAACGGAACAATACTTGCATTATAGGAGTACCAGAAGAAGAGAGAGAAAAAGGGACAGAAAGTGTCTTTGAAGACATAATTGATGAAAAGTTCCCCAAGCTGGGGAAGGAAATAGTTTCTCAGACCAGGGAAGCCCACAGATCTCCCAACACAAGGGACCCAAGGAAAACAACACCAAGACACATAATAATTAAGATGGCAAAGATCAAAGACAAGGACAGGGTATTAAAGGCAGCTAGAGAGAGAAAAAAGATCACCTACAAAAGAAAACCCATCAGGCTATCATCAGACTTCTCAACAGAAACCTTACAGGCCAGAAGAGAATGGCATGATATATTTAACGTAATGAAACAGAAGGGCCTTGAACCAAGAATACTATAACCAGCATGATTATCATTTAAATTTGAGGGAGGGATTAAACAATTCCAAGACAAGCGAAAGCTGAGGGAATTTGCCTCCCACAAACCACCTTTACAGGATATCTTAAACAGACTGCTCTAGATGGAAGCACTCCTAAGGCTAAAAATATGTCACCAGAGAAAATAAAATCATAGCAAAGAAAGTAGACGATCCAAATACTAACTAAAGGCAAAAAGTAAAATCAACTATCCACAAAACAGCCAAAGGAAATGTAAAAGAGTACAGAATAAAACACCTAGTATATAAAGAATGGAGGAGGAAGAATAAGAAGGGAGAGAAATAAAAGAATCATCAGACTGTGTTTATAATAGCTTAACAAGAGAGGTAAATTAGACTGTTAGATAGTAAAGAAGCTACCCGTGAACCTTTGGTAACCACGAATCTAGAGGCAGCAATGGCAATAAGTACATATCTATCAATAAGCACCGTAAATGTAAATGGACTGAATGCACCAATCAAAAGACACAGAGTAACAGAATGGATAAAAAAGCAAGACCCATCTATATGCTGCTTACAAGAGACTCACCTCAAACCCAAAGATATACACAGACTAAAGGTGAAGGGATGGAAAAAGATATTTCATGCAAACAACAAAGAGAAAAAAGCAGGTGTTGCAGTACTTGTATAAGACAAAATAGACTTCAAAACGAACAAAGTAGCAAGAGATAAAGAAGGACATTACATAATGATAAAGGGGTCAATCCATCAAGAGGATATAACCATTATAAGTATTTATGCACCCAACACAGGAGTGCCGACATATGTGAAACAAATACTAACAGAATTAAAGGAGGAAATAGAAAGCAATGCATTCATTTTAGGAGACTTCAACACATCACTCACTCCAAAGGACAGATCAACCAGGCAGAGGATAAGTAAAGACACAGAGGCACTGAACAACACACTAGAACAGATGGACCTAACAGATATCTACAGAACTCTGCACCCAAAAGCAGCAGGATACACATTCTTCTCAAGTGCACATGGAATATTTTCCAGAATAGACCACATACTAGGCCACAAAAAGAACCTCAGTAAATTCAAAAAGATTAAAATTCTACCAATATGTCAGATCACAAAGGTATAAAACTAGAAATAAATTGTACAAAGAAAACAAAAAGGCTCACAAATACATGGAGACTTAACAACATGTTCTTAAATAATCAATGGATCAACGACCAAATTAAAACAGAGATCAGACAATATATGGACACAATTAACAACAACAACACAAAGCCGGAACTTCTGTGGGACGCAGCAAAGGCAGTTCTAAGAGGAAAGTATATTGGAATCCAGGCCTATTTAAAGAAGGAAGAACAACCCCAAACTAATAGTCTAAAGACACAATTATTGAAATTGGAAAAAGAAGAACAAATGAGACCGAAAGTCACCAGAAGGAGGGACATAATAAAGATCAGAGAAGAAATAAATAAAATTGAGAAGAATAAAACAATAGAAAAAAATCAATGAAACCAAGAGCTCGTTCTTTGAAAAAATAAACAAAATAGATAAACCCCTAGCCAGAGTTATTAAGAGAAAAAGAGTATCTACACACATAAATACAATCAGAAATGAGAAAGGAAAAATCACAATGGACCCCACAGAAATACAAAGAATTATAAGAGAATATTATGAAAATCTATATGCTAACAAGCTGGAAAACCTAGAAGAAATGAACAAGTTCTTAGAAAAATACAACATTCCAAGACTGACCAAGCAAGAAACAGAAAAGCTAAACAGACCAATTACCAGCAAAAAAATTGAATCGGTAATCAAAAAACTACCTAAGAACAAAACCCCCGGGCCAGATGGACTCACCTCTGAATTTTACCAGACATATAGAGAAGAAATAATACCCATTCTCTTTAAAGTTTTCCAAAAAATAGAAGAGGAGGGAATACTTCCAAACTCATTCTATGAAGCCAGCATCACTCTAATACCAAAACCAGGCAAAGACCTCACCAAAAAAGAAAATTACAGACCAATATCCCTGATGCACATAGATGCAAAAATACTCAACAAAATATTAGCAAACCGAATTCAAAAATACATCAAGAGGATCATACACCATGATCAAGTGGGATTCATCTCAGGGATGCAAGGATGGTACAACATTCGAAAATCCATCAACATCATCCACCAAATCAACAAAAAGAAGAACCACATGATCATCTCCATAAATGCTGAAAAAGCATTTGACAAAATTCAAAATCCATTCATGATAAAAACTCTAAACAAAATGTGTATAGAGGGCAAGTACCTCAACATAATAAAGGCGATATATGACAAACCCACAACCAACATCATACTTAACAAGGAGATGCTGAAAGCTTTTCATCTAAGATTGGGAACAAGACAGGGATGCCCACTCTCCCCACTGTTATTCAACATAGTACTAGAGGTCCTAGCCACGGCAATCAGACAAAACAAAGACATACAAGGCATCCAGTTTGGTAAAGAAGAATTCTAACTGTCACTATTTGCAGATGACATGATATTGTACATAAAAAACCCTAAAGACTCCAGTCTAAAACTATTAGAATATCTGAATTCAGCAAAGTTGCAGGATACAAAATAAACACACAGAAATCTGTTGCTTTCCTATACACTAACGATGAGCTAACAGAAAGAGAAATCAGGAAAACAATTCCATTCACAGTTGCCTCAAAAAGAATAAAATACCTAGGAATAAACCTAATAAAGGAAGTGAAAGACCTATACCCTGAAAACTACAAGACACTCCTAAGAGAAATTAAAGAGGACACTAACAAACGGAAACTCATCCCATAGTCTTGGCTAGGAAGAATAAATATTGTCAAAATGGCTATACTACCTAAAGCAATCTACCGATTCAATGCAATCCCTATCAAAATACCAACAGTTCAATGAACTGGAACAAATAGTTCTAAATTCACATGGAATCACAAAAGACGCCGAATAGCCAAAGCAGTCCTGAGAAGGAAGAATAAAACAGGGGGAATTATGCTCCCAGACTTCAAGCTCTACTACAAAGCTACAGTAATCAAGACAATTTGGTACTGGCACAAAAACAGACCCACAGACCAGTGGAACAGAATAGAAAACCCAGACATTAGCCCAAACATATACAGTAAATTAATATATGATAAAGGAGCCTTGGATATACAATGGAGAGATGACAACCTCTTCAGCAGCTGGTGTTGGAAAAACCGGACAGCTACATGTAAGAGAATGAAACTGGACTACTGTCTAGCCCCATACAAAAAGGTAAACTCAAGGTGGATCAAAGACCTGAATGTAAGTCATGAAACCATAAAACTCTTAGAAAAAAACATAGGCAAAAATCTCTTGGACATAAAAATGAGCGATTTCTTCATGAACATATCTCCACAGGCAAGGGAATCAAAAGCAAAAATGAACAAGTGGGACTATATCAAGCTGAAAAGCTTCTGTACAGCAAAGGACATCATCAGTAGAACAAAAAGACATCCCACAGTATGGGAGAATATATTCATAAATGACATATCCGATAAGGGGTTGACATCCAAAATATATAAAGAACTCACACATCTCAACAATCAAAAAGCAAATAATCCAATAAAAAAATGGGCAGAGGATATGAATAGACACTTCTCCAAAGAAGAAGTTCAGATGGCCAACAGGCACATGAAAAGATGCTCCACATTGCTAATCATCAGAGAAATGCGGATTAAAACCACAATGAGATATCACCTCACACCAGTGAGGATGGCCAACATCCAAAACACAAACAACAACAAATGTTGGTGAGGATGTGGAGAAAGGGGAACCCTCCTACACTGCTGGTGGGAATGCAAATTAGTTCAACCATTGTGGAAAGCAGTATGGAGGTTCCTCAAAAAACTCAAAATAGAAATATCATTCAACCCAGGAATCCCACTTCTAGGAATTTACCCTGGAATGCAAGTTTGAAAAAGACAGATGCACCCCTATATTTGTTGCAGCACTATTTACAATAGCCAAGAAATGGAAGCAACCTAAATGTCCATCAGTAGATGAATGGATAAAGAAGATGTGGTACATATACACAATGGACTATTATTCAGCCATAAGAAGAAAACAAATCCCACCATTTGCAACAACATGGACGGAACTAGAGGGTATTATGCTCAGTGAAATAAGCCAAGCCGAAAAAGACAAGTATCAAATGATTTCACTCATATGTGGAGCATAAGAGCAAAGAAAAAAACTGAAAGAACAAAACAGCCACAGACTCACAGAACCGAAGAACGGACTAATAGTTACCAAAGGGAAAAGGACTGGGGAAGATGGGTGGGAAGGGAGGGTAAGGAGGAAAAGGGGGCATTACGATTAGCAGACATAATGTTGGGGGGGCACGGGGAGGGCTGTACAACTCAGAGAAGACCAGTAGTGACTCTACAGCATCTCACTATGCTGATGGACAGTGACTGTAATGGGGTAGGTGGGGGGGACCTGATGAAGTGGGGAGTTTAGTAACCATAATGTTGCACCTGTAATTGTAGATTAATGATACCAAAATTTTAAAAAATGGACAAAGCAATCTATTTCTCAGGGTGATCCTAATACAAGAGGGGGGGCCACAACCTCCCACCGGGGCTCCTTGCAAAAGATTGTCAATGAGCATAAGTAAGACAGAAGCAAACCTGTGTGGCTGTTTCCTTCAACCACAAAGGAGGGGATTGGATGTGTCACCTGGTCCCCTTGGGGATCCCACATTCTGTGATTCTCAGGAAAGTTATTAGGTTTCAGGAAAAAAATATCTTTTTGCCCAATTTGTAACCTCCACCTCATCCTTACGAATGGTGCTTCAAAGCCTTGGTGAAGAGGACGCTGTTTTGTGAAACTAACCTCAGTTAACATTCTTTCAACACAAAGGCAGTGAGCGCAGGTTGTTTGCTGCTTGGAGCCCACTGGGGTCCCTGTGGGCAACACGCCCGGCATTCCCGCCACCCTGAGACATGGAAGCCTGCCGTGCTGGTGTTCTGGTGGCTCCCTCCTGCCGCACCAGCCCCAGACCCCTCCCGTAGGCCCCCTTCCTCACCCCGGAGCACGTCTTTCTCCTGCTTCCCCCCTCAGTCTGGGTGTTCCTGAAGCCTGGATCCCCCACCTGTGTCCCCTGGCATGGGCCCATGCTCCTCTCTGCTCCAGAGGAGCCACACACCTTCACTCCCCACTGGGGGGAGCCCTACAGGGCCTAGGCTGGATGGGGCCTCAAGGAACCCAGGGTGGGGGGGCACACCAGAGGGAGGTCAGCCATCAGGTGTCATGGGAAAGGTCCCTGCAAGAACTGTCTGGCCTGAGCCACCTCTAACGCGGCCTGGGGTCTTGTTCTGATGTCACTCTTCGGTTGCCAGATATGAAGCCCATTTTTAGTCTCTTAGGGTCCATTCCCAGTAAAAAGGATATCCTGTGAGCCTTCCAGACATTATTCGCAGTTCGAGAACAAGAGAAGAAACTTTCTGCCATCAAGTAAATTACAAAAGCAAGGGTCTGGAGGAGGCCTCCCCATTTTAGAGGAAAAACAATCATTATGGGCTGCAAGAGGATACATGACTGTCCAGGGCCTCCGAGCTACAGAACCAGGACCCTAGTGAACTCGTTTCCCCATTCCACTTCATTATTTATCAGCCTGTCATGCATCTCTGTGTTTTTCTTGAAGTCTGGCTTCCCTGTGCCAGGCAGGCTGGCACACGGGCCCTTCCCTGCAGCCACACTTGGGCTCCACTGCTGCTGCCCCAGTGTGTGTCTGTGCAGGCGGAGAGCCCCCCCAGCGATCGGGGTTGACAGGGGTGGGCGAGAAGGCTGCTCAGGTGCTCATTCTATCGGGGTCGGCTTTACTGCTTCCCCCCCCCCATTAATGGGCTCACAAAGAATATGTGGACAATATGGATTCACTAAATATACAACTGCTGAAATTATTGGAATTATGTATTTTAAAATAATTTATGTAATTGCTGTAATTAATTTTTGGTTTATGTTATGTTTGAAATAAAAAGTAATAAAATAAAATTAAAAAGTCCCTTCCACACAAAGGACTAAGTGCTTGCGATATTTTAGTTTCTTTTTAATTGCTCCATTTTTTACTTTGATTAGTTAAGGAAAAAAGCACCCAACTGCAGGCGAACAACACCTGATTCCATTGAAATCTAGGACGTAATCCGCGTGAGCAGCGCTCAGGCTGAAGCTTGTATTTCAAATTTTAGTGTAATAACAGTATTTGTCATACATCTTACCAGGTTGAAACCCGTGGCATCCATAGACTCCCAGGTCTAGGAGAGATGAGACCAGCTTTACCTTTTTCAGAAAGTTCCACTGTAAGTTAGCCGTATTCCCAGAGAGCCTGTTCTACATGCTTTTTGTGTAGAAGATAGTAAAAAATACTGTTTGACTTTCTTGATTTCATCACTAGAAATATCCCAGTTTTTTTCCTGTTTGAAAATTCAAGTTAACCCTTAGGAAATTTAGTGTATAGAGAAATGACAAATTTTCTTTTTTTATAAAGAAAATTATTGGGAAGCAGTGAGCTGGTTTTCAATGGGGAGGCTCTAGTGCATATTAGATGTCTGGGGGATCACACATATTGAAGAGAAATGCAAGTGGTGTAGATGACCTTTCAACATTGGAAATTTCAGAGAGTGGCTTTGAAGAAAAGACTTGTTTTATGGAAAAGCATCCAGCAAACCAAATGAGCCACTCTAACCTACCAATCATAGGTGGTTCCTTTCCCATAGCTTCTCAAGACATGCTGACGGAACTTCTCATGCCACAGAGCGCCAGTCTAGCAGAGAGCTCACCCCCACACTGGTGAGTCTTGGTTTGGGAATATTGTCCTTATTCTGAGCTAAAGCCTGTTTACCCCCAGGGCCTGCCCATGTCCTCTTGCATCTGGCACCTGACGAGTTGTAACTATTTGCAGGCAGCTACTGTGTGCTGTGGGGCTGCTTTTCCCCACTCTTGGAATCTCTGTTCTTCTCAGTGGCTCCCAGCCCAAGTCCAGGGCATTAGGAAACGCGTGGGGGTTTTAGGTGGTCTTCATCATTAGTGCTTACTGGGAAGGGGCCTGGGGCCCTGAACTTCCTGCAAGGACCACTGTTCTCAAGAATGAAGCACAGCCCTACCCCACATGCCGGGAGGGCTCCCCGCTCCTCATTCGGCGAGGGCCTCATTCTTTGGGTCAGTCTCCACAGGAGGTGCCCGTCTGCGGCAGTCATTGCCCATCAGGCCCTAAGGACACACAGTGGCCCAGACTTGGGGAAACACATTCTGTTACGTGGGTTACAGGTGTTCACAGAGTCTTACATCACATTCTGCTGGCAGAGGTGTGGGGAAATGGAGCTCTCACGGAGAAAAGGTAAAATTTGTACAAAAAGGGATTTGAGATACCTAACAAAATTACAAGTGTGTTATCCTTTGGCCAAGAGGTCTTATTTCTAGGAATCTAGGAGACTGCTGGGATGGTTCAGCACATCAAATATAAAGCAGCGTAAGAAATTTTTTCATCATTACTTAGAAAAGCAAAACACAGACTCAACTGAATGTGCATTAATAGGGAAATAAATGCTGAATTAATTATGAAACAACTATGTAATGAAATATAATGGAGCCTTGAAAAACGGTAGGAAGATCTTTATGAAAAAAGTAAGTGAAAAATCAAGATACAGAATATTTATATATATATATATATATGCTACTTTTTATGTGAGAAAGGAGAAATAGGACTACGTATATTTCATATAATTAGAAACAGAAGCGAAGGAAGATAAACCAGAACTTAGTTTAAACCCCTGCCTTTGGGGTGGGGTGGAGGGTGGAAGGCATAGGGTTACATGTAAACATTATTTGATTGTATCCTTTATATATTTTTTATTTATGGACCACATAAATGTTTTATGCACTCAAAAAATTAAGTTAAATCTAAGATTAAAAAAACTTTTTAGCCTAGTAATTCTACTAATAATTGAGCTTATGGAATTACAACAAAAATAATGAGCAAATGAGCTCTTTGTAGTATTACTTTAATAAAAGCACCAAACTGAAACTATTCAATAGGAAATAAAAGACTAAATAACAAATAACTAAGTCAGATATGAAAAACTAAGCAGTCATCAAAACTGAGTTAAAAAAGAATGCCTAGTGATATGGGGAAGTGTCTCTAATCAATGCATTGCTCTAACAGATTATTGGGCCAATAATCCATACTGACCCATCTGGGAGACTGAAAACCTTTCCTGTTCCAAGCATCTAACTGGATGCTCCCAAAACATCTACCCATCTAGCTTCTGCCCCTCCCTTCCTCTCTGCCACTCATGTTTTGCCTCCCAGAAGTAATTCCTCTGCTACCGCTTCTTGGCCCATACGGATGTGTCCTGCCCCAGGCTGCCATGTTCTGCTGCTCCCTCAAGCCAACCAAGAAGAGACACTGCCCCTCATCCTTGCTTCTTAATGAGTTCTCACGTCTTAGTCTGGCTGGGGGAATGATAGTTGATTCATGCAGCCCCATCAAGCCATGTATCACCAGATGGTGTCAGCCCTTCCTTATGTTACATACTGACGACCGAATGTCATTCCCGCATTGCCAAAGCTCAAGGCCTTCAAGGATATGCAGAAACCTTGGTTGTTTTGCTACTCTGTGCCAGGCACTGTGCTCCATACTTGAAATGCAAAGATGGCTCAACATTGTCCCTGCGCTGAAAGATCACAGAGGTGTAAGTAAAATGTGAACACATGGCTACCGTCAGCTGCAGAAAACATATGAAAAGAGGTGTTCATAGGGTATCAGGAGCATGTTGAAGAGGGAAATCACAGGTCCAGGAAAGGGAGGGTGGTCGGAGATGGCTCCTAGAGGTGACGCCATCTCAACAGTGAATCAAGGGAGGGTCAGCCGGGTGAAGGGTAGACGAGACAGAGGCAGGTCAGCCAGGACACAGACACACATCATGTTGTAGGTGAAAAGCTGTGTGTATTTTATTTGGCTGAAGTTTAAATTGTGAAGCAGAGTAGTGACAGACGAGATTAAAAAAGCACAAAGATGTTAATAAGTGAAAGAGGCCAGTCTGAAAAGGCCGCATTCTGTACAGTTCCAACTATATGACATTCTGGAAAAGGCAAAACTGCAGAGACAATAAAAGGATCCGTGGTTGTAGGATTTAGGGAGGAGTAGGGATGAAGAGGTGGGGCATAGGGGATCTTGAGGGCAGTGAAACTATTCTGCCTGGTGCTATAATGGGAGACACATGACATTACACATTTTTCAAAACCCATAAAAGTACAACACCAAGAGTGACCCCAAATGGCCTCTGGGTAATAATGGTGGGTCAGCACAGGTTCATCCACTGTAACAAATGGCCACTCTGGTGGGGAAGTTGATCGTGTGTGGGGGGAGTAATGGGAAATCCCTAACTTAACCCTAACCCAAACCCTGAGCCTTTGCCAGGAGCACAGCATGCTGACACCTTGATTTCAGACTTCTGGTCTCCAGGACGGTGAGAAGACAGCTCTCTGTTGCTTTTAACCACTCTATCTGTGGCACTTGTGACAGCCCTAGAATAACACAGATGGTAACCAACTGTGGAAGCCGATGAGATCACCCCGGGAGCAGGGAAAGCAGGCTCAGGTGAGGCTCGGGTGGAGAGCACACAGTGAGACCAAGTCAGGGGAACAGGAAGGAGGCAGCATGGAAGAAGCCACAGCTGTGTCCAGACGGGCGGCAGAGGGGGATGCTCTTGAAAACGAGGGTGTGTGGCGAAGGGGGGCCCTGATGTCTTTTCCCCTATCTGCAGAGCTAATTAGGAAGTCCGTGGTTATCAGTCCAGGGGTGTAAATGGATTGGCAAAGCAGAGATGCAGCTCATTCCTTAGTGCAGCTTGACTCACACGTGCTCCAACAGACCCAACTTGACATGTATTTCCTTCCCTTTTAAAATGTATCTTCTATCTATTTAAAATAATATTAGTCTTGGCATTGTTTAACTCTGTGTACATTCCTGTCAAATATGTGAGAGAGAGAGAAAGTCTTTGGCTCAGATTGGAACTGATGTTATGTGACAAAAATCCGTATCTGCCAATGTTTGCCAAGGGAATGTTATAGGCTTGAATCACTTCGTGCAATTTATAAACACATCTAAATGAAAAGAAAATGTTTCACTTGTATTCTGTATTGTGAACATACTTGCGTCTGAATTTAGAAGACAGGAAGTCATCCTGTGAGGCCCCCACCCTTTCTTTCCAGGATTATTAAGGTAAGAACTCACTCCTGCTTGCTTTTCTGGTATGTGAGTTCTGATATTGCATTAACTGCAAATCAAAATAGTAACAGACATCTATTAAAATGTTTTAAAACAATAGTATTTAAAATTCTAAAATAATGACAAAATAGAGCAAAAAATATAAAAAATATTTATATTTATTTACATGTTGTATATATTTTATATATAATAATATAATAAACAAATATTACTAGCAAATAATAATCTCACATATCCATTCACCCTGTGGAATTCTGAAAAAATTCCCCAAACAATGAAACTTATACCATCAGTTCAAAATTCTTCCTCCCAGCGGTACCAGAAATCTCATTTTGCTGGCCGTGTAGTGTCCCCCGAAGCTCATGAAAAGCCAGATTCTACCAGGCACTCCAAAGCCTAGCCTGAATTCTGAAGGACCAGCATATAGCCAGTATGATTTTAATAAGACCCTGTCTTCAAACATTCATTATTCAGAACAATCAGGTTCATAATAGACCATCCATACATGTACACATTGACCAAATGTCACTGATATTTAATTTGACTCATGCAATAAAAGGTTATCTTATTTTTTCTGTGATTTCTTTTTTTTCCCATTTGTATTATCAACCTTATTTTGACTCTTCTGTTTCTGACTCTTCTGTATGTAACTGGAGCTCTGTTCCGGAAATATATTTGTTGACAGCTGTTCTGTTATCTTTCGTATGTATTCTTCAACCTTTACATTCATGTATTCTAGATCTTGTCCCAGAACTAGATGGATTCCTTAGGATAGGACAAAGAAAGGAAAAGTTTTTCTCTGTGAATTTCTGAGACCCAAGGAACCAGTGAGGTGATCTATTCTCACAAGATGTGTTAAAGTACAGTGTCCTGGCCTTCTACAATACTTCCAGTGAATTCCACCACGTAGAGTCAAAGTAACCACAGAGATTATCTTTCTGTGCATCACACAAGGCTGGGTTTATAGAAAACATAATGTCAGACTAGCGAGTTCAATATTTTTACATCTCTTCCTCATGTAAGCCAGGCTTTGTCCATAGTTAATGACAATATTTGATACAATTAACATTCAGTTTTCAAAGCACACCAGCAAACAATAATTTACTTCTTTCTCGAAACACATCTGACCTGAGAGTTATGAAGGATAGTTATTGTTCTTCTTTTCCAAATGATGCTCAGAGGTCAGGTGGTTTCCCAGAGACACAAAAACACTAAGTGAAAGACTAACCCCAGAGCTGTGATTCTCAATGTCGGTAACACAGAAGGACCGTATGATGTGCCCTTTAAAATAAGTTTCAATGCCTGGGCCCACCCCAGGCCAATTCCATCAGAACCTCTAGGGCTGGGGCCCAGGCACCTACATTTTTCCAAGTTCCCCTGGTGAGTCAACAAGCATCCAGACCTGAGAAGTTGCTCTGACAGGTGGAATTTCTTGAGTCGTTTACACAGTTCCATGTGAATAATTTCCTCCCATTCTCAAAGCCTCATAGAGGTGTCGTGAAGACTGAATGAATGAATGCATGTGAAGTGTTTATAACAGTGCATGACACGCGTGCATGTCCCAAAGGGGACGATCATCACCGTCATCATCGTCATCGGAAATACAATTCTTTGGAAATTTGACTCAAATCACTCTTCAACTGCAAATTAACCAAATACGGTTCATGTCATTTCTAGATTCTTTTGTCAGTGCAAAAGAAAGTCATGCAAAACCTAGGGAAGATGGAGGTAAGAGAGAAAAGAAATCATTAAAACCAACTCCTTGGCTGCACTTTAATTCTCCTTTGGTCAATTAGTAACCTGTGACCACTTAGAACTATCACATTAGCTAGAGTCTAGAAATCAGACTGAATGACATCAAATAATTCATAAAATCATTAATTTACCTCACAAAAGGGAATAAAATACATTCAGGATCTTTATATATTTCAGTTCACAGAGAATGATTTTACCAATTATATATACTTGCTACACACTTGGTGTAAAACGTTTGACTTAACCTAAATCTTTCCCAGTCAATTAATGTAGCAAAATTAGGTAGTATTTATTGACAGATGTCATAATAATGCAAAACCTTCTTATGTACTAAAATAATAAAATCTGGAAAATTAAATAAATGTGTGGCTCTTTTTTTGACAAGTGCTTTATTTTATATGTTTTTTAGATCTATTAAGTGAATTGATTATTCCTTAATAACAAAAATCTTATTATAGCCTCCAGGAAATTAGCATGGTATTGAAAAATAAGTAGTCTTTTTTATATGGTGAATAAAGTGTTAGACTAATCAGATTTTCTTCCATATCAAAATCAAATGCCTAGGAAATTAGATAGAAACTATAGATACTGTTATTCTCAGCAAGATTTTGGCTTCAGACAGGACAAATATGTTAACAAAAGTAAAATGTTCAATGGTTTATAACTGTTGGTCCTAATTTCTCTATTACATCATCAACATGAGATCCCGCATCAGCCATGTAAAGTTAAGCCGTGGAGAAATTCTCTGTGTGCCCCAAATGCCTTCTTCAGCTAGTTCAATAGCAGTAATTTTGTCTCTGATTTGATCTGAAATACCTGCCTTCAGTCATGACTGTAGGTTAGAGCTGCAGTTTCCTGACTTGGGAAATAATGGTACCTGGAAAACATATTTAGTGACTTATGTAAAGCAGGAATCGAAGAAAATAAAATGTTAAAATTAAACCAAGCAAAGCTACCATTTACTGCAAACAACATTTCATAATAGAAAGGTCATTTTAACAACAAGAATAGCAAACATATAAGCCCAGAATCTGTCCTTTAAAGTGACTAAATTCAGTCTCATGAAAACTCATTACAATTGGCATTATTTCGCTTTTTGTCTTGGTTGCTGAAAGCTTTGCCACAGTCACTAAGGTTTGGAAACCACTGTTCAAGACTACAAAATGGGTATTTTTGTCCTTCAAAGCCCATTATTAGGCTGCATATTTCCTATCTGGATAGTCTCTAGAAATTGTCCTAAGGGCATGCAGAAAATGGAGAAACACTTATTCAAGAAGATCTACTACATCTCAGTGGAACAGTGAGAGTCTGTGGCATTTGAGACAGAACCCACCACATTTATCCACTAAACCCAGCGGGCCAGCATTCCAGAAGCTCCAGGTAGTGCTCTGTTCCAGGGAGGTCGTCCTCCATCATTTCACCGTGAGAGGGGAAGCCCCGGGGTGCTCCACCTCCCCTTGGCTCACGTCGCAGAGGCAGGGTCAAGAGGACCAGGGCCCTTCCCCA
Source organism: Phataginus tricuspis (assembly GCA_029783875.1). Classification (NCBI taxonomy): domain Eukaryota; kingdom Metazoa; phylum Chordata; class Mammalia; order Pholidota; family Manidae; genus Phataginus; species Phataginus tricuspis. Next base: position 41,377,224 of record JAQQAC010022866.1, on the reverse strand, counting down.
GCACCGACCCACTTAGACGGGGGACCCGCCCCAGGGCAGCTGTCTGGGGACACTGGGGTCCAAACTGCCTCCATCCCTCCTTGCTCCCAGTGCAGAGAGCCGGCAGAGAAAGCAAGAGCAGAGTCTCTTATGCCAGGAGACTCGAGTTGCTGTCCTGGACCTTGGTTCCTGGGTGGTGTCACACATGTACTGCCTGGTGGGAGAGGCAGGCTGTGAGGACAGCCTCCACAGCTCTGCCTGAGGGGACTGATTTCACTGGGAAGAGTCTAAACAGACCTAAATAAAGAGCGAGGTGTACCATGCCATTGACGAGAAGACACAATAATATACTGTGTCCATTTACTTGAAATTCACCTATGAATTCAGCATAACTCTAATAATTTTCCCAACAGGCTTTTGGAGGAAATTGGCAAATATGTGTGTAGGTGTATGAATATGTAATCACTGCATATGCTGTATAATATATGTTACATATATCATATATACACATACATTGTAGAATATATATTATATATTATGTACCAAAGAAATTATATAATATACAACTGTATATAAATGCAAAAGGTCTGTAATAGTCAAAACAATTTTGTATAAAGGGAATAAAGTTTGGCTATTTGTATCATCTGATTTCAAGACTTAACATAATGTTAGAATTTACAAGAGAATGTGGTTTCGGTGTGATGATAGAAAACAGATCAATAAAACGAAAGAGATTCAGAAACAGAGCCACACATACACAGTCAATTTATTTTCAAGCAAGGTATTAAGTTATTTGAGTGGAGAAAGAAAGGTTATTTTAACAAATGATGTTGGAACAACTAAATAACTATATGCAAAACAGTGAGCAATTAACTGTAGGGACTTTATATAAAAAAATCAATTCCAGATGAATTATATACTTAAATATAAGATCTAGAGCAGAAAACTTCTAGAAAAAATGGGGAACTGTCTTTGTAATCTTGAAATGGGCAAATACTTCTTGGAAATAACACAGAAAGCATTTATAATGAAGAAAAAAGCTAAATTGGAGTTCATCAAAATAAAACTTTTCCATTTCTAGAAAGACACTTAAGAAAATGAATTAGTAAGCCACAGGTTGGAAAAAATATTGCAATATGTATAAATGACAAAATGCTTGTGCCCAGAGTATACAAAGAACTACAAATCCACAGTAAAAAGACGACCCAATAAAAACCTTGAGCAACTTAAACAGACATTAATGAAAAAAGACACTTCAAATGCCTTGCACAGACAACAGTAGAAGATATATGGATAGCTAATGCATTAGAGTACTGCATCACTAGTCTCGTCAGAGGAATGAAAATCAACACTACAATGAAATTCAGCATCACACCCACAGGAGGGGTCATAATCAATAAAGATCCGTGATACCAGTGAGGCCAGGTGTGCAGTGCACCACTGGAGCTTCAGCGGCTTCATATAAACAGATCTGCACTCCTCAGTAATTCCATTCCTAGGGATTTACCCCAAATTAGTGAACATATATGTCTGCAATAAGACTTGTACAAGAATGTCCATAGGAGTCTTATTCAAATTAGCCACAAACCGGAAGCAACTGAGACTGCCATCCAGTGCTTCCATGACAAGCACCATGGGGACGTCTCTTCTGAGGACGCTCTATGTCTTTTGGAAATGTTTGGTTCATGTCTTTACTCAGCAAATATTTACTGAGAGTTTATTATGCGCCAGAGGCAGGCAATTCCCTCTATCTTCAGGAGCTATACTAAGAGTGGTTTAGCAATGAGCTGGACACGGCTCCTGACTCCATGGGGCAGAGAGGAAAACGCCATCTCGTTCTGACAGTGATGGGTTGGCATTTCTGTTATGCTTGGAGACTTCCATTAAATTGCTGAATAAATACGCCCCAGGTCCTTGTTCTAAAGAGTTTTTACAGAAAGCCTTCATGTATAAATGCCTATGTATTTCCAAAGTGTCAATAAAAAAATCACTATTGATATATATGTGTTTTAATATAAAATTATACAAAACAATAGTTACAGAAAGTGTACCAGTGATAGATTTTTTAAGAGAATAATTTTTCAACATGTATTATCTGTTTATTCAGTGTCCATTTCTTCTTGAAAGTAAGAAAGAAAGAAAGAAAGAAGAAAGAAAGAAAGAAAGAAAGAAAGGAAGGAAGGAAGAAAAAGAAAGAAAAGAAAGAAAGAAAGAAAGGAAGGAAGAAAAAGAAAGAAAAGAAAGAAAGGAAAGAAAGAAAGAAAAGAAAGAAAGGAAGGAAGGAAGGAAGAAAGAAAGAAAGAAAGGAAGGAAGGAAGGAAGGAAGGAAGAAGGAACAAGATGGATTTATGGTTTCCTTGTTTAGATTGATTAATTAGAATCTTTGAATTTCTCACACAAAGTTTCTTTCGCTGTATTTTTCTTTACCTCTATAAATGATGGTGACTAAAATTACAATTACATGAAGGGTACTTTATGCACCAGAAGTGCTATCATTTTTTCCCTCCTTTTGTCTTCATGTGGTGAATAGTAATGATGACCTTGCAAAAACGAGAATTAAGACAAAGCAGGAAAAGAAGAGTAAATTTGAAAAGTGCATTTCATATAAAAGTTATACTTTCTATACCATGTGCCTTGTAAAGCATTTCTGATGCCCTTGAGACTTGTGAATCATAGTTAGAACAACATTGAGAAAACTGACCAACTCCTTTGGAAATTTGCCTTCACCACCTGATTCTAGATTGCATTCTCTAGCTGGGCATTTAAAATATAATTTTCTGCCTATTTCTCAAAGAAAGTTTCTAACTCACAGATAAACTTTTGTAAAAGAAAGAAGGAAAAAGAAAGTGGCATGTCTTCTGGTTTAGACTATCCTATGATAACCCATTACCTACATGATGAAGCATTAGTGGTCAGCTAGGCTGACCTAAGGAACAAAATCTGAAATGCTGTCACATTAAGAAGACTCAATGACTGAAGCAAATACAAAGTTTGGAATGAAAAATAAGTACCACCTGATATAAAAGGACATGAGCTTAGGGGAAGACATGTGTCTTCTTACTGAATGCCTAGCACCCAGCAAAGTGTCTGCTCCACAGTAGAAGCCCAATACATGTTGGTTAAGGATATATCGAATAAGTTTTTATTTTTCATTGAAACATCATTCCAGAAGCAATCTTAGAAGCATCAGATCAACTTCCGCATCATCGTGACATTCTTTTCTGCTGCGCTTTCTCTTCTGTACAATAGATTTTCATAAAATCATGGTAATAACAAGGTTTCCCTTTCAATCTATTTTCCTCAAAGCTAAATGTCCCTTTCAACTTTGTTTGGCATGATATCCTTTTGTAATAGTAATTAATCCTGCTGTACTACACTGAATGATCTCTGTACCTCTTACAATAAAGCACCAGAATTTTAAATAATATAATGAAGAGACAGGCCCTTGCAATGAAGTCATTGCCTCTTAGGACCTGAAGAATTTTATCCAATTAATTCTATCTAAAATGGAGTTGTTTCCTTCCTCCCATTCGTAAAAACATAGTTTTGCAGAAGGTGGTCACTGAGAAGATTGGTAGCCCTCCTCTCAAATTCATCTCCCCTTCTCAGTAGTAATAAAATCTCAGCTTCTGATACACAACCTTCATAGGACTACAGTTCCCATCACCCCTTTCAGTTAGTTTTGGCAAAGCACCTACATCCTCATTCCTGAAATGTGAACACAAGGGGTGTAGGCTGTTTCTGGATTTGGGAATTAAGACTTCAGAACCGTCTCCTCTCTTCCCTCTCCCTGCTGGCAGGAATCCAGATGGAGTGACTGATCTTCAGCCATGCAGGAAATGGCAGAGGCACTGGGAAGGCAGAGCAGGAAACGGGACAGGGCCTGACTCCCTGAGTAACTTCAGAGGTGAGCCTGGATTCCCCACCTTGGAATTGTTGTGTGTGAGAGAAATTAAAGTCCACACTCTTTAAGTCACTACATACTGAGGTCAGCTGGAGTCTGTTGGTTTAGCTGGACAACTAATCGGGAAACCCAAACTTCTCGGTGTTTTCTCACATGCACTGCTATTAAGACAGGCCTGGTTTATGCCATGTTTATCAAATCAGTTATGTTGGTGTCACATATGGGAAGGACACAGCCTACACCCCAAATTCAGAGGCTGGAAGCGAGCATCAGTGAAGCAAATGGTTGGCTCGCTGTTGCTGGGCCCTTGCGTTAGGTGTGGAACTTGGAAGCTAACCTTCAACAAGGGTGTAAGGGGGGAAAAGTTCAGTAGACAGAGCGCTAGAGCAGCTGGGATGAAGGAAGGAAGACATAAGACACAGGCTCTTCCTTTTGAAAACTGGCAATGCTACCTGGCCGTGGCAGAAGCCAGCGTCTTCCATTTGAGGCCATGATGGTTAGAGGTGGGCTGGGCAAAGGGACAGACAGGGTGCGGGGAGTTTGGACTCTGCTGTGGCTGCACATGGGAACCCTGGGGTGGCAGGACGGCACAGTCAAGAAGGCAGCATAACACACAGAACACGCTCGTCGGGCCACCTGTGCCATGGAACAGAGGGAAAGGGCAGTTTAGAAAGTAACCCGGCAACCCCATCAGCAGCAGAAAAGTTTCCTCGTGTCACGTGCCCATCACCCTGACGGACTCCTGACCCCTGTTTGGGCTCTGGTTACTGCCTTTGTAATACAAACGTGTCTGTTTTCACAGTCACTCACCCTCCCCACTGCCTCACTTCCCTCCTTATCCATTGTTGACCTGCCATCTACCCACAGACCACGGTCCATCCTGAATACTGTGCCCAGCCTTGTAGACATGCTCTGCAGACACTCTCAATCCACTCTTTTGCCCACTGCTGTCTCATTAGTTTTTCCTGGCAAAACCAACCCAGTCTAAACCAGCCCTCTGCCTGACCCGCTCCGATTCCCACACTGCTGACAACGACTGGAGCAAAACACCCGACCTGCCTCGGGTCCCACTTTCAACCGATGACACTCGCTCATCCTGCCCAATGTTTCCCTTGTCGCTCGGAGACTCCCCCGCGGACGGCTGCTGCTTCTCCTCAAACCTTTAATAACTTTTTCCCCATTCTCACCCTCAGCTGATGACCTTGTGTCCTACTTGATCTGGAAAAGAAAAGCGACCAGGAGGGAAATCGCACCAGCCGCCTTAGCCTGTGGCCACGCGCCCCCTTAGCACACAGTGGACGCAGCTCTGCCATGTGCCCCATGGAGGCTGACCTCCCCCTCACCCACCAAATTCCTTCTCATTGGGGCAAATTCCAGTCGCTGTCCCCTTTCCCTCACATCATGAATGCTTTCCTCTCTGCTGCATTGACCCATTAGCATGCAAGCATGCTGTTATTTCCTCTCTTTCAGAAAAAAATCAACTCTCACAGCCCCTCCACTGTCCCTTTGCCTTAAGTTCTGTGGGACAGATAGTTACTCTGGCTGTCGAGGCTTCTCTGTTCTCTCTGGAACCCACTCTTACCTCTGACGCTCCTGAAACTTCTCTTTCTAGTTGCCAATAACACCACACAGTCAACTCTGAGTTCTTACTGGACTAATGTTTAAATGATCATTCTTGCATCCAACTGCCTACCTCACATCTCCACTGAAGTAACTAGTTGGCACGGCAAGTGCAATGTGTCCAAAGCCAAGCCTCTTGTGTTCACGCCAGAGCCAGAGCCTCTGCTCTTCAGCGACTGCCCAGCCCCCTTCTGGGTCAGATCAAGCCCTTATGTGACCTGAGTCTTTCCTCTCTCACACCCTGGGTCTAACCTGAAAGTAGGTCCTGCTGACTTGGGTTCCTTAAAGCTTTGCTGCCATTATCTAGTCCCAGCCACAGCCCTGTCTCCCGCAATCTTCTCCAGGGGGGCACACGGTCCCCTTCAGTCCGTTTCTGCACAGTAGCCCAAATGACCCTGGGAAGACATAAATGAGTTCATGTCACTCTTCTGCTCCAACCCCCAGAGGCTCCCTATCTCCCCCCAAAAAAGCCAAAGTGTTGACATTAGCCTGCAAAGGACAGCCTGATTTATCATCACCCCAAATGCTTACTTGGCCTTACTGCCTTCCCTCTTCCCCGCACTGTCTCAGGACTGGCCACACAGGAGCAGCCCCACCCCTGGGACACACGGCGTGTTCCTGCCTCAAGGACCCGGCCCTGGGTCTCGCTCTGCCCTGAATGCTCATGCTCTGATATCCACCCAGCATGCTCCCTCGCTTCTTCCTGGTCTTGCCTGAAATGACGCACCTTCTCCAGAAGTGCCACCACCCCCGTGGCCCTCCTCCCTTGGTGCGCACGTTCTCCACGGTGGACCACTTGGACTACCATGTGGACTACCGGGCATCTTATCTATCACTGTCGCCCTGCCCTCTGTAAGAGCTACGAGTTTTGCGTGAGTCACACTATCTTCCTAGCTTAGTGCCTGGTGTATGATAGGTGCTCAGTGCATATTTATTGAAAAGAAGTAATTGAATAAGTGAATCTCTTAATAATCCAATGTCATCGGTGAGAGTATTCTGAAAGCACCCGAGCAGAGAGGGAGGGCAACCAGAAAAGGCCCCCAACCCAGAGTGTCGATGTACACGGGGCCTCAGGAGACCTCACTCAAGGGAGAGTCAAGAAGGCGCTGGGCAATGTGGCCCTCGGCTGCAGAGAAGGAGAGACCCTCCGTACAGGTGAGCTGGAATGACTGGAAAGGTTCTGTGTGGAAGATGAGCTTCATGATACAAGAGATAAGCAGCTAATAAGGCCGACAGAGATGAAGGGACTTGACCGAGAGGGAGGCATCACACCGTGAAAAGAAAGTAAGACACGCGCTTTCCTATGAAGATAAGCACGAGTAACAGCTGATGCACACATTTAGCCAGAGCTGTTAGGAGGCATTGTTAAAGATACAAAATGGTGATGAGAGACTTCACCGTCTCTCTCAGTCAGACAGAGGCTGTTTCAGACTGGAGGCTTCGGTGAGTGAGTTTTATCCGTGTGTTTCCTACTGCCTTACATTGTGCCTAGAACAAAACAGGGACTTAATGGGAAGGAAGTAGTTACATTGAAGAATAAAATAGTATCACCTGTATGGATGAAGGAAGAAATTATTTATCAAGGCCTACATACAGTCTTAATTAAATATATATAAATAGTTATCATTATTATGCCAAGTAAAATTTAATGAATTCCTCAGAAGTATAAATGATATAGGTAGGCAACCTCATCTCAACACACACACAAAATAAATAATAAATGGTTAAACAACCACAACAAAATCAGCCTCGTAGACTTGGGGCAGAGCAAGACCACTCTCCATATAACTAAGCAAAGAAGAAATCAAACTGCAATTATGGAACGTGTAGAAATAATGAGGTTGCTGCATGTCTGAGTGTGGACAACACTATACTCATGTGCTAATTCAAAATATTAAGAACTTTCATTTTTAAACAGAATTATACATGTAGATCAACTAAGAGGTCAAAGTAAGAAGTTAGAGAAAGGGAGAAAATAAATCTGGCATTATGAAGAAAGAACTATGCATTGAATATAAAATAATTTAGAATCAATTGGCTTATTAATTAAAAATTCAAGAAGTCTTTAAAAATACTAATGAAATCAGTTTCTTGCATGTACAATCAAGAAGTAAACAGCTTTCCAATTCACATCAAATTAGGATTAAGAATACATAAAAACAGATGTTATTTCTTAATAAAATAAGAAAATAATATATATAATTCTTCACTAATTCAAATGGTTAGCCAAACATTAATTGCCAAAAGAGACTAAAGAAGATAAGGTAGGCTTAAATCCAACCCATTACCATAGAAGAAATTCCCAAAATTTTCAGAGAGAAAATATTTTCCAATAAAAACATAAACCCCTAATGATTATATTGGCAATATTTTTCACACTTCCTATCAACGGTTTTTACCCTTGATATATAAAATTTTCCAGAATAGAGAAACATATGGTAAAACATAAACTAAAACATGGAGAAGTAAGCAAAACAAAAGAAAACAAAGTAAAACCTACTGGCTAATCTCACTTAGCAAAGCAGACAAAACATTTCTAGCAAAGCTCAGCAGATTGCTAGTAGAATAATAGAATATGAACAAATATGATCTATTCCAGAAATTCAATAATGTCTTGAAAACCAGAAAATTGATCCATGTGATTTAAAATATCGATAGATAAAAAAGAAAACTACAGCCTATCATGATTAAGAGGCAAAAAGCTGCTGGATAAAATCTAACGTCCATGAGTGGTAAGCTTGGAATAGACTGATGCTCCTTTAACATGAAAAAGAGGCCATCTGAAACCAAAAGATGATATATTTTATGAGATAACATTTTAAGAATTCCATTAAAATTAAAAATAAGGTAATAATGCCTGATTTCATCACTATTATTTTGTATTGGATGTTTGAATTTCTAACCAATGTAATATGACATGAGAAAAATAAAAGGGTATAAGAATTTAAAAGATGCCAAAATTTTTATTTCCTGATGATAAGATAGTCTAAGAAAACCAACAGTCTACTGAAATCAGCTAAAAATATTAAAATCAATAAAACAATAACAATAGTAAAAAAATTTTTTTAAATAACAGGAAAATCAAACCATAAAAATACTGAAAATATCTATTAATACTTAAATACACTTGGAATTGGGGAGCTCTTTCTAAGCCAAAAGAAAAGAAAATCATTAAGGCTAATGTCCAATAGACTTGACTCTGCCAAAAGGCACACAAAATTCAATATCAAGAAACAAAATAGGTAAAATGTTTGTAATGTAGGACATAGAATTACTAGTAGTAATATATAAAGACATATTAGGAATAAATAAAAAAATAAGCTTTTCCATTTAAAAGTGAACAAAATTTATCAACTGACGATTTAAAAAGAAGAAATATGAATGTCCTACAAGCATGTAATTATCAAAAGTTTTAAAAACATACATTCAATTTGACCCTGGAATTCCCTTTTGAGTAATTTTTACCTGGGAGTTAATTAAGAAAGCATCAAAGATTTAGTCACCAGAAATTTATACTCAAAGCTCTTAGTAAGACGGAAAATAAGTTAACAAGTAAATGTCCAGTATCAGAGGACTGAAAAAAATAAATGATGCAGACCTCACTTGCAAGAAGTTCAACATATATTGTAAATAACTTTCACTGAAACATAAAAGGTTTTTAAAATTCAGTTAAGCAAAAAAGCAGGTTACAAAATATATTCAGTACTAATACATGCATATATTTTTGAATCAGTATAAAGTGTAAATAGTGATGATTTTCGGACTTAAATGGGCTTTTAACCTTTTTTCTTTATTTTGCTTTTTTCTATTTTCTAGTTATTCTATAGTGAGCATGTTATAGTTTCATAATAAATAAAAAGTAGTTTTATTTGTAGCAAATAATCCATCAATCTCTATAAATACAGCAAAGTAAATTCTGGCTTTATAAAAGCATACTTCTTAAGTTTAAAAAATATATGTGTGTGTGTGTGTGTGTGTGTGTGTGTGTGTGTGTGTGTGTGTGT
>JAQQAC010022866.1:41209382-41367707 GCA_029783875.1 Phataginus tricuspis | reverse complement strand
TGTGTGTGTGTGTGTGTGTGTGTGTGTGTGTGTGTGTGTGTGTGTGTATAAAGATGTCATAACCAGTATAAAAATGAGATAACTTATAGTGTGACCAAAAATGCAACAGAAATGAAGGAAATGAGCAAGTATAAATCCACTGTCTGACTCCTGGGAAACAAAAATGATTTCATAAGGAATATGTGTCTGGCATATCATAAGAGCTCAAAAAAAAAAGTTTTTATCTTATAGCAGAGAAGAGTTGATCACTCACTGGCAATATAACTTTAAATTTTTAAAACCTCAAAATGTATTTCTTCTAGTCTAAATTAATTTAATTCCTTGTATTTTCTCAATTTATTATTTTATAACAAGTGACCTTTAATATTCTAATCTTTTGAAATTCATTTGGTCATATTATTTTGGACACATTCCAATGCTTTTCTTAAAGGGATGCCTAACCCTTATGCATATGACCTTGCATGAACGTCAGTTACCATGTGCCTCTTCCATGGCCTATGTACATAGAACCACATGGGTGGACCCATTAATCCTTGACCTACAGCGTTGTAGACTCTTTAGTTTAATGGTTAGAAGCACACAGTCTAAAATCAACTCCATAGGTATGAATTTCAGAGAATTTTGGCTCTGCTTTGCTTGCTGTGGGACCTTGTTCCTCTTATTTGCTCGATTTTGCCTTGTTTTAAAGCATCTGGAACCATACTCAGTACATCTTAATGTAGCCATTATTAAGTTCTGTTCATTTGTACCCTAAGCTACTTCCAAGTAGATACTGACATGTAAGTCTCCTTCAAGTTTTCTACATTATTATTTTTTTACCCCCAACCCAAGCTCATTATGAAATTTAAGCCTATCCTCCAGGACACTAGTTTTCCAGAGGGTAACCTCATCCTTAGACATAATCAGCATCTTTCCAGCCTAGTACGTTTCATTAACTGTTAACTAGTACCACCCCAGTCGGGGGCCAACGTCCGTGTTGTCGTTTGTGATCATTGTCAGCAGGCAATGTACCAGTTAGAACGCTTCAGCCTCTAGAAGGAAAACCCTGATTCAGACTGGCTTAAATCACCAAGTAATTTGTTTTTTCAAATGACAAGAAGCTTCAAGGGGCTCCAGGGCTGGGAATTCAGCAGCTTGGTGAAGGGGTGGCGGGCCGGGCTGCATTCATCCCTGGTTCTCCCGGGCTGAGAGTGCTGGCTTTGCCCTTAGGTTTGCCTGTTATGGAAACGTCAGTTCAGAGCCACATCTGGACAAGACATTCAGGAAAACAGAGCAATTGTTTTCTCTATTATTAACTTAGGAGCAAGAAAACCCTTCTCAAAACCCCAGACAGGGAGAAGTTTCTCTAACCAGAAACCAGTAGCATGACCATTTTCTAAGCCAAGACTAAGGTAGTGGGAGTCCTCCAGCTGGCACAGACTGATGAAGATTTACCCCACAGCTGGATTGGAGGTGCTTCCCCTGACACGCACGGAGGGCCTTAGACGTGTCCTTGGAAGTGGAAGGGCAGGAGAGGGGTGGGCGGGCAGCCAGCAGTGTGCTGTGCTTGGCCTGTTGGTATCAAGTGACGGCAACCTTTTTTTTTTAATGCCCAGATAGCAAGTGGATGTGCCAGGGGATCACATCAGGCCCAGCATCTGACTACATCTATACGTATATTAAGTCAGAGACAGAATCTTTTAATCTGTTCTTTGTAATTAGAAAATTTGGATAACGATGGCCAAAAACTCAAAAGTATACATTAAATATATAACTAATATATATGCTTATATATATATGCATACACATGCACTTATACATGCTTATATATAACTTAATAATATACATCCTTTTCTTATGTCATGTATCAAATTATATATTGTATCATATATAATAGATACATATTGTATATAATTTATATATTATACACAATATGCATATATAAAAATATATATTTGTATAACAAAATGTATATTTGCATACCATTTAAAAATCAAATTCAGATCAGTTAAAGAATATTAAGATCAATGCATATGAAATGACACTGAGGCGTACCATGTAGAAAGACACTATTTCTCGAATGTCTTAATATATACTTGAGCAACACTGAGAAAATTTGGTAAAGAAGGAAGTCTCCACCTTATGGGGCTTATATATTAGCATCTTTCAAAGTCTTTATACAGGTTCTATTTATGCTCCAAAGTTTTCATTTACATTCATGAAGAGATTCACCCTCACAATTTATTTTAATCAGAAATCCCCATGGTTTGCAGTTTTCTTGATAAATACCAAAAAGGAACATGTTAAGAATTTTTAGAAATTCATAACTAAAATAGGATGAAGTTGCTCGCAGTGGTATAGAAATAGTATCAGCTGAACATCCACATCATTAACATACAAAACATGAAGGTCGCAATAGATCTCAACAAACAATTTAAATGTGACTCAGGTCTCGGGAGTATGTGTTGGGAAATGTAAGAATTTGTGATGAATTCATACACCAGACATATACTTTCAAGCAAGAAAGCTCACACTGATATTTTTGTACAAGATGTCCCTTCTTTATCAGGTTGCCCTTTCACATTATGAGCTCCCCCAGACATGTAGGTTGCAAGAATGAGTAAAGGATCTAGGCTGAAAAATAAGAAAATAAATTAAATAGGTTTTTAGAAAAAGCTGAAGTGCAAATAAAAAAGAGTGGATTATCTTTTTACATTAATTTGCATTTTCCACATTTACCCTCTTATTAGCAACATCTTCAGGAGCATATTTTTCACCATGATCAAGGAAAACGGAGCTGCTGTCAATCTGTCCCCACAGTGTTTTTTTTTAAGTCCAGTGTTACCCTCTGCTATGGACTTCAAGCATTAGGAAGTAAGTGAATGCTGTTTATCTTCAAATCACACAGACCTTGGGATATGTTATCTGCATATCAGAGCCTCACTGAATAGATGCTCTTGAGCAAAACACACAAGGGTGTCATCTTTCAGCAAAAAGAAGCAAAATTCATAGAGGGCTGAGCCATCTGCTTGTCCCTACACCTCTGTCCCCATCATTACTGGCAGCTCTAGTCATAGACACATGGGTGTGGATTTTAGCCCATTGCCTCACTCACAGAGTAGAGAAATTCATGTTCTAATAGTTACTTGACTGATTTCTTTGTGGATTTTTTTTGACACAAATTGGTTTTTCTTTAAGGTAAATTTACAAATTCACAGCAGTCAATCCTGCATTAAACCTGGCTGATCAATTTTAATGAAATGCCCTAAGACATAATAATAATTTAAAAAAACAACAACCCTGTTTCATATTACGGCAACAAAGAGTTTTATTTGCCCCCAGGTCCTAGCCTCCACCTGCTCCTATATAAAGAAACTATGGTGCAATAATAGTGACACTTTTAATCATGCTGTTTTTCTGGAAAATACCAGTTTGTATATTATGATTACTCAAAGCCATGACAAGCTTCCCCAGGGATGTGGTGGTTTCAGAACCCAGAGTCTGCGGCTACTCTACGAAGACCACAAGAGAAGGTGACCACAGCGGGCAGGCTGACATTAAATAATTTTTAAATTATTAATAAAAATCACCTCGGGATCCTGCCTGGACCCAGCACGGAGCTCCAGCCACACCCCACTGTCCGCCCTCCCTCCCCACCTCCTCAGAGAGGAGCTCACCCGCTGCTGCCCTGCCCTCACCTCCTGGCCCGACCTCTAGCATCACCGTTTTCCTGTCACTTCCTTTTGGTAGAGAATCAATGGCCTTCTGGTCACCAACTTCAGTGCCTTTCTTCAGGCCTCATGTCACCTCGCCCTCTGCTGATCCGCCTGCTTCCTGACCCCTGGCCCCCAGACCGGAGCTGCCCTCGCACCCCATTTGCCCCTGGGCCCGCACCTCCGTCCAGGTGCCACACAGATGCCCCACACTCAACACAGACAGGACACTTCCCTGGGCCGCGAGGAAGAGCAGAGGTGGCAATGAGGACGTGGGCGTCCGTGTCCCAGGTGCCGGGACAGAGCGAGCACATCTTGAAGGGTCTCTGCAAGGGGCTGACAAGCTGACATCTGTGGGTTAGTCAGATGCTTCTGGCAGTGACGCAGAGGCGGGTTAGACACTGCCAGACCAGACAAGACGACCAGACGGGAGGCAGATGCCAGGGGAGGTGATGAAATATGCTGACAAGACCCAGCAAGGACACCAAGGGGATCTGGCACCATTCGGAGCGGAGGGGGGCAGAGAGAAAGACCCCTGTGTGGAACCGTCACAGAACCCGTCCTCATCTGGGGGTGGGGGCGTGGGATGGCAGATGGAGAGGCGTCCCAACACCCTCCCCTCCCTGGGCTCGCCCTCCCAGACGGGGGCACATGGAAGAGGTTCCAGACATCCGGGGCGCTGAGTGTCTCCCCACGACTGGGGGCCTCAACAACCACGTCTGTTTTGCACACTTCTGGAGGCTGGACATCCAAGACCCAAGCCCTGCAGACTTGGCCTGGAGAGGTGCTCTCCCTGCTCGCAGACACCGCCTTCTCGTGTCCTCCTAGGGTGGGAGAGGCGGGGAGCTCCCTGGGCCTCTTTGAAAAGGGCGCTAACCTCATTTATGGGGCTCCGTCTTCATGACCTCAGCGCCTCCCGAAGGCCCCACCTACTACCACCGTCACCCCGGAGAAGAGGTTTCACTCTGTGCATTTTGGGGGAACACATTCAGGCTATAAGACGGAGGAGAGCTGACGCTATGTGAGTCTCCTCGGGATCACCTTCCCACCGCCCCCGGCAGACTTGTGCCGCGCCCCACCTCCCCGCCCGTGCCCAGCCCTGGTGTGAACCCTGAGATGCCTGCTCCCTGGGGCAGGAGATGAACAGAGCTGCCTGGGAATTCCGGGTGGTAGCACAGCTCTCGGTCTGCGGGGGAGTTTCTGGACAAGGCTTCTTAGCGGAAGAGGCATAGATGAAAATGGTTAGGGGCACAGGAAACCACGAGAAAGGATCAAAGGCAAAACATGGGGCCACACAAAGAGGAGGGAGGGGCAGGGCTCTTTCTGGGGAGACCCGTGGGGGTCAAACTGGAAGCACGACTGCAGGACCTTCTAACGCCACCGTTAATGCCGTTGCCAAAGAGCACATGCTGAGGCTTCTCAGGTCCTCACACCCACTCCAGCTTCCTCTCTCAGCTCCAAATTGTCTCCTCACAAGACCTTTGAGCTCATTTCAAGTCCAGAAAGGCTATGGTTGTTATCTTGAGTCAGCCTCTTAACGGCAAGTGCGTTTGAAAAGCAAGTGGGAGCCATTTTAGATCTGGATGAGCCTGACTGTGATCTGGACTTAATACATAATCTTCATTACTTTCCAAACGCTTGGAATCGCTTGACCCCTTTGGCTAACAATTTTCCCTGTGTTCCTACTGCCTTCAGCTTAGCAGAGACACAAAGATTCATCCCCCAAACTTAATAAAAGCCTTGATTGTTATTAAAAGGAAAACTATTGAACCTTGGCAATAGGAACCACAGTCCACGTTTTAATTTTATTTCCATATATAATCAATGACGCTGTTGGTCGCATTCAGAGGCTTCCAAATTCCCAGCCTGAAGCAGCAATCAGGCTGTGGGTGCAGCGTCCACTGGTTTGGGGTTCAACGAGAGTCTCCAAAGATTTATTTCAGCATTTATTTTTTCCCCTCTGGGCATTGAGACCTGCTGCTCTGGATTTTAAAATAACAAAGATTGATCTTAAGTTCATTTCCATAAATATGCTGGGCACACAGGAAGCACAGTCATTCCTAGTGAAATGTGGCAGCTAAGCCCAAGGAGCAGTCTACGTTATTGTAAAATTTCCCATGAATACTAAGCTTCAACAAGGGGCAATTTCTTCAAAAAGGACTTTGGTCAACAGATTTGTACTGAAATAAACTTCACGAGTTGACGTGAGCTTAATTAAAAAGTGATAAATCTCTCTTGCGTCGTCCATCAGCTATTTAAAAAAGAGAGAGAAACTTCAGGCTCTCACTGTGCAGCCACATGAGTTGGCACTTATAAAAACAATTTCCATGATATGTTTTATATCAGAGGAGTATGGAACCCGTGCATTTTTCTTTCTAGAAAATGTTAACTAGTTTTTTGTCTATTGTTTTCCATCATTCATATTGTTCAATTCTAGGGAACCTCTCACTGATGAGTTCATGTTATATTTGCATGACGTAAGTTGTAAGTTCTCGTGCCTGTAGTAAATAAGGCAATATAACTTCAGAACCCCAAATTCTGAAGTTCTAGATACATAAGACTGTCTGCCCCAGTGCAAAAATTAAAATGCTGCTATCTTTTATAACTATAGATGGGCATCTGGAGCTAGCTCAAGATTTCAGATTTTCAGCCTTGTGGAATAAATCTACATGTGGGAAGACTCTCAGGCATGGCCCATCTTAGTTATGCCAATGCAAGTTTAGGAAGCTCAGCCCTTACTGGCAGGAAAACTTCAGAAAGCAGACTGCATTGTGGGTAGTTTTATAAAGTAGCTAATGGGTCCTTGCTTGCAATATGGTTTCCATCAGGGTGGAAGTCATGGCATGGTGGAAAGATTGGCATTTATATCCCTAAGGCTACTGAGACTGGTCCTCATCAATGCTCGCAGAGTTACGTTAAGAAGTGACTAGAGGTGAGATCTCTCAGTTCTTTCTCTAGCCCTCCTCTACCTGGCCCTCCTGTGGCTTTTGGCCCTTTGAAGGGGCAGATAGCAATCAAGATCTCTATACTTCATTATCTAAGTCTCCCCATTACAGAGAAATCTTTCATTTCTTCACCATGTGGCTCTGAGATCACCCACATGTAGCCACTGTATACTTGCTTTTCTCTTCAAATTCTAAGAAAAGCTTTTGAAGGAAGGATGGTAATTACAAAGAAAACTTATCCCTCTCCAGTGTTCACTCTTGCCACTGATAGCCACAGACTTTAAGATCTAATGTTAATCCTGAAAGCCAAGAAACTAAGTCTTAGTTCTACCAAAACTCCCTTCAGTGAGGATCTGTCTCATTCTCATGAGTGACTATAGCTCAGTTTTAAAGGAGGAAAGGATCAGAAGAAAAGGAATTACCTTTTATAAAAAAAAACAAAAACAAAGGAAATCTTATCAATATTTCTAATTAGTATCCTTATTACAAGTAAACTTACATTTAAGAGAGTGAGAAAATATTGATGAACATACTTTAGACTTAGACATGTGAATAGCCGAGTAAAACACAAATGGTAATATATAAGATCAAGAAACTACTCAGCTGTTGCCTTCCCCCTTCGCTTCAGCAGAAGCCCATGTGTTTCATAATTTGAGAAGTTCAGTCATTCTTACCTCATTTTGACATTACATGGAAGGAAAAAGAAGAGATCTTGCAATGTCCATTCCCAATTTCTCTGAGCACTCCTCTTTCTGGGGTGTTATCTGTAGTTATATGTGTCATATATCCAAATATAGAATCAAGATACATAGCCTATCAAGACATTTTTTTCTCATTTGTCAGTTTCCTTATATGAAAATTCTAATACGAAAACCTAAAAAAGTTCAGTTGCTTTTAATTTCAAGCAAATGACTTATATTATTGAAAACTAACTCAACAATAAATAAAATTCTGTGATGTATAGTTGGTTTCCCAATAGTATACTTTACTCAAGTTTTAGAATACAACTCTGCCCTATCATTGTTCCTTTCTCTCCTAACAGATCACCATCCAATAAGCATTATGATGTTACGTTCTACAAAGCACTTTTTAACCCCTCTTGTAGCTCAACTGAATTTTTATAAAAACATAAAGAAGAAAATAGAAAACCTTTATGTCAAGTAGGAGGTGGTACACTTTCTTAAAATAACATCTTTATGGTTTCTCTATACTTACAAGAAAGAAAACATATTGACCCATTTTATCTTCCTGTGTAATGGGTGGGGCTGAGTGAAAGGATAAGAATGTTTTGTCCCTTCCTTCTCTTTGATAAAAAAAATCCTCTTTAAATCCAATTTTGAAAGAGGGAATTCTGGCATTGGCGGTATGAAGAGCTGGGAAATCATCTCCCACATAAATAAGTATTAATATGTACTAAATGATTAGTTCAGGGCTCAGGAGGTTGACCAAACTTAAATAACAAAGTGAGAAATATTTATTCATGACAAACCACAAAAATTGGGTAAAAACAGCAGGAATATCTGGCTGTCAACAGGAATTAAGTTGGTAAGATTGAAAAAAGTTTGACAGAAAAGAATGCAATATTAGAGGTACAAAGGAACAAAAAGACACAGACAAAGAAAATAGCAAAGTGGCTGATGTGCATTTAACTTTTTCCAAAACTACGTTAAATACGACTTGGCTAAGCACTCCATTAAAAAACATTCCACTCACAACAATGAATAGATCACCCAAACAGAGAATCAGTAAGGAAAGAGCAGATTTGAACAACACTATACCCCAACACTATGTACCTAATAGATATAAATACCATTCTATCTGACAGCTAGACATTCTTCTCAAGTGCATGTGGAACATTTGCTGGGATAGACCATATGTTAGGCGACAAAATAAATCTTAGAAAATTCAAGAAGATTAAAATTGTACCAAGCACGTCTCTGATCACAATGGTATGAAACTAGAAATCAACAACAAGAGGAAAACTGGAAAATTCACAAACACATGGAAATTAAACAACCCTCTCCTGAACAATCAATGGGTCAAATAAATTAAAGGGGAAATTAAAAAATTTCTTGAGACAAATGAAGATGGAAACACAACATACCAACACTTATGGAATGCAGAAAAAGCAGTTCTAAGAGGGAGGTTCAAAGCAATAAATACCTACAATAAGAAGCAAGAAAAATCCCAAATAAAGAACCTAGCTCTACACCTTAAGAAAGTAGAAATAGGGAAGATACTGAGCCCAACGTTCCCAGAAGGAAAGAAATAATAAAGAATAGAGCAGAAATAAGTAAAATAGAGAATAAAAAATTAATAGGAAAGATTAACCAAACTAAGAGTTGGTTATTTGAGAAGAAAAACAAACTCAACAAGCCCTTAGCTAGGCTGGCCAAGGAAACCAGACAGAGGGCCCAAATCAACACAACTGTACATAAAAAAACAAGCACAACAACTGATACCACAAAAATACAAATGATCATAAGACACTGCTATGAGAAACCTAATGCCAACAAACTGGAAAGCCTAGAATAAATGGAAAATTCTTGGAAACATACAATCTACCAAGACTGAATTGAAAAGAAATAGGAAATCTTAATAGACCTATTACTACTAAGGAGATTAAATCAGTCATCAAAAATCTCCCACTGAAGAAAACTTGGGACCAGATGGCTTCACTGGTGAATTTTACCAAACATTGAAAGAAGAATTAACACCAATCCTTCTCAAATTCTTCCAAAACATGAAAGTGGAGGGTACACTCCCGAACTCATTTTATGAAGCCAGCATTAACCTGATACCAAAACCAGAAATGGATACTATTAGGAAGGAAAACTACAGGCCAAAATCCCTGATGAATATAGATGCAAATAGAAATAGAAAAATCATTCCTAAAGGTGATACACAACCGCAAAAGACCCTGAATAGCCAAAAAAAAAAAAAATCCTGAGAAAGAAGAAGAAAACAGAAGGCATTAAAACTACAGTCATACTAACAGTATGGTACTAGCTTACAAACAGACACATAGATTAATGGAACAGAATTGAGAACTCAGAAATAAAGCCGAGCATATACAGTCAACTAATATCTATCAGGTGTCAACAGAATTAATGGAGGAAAGATAGTCTTTTCAACACAAGGTGCTGGAAAAACTGGATATTCATATGTAAAAGAATGAAACTAAAACCATATATTAAACTACACAGAAAAGTTAAATTGAAATGGATTAAAGACTTAAATGTAAGACCCGAAGCTCTGAAACTCCTAGAAGAAAATAAAGTAAAAAGTCCTTGATATTTTTTTAATAGTAAAAAAGTCTTGGTAATGACTTTTTTGGAAGTCATACCTTAAGCACAAGCAACAAAATAGAAAATAAATAAGTGGGACTACATCAAACTAAAAAGCTTCTGCATAGCAAAGGAAACCATTAACAAAGTGAAAACACAACCTACAGAATGGAAAAAATATAGGCAAACCATATATCTGATAAGGGATTAATATCTAAAATATATAAATAATTCATACAACTTAATAGCAAAAAAACTCCCAAATAATCCAATTTAAAAATGGGCAAAGGACCTGAATGAATAGACATTTTTCCCAAGAAAATATATGAATGGTCAACAGGTAAGTGAAAAGATGCCTGACATTGCTGGTCATCAGGGAAGTGCAAATTAAAAAGATATCACCTCACTCCTGTTAGAATGGCCATCATCAAAAAAGACCAGAAACAAAAAATGCTGGTGAGGATGTGGAGGTAAGGAGACCCATTATTCACAACAGCAAGAAATGGGAACAGCATAAGTGCTCATCAATGGATGAATGGATAAAGAAAATGTGGTATGTATACATACACATACACATATACATATGGAAGGTCGTCAAAACGTACAAACTCCCAGTTATAGGATAAATAAGTACCAGGAATAAACATACAGCATGATGACCATAACTGACACTGCCATATGACATACAGGAAAGTAGTTGTTAAGAAAGTAGTTCTCATCACAAAGATACTGTTTTTCTTTTATCTTTATCGTGTCTATATAAGATGATTAACATTAACTAAATTTATTGTGGTAATCATTTCATAATATATGTGAATCAAACCATCATGCTGTACACCAGAAACTTACACAGTGAGGGATGTCAATGATTTCTCAATAAAACTGGAAGAAAAGGCAGGGATTGTCAGACAATAGATAAAAATGACTACTTCCAATGTGAAGCTGTTGAAATCCAATCTTGACTTCTTTTCTAAATAAATATGAGAGCAAATAGTGGTGTGTATTCATAAATGGTCAGAGCATGAGGACATTCGGGAAGGGTAGAGCTTCCTGTAAATCTGTAAAGCATTTGTGAGTTGACAACCCTTGCGCCAAGGACACCGCCTTGAGGGAGGCTCATGTGATCACATAACCTCTCCATGGTCGCCGCTTTTCATGGTTATTGTCACTTCTTTCTCTTTCCTTGGAGGGCAGAGTTCAAGCTCTCAGAACGGCTAAAAATGACCAATTTACATGTGAATCACATGACAAACTTCCAGCTGCAGTTATTGATAGGCCTTTCAATATACAGAGCAGACACTGCCTTTCTTCTGAGATTAGAAAGCGTATAGTTTGCCATTTTCATGACGCTTACAAACATGAGCTAAAAATGGCAGAACAAACTTCTCATTATCTTAAGTATGTGTAGACCAATCAGCTCAAGTACTAAATGTTGCTCATGTGTAATTCCTATAAATAACTGCTGATGCAATGAACATTTAATACAACTATCTCAAATAATTATGTTTTTATATTCTCCCAAATTATGAGGTAGATGAAAACAAATTTGACAGCTATTATCAGTTTTGAGTATTTCCAAATGTTTTTTTCAATGTTGAATATATCCAATGTATTCTTTTCATAAAATCTTCTTTAGTTGTGACTCAAAAATATGACATACAAAGTTTATAATTTTGAGTCCATTTTACATATGAGCAAAGTGGGGCTGAAAATAGTGTCAATAGCTTGACAGCTTCGAGACATGTAAGTACTGAAAAGGTTGAACCAGATGAAAAGCCCCTCTTTTCTCCATGCTAAATATGACCCCCCAAGTGTGACGCAGTCAGTGAGACACAGCTTTCCATCACTACTAAAGGACCTGGCTTCAACAGTCATATAGAATAGAATCCTATGCAAACCCAAAAGAATGTAATGGCAGAAGTGGCATTTTGATTATAGTCTTAAAGGATTTATAAAGTAGTGAAATCCATTTTCTTTCTCTTGACCAACATCTTTTAATGGGATAGGAAGAACAGAAATAGGATTGGATAGGATACGATACGATAGGATAGGATAGAAAAAGGATAGGTAGGATAGGTCAGAGGGCATCCTCTATGTTGGGTATTTCTTCATAGAATTCTTATATATGGTGAAATTGCCCAACATCTTTCTTACCATGAGTTGAAGTGAAAATATTTCAGAAACACTTGCCTAACATACCGTTGGTCTCTGGCTTTCCATATGTTCCGATCATCATTAAATCCTTTGTACCTCTAAGATTCAAATCTATTTCATCGAATCCAAAACAGGAGAATAAGAAATTTAATTATGTATGTGCACCCTATATCATTATGAAATGACTCAGTAGGATGCTTGGGATAACATAAATACGTTCAAGAGACACAAAACTAAGTATAGTATATGACAGGTAATCTGGTCAAATATCAATACATTATTTATATTTCTTCCTTTTATTCATATCTCAGTTATATAGATAGTTTGATAGATTTCTTTCATTTCAATTATACTAATCACAGTTGCCACACCCACATGGCTTGAAATAGAAGCAACAGAACCCAAGTATTTAGGTGAAATTAAAATATTTTGATTTGGGTCTATCTAACCGTTCCCTTACAAGTCTCTGCCAGTTGGCGATCAGCTTTCCAGAAGTCACATGAAGACGGACAGATCAGGCACACTTTTCTCTGCATGGAGGTGCCTTGGTGTGTGTTGACATGCGTGTCTGTGAGCGATTTTTAAAGGGAGAAAGAAATGACAGCTGTGTCAAACGGGAGTTTCAACCACTGTGGGTAAATCAATCATCACACACACACACACACACACACACATGCACACACACACACACACACACACGCACACACACACACAAAAACCAATTCTGCCATGAAACTTAATCACTAAAGGTCATGTCGGGGAGTAAGGAACAGATTAAATTAGCATAGTATTAGATATGGAAAATGATTTCTGTCAAAATCATCTTTACCACAATTATAATATGTTAATTACATATTTCATTAAGGAAGTTGATTACCGTTCACGGATGGAATCCAGCCTGCAACGGCCCCTGGACGGGAGAGAGGAGCCTGGTGCATCCTCTCGCCCCTTCTCTGGCCTTCCCACCGCCGCCTCTGCTTCCTGCTCTCTAACTGCCCTCACCTTTCTCCTCTCCCCCCTTTTCCCCTCTGCTCCTCACCTGGTCCCTGTTTTAAGCCATTCAGCATTTCTGTCTTTCGGCTGACATCACCAGGGGATTCCTGGCTGTGCCCTTGCAGAAATGCTGGTCCTTGTCGTGGTCTCAGGGTCCCAGTGTGCTCAGAAGCGAGTGGACGGTGGCAGGCTGTAGCCAGCTGTAAGGCTTTGCAGTTCGGCTCCTCCTTAAGGCTCCCATGGCCCATTTGTTCTGGACGGCTCCATTTCTCCCACTCCCCTGGCCTGCCCCCAGCTCTCCACCACCAGCCCTGACTGCTGCCCGCTGGGGGGAACCTGGGGTGACTGCCTGAGGGAGCCTCGCTGCCCTTTCCCAGTGGCCTGCGGAGGGACAGCAGGGATCACGTTGCCCACTTACAAGAGGCCTGGCCGATCGTCCAGATGACGCCCAGGCTAACAGCTTGTCTGAATCCCATCCTGGGAGGTGGCCACAGTGAAGACGGCAGTGAGGGTGGAGTCGGGGTGACAGAGTGATACCTGAGATCCGCGAGCTGACGATTTGAGTCCATGATACGAGTCTTTTCCTAAGGAGCACCGTCCACGCTCTGTATCGTGGTCCCACATTCATCCACGGGGAAGTGTGCAAGTGTCTAGAACTCCGGAGTTTTATTATGTGGCTCAAGTGCCCTTGCTTATATATCTTGCAGATCAAGAAGCAGAGACCCAGGGCTCCATCCAGGTGCCCTCTTTGAAGATGTGTTTTTGCACTTTGAAGATACATCAAGTATATTTGTATGTGTCGGGTGGGGGGCAGATATAGAAAGATCTCATGCTACACTTCATAGGCACCTCTCTACACAGTCCTAAGTTAGCCCTGCCTCAGCCCAGACCAGCAAACAGAGCAGAAAGTCAGGCAGGTGGCCGGGGGGGTGGGGATCATACAGGCCCAACAGACGAGGTCCCGGTGGCCCCAGGAACGGAGCTCTGTCGGCCCCCCGCCGCAGCTCTGTCACACGTAATGACGCCTCTAGTATTTCCCTGTGCGCGAGAGCCCATCAGAACCTCCTATGCCCTTGTGCTGGGAGGTTTTACACACAAAATGATCACTGCTGGAATTAAGCATAATTGTCAGGAAAGACTTGGTCATCACAAGACTGCCTCTTATAACTGTCCTTTTGCTTTCCACCAGTAATTACTTTAGTAATTAATCTCTGTCATTTAACTGTATTACATTTTGAAAAGAGAAAATGAAAGAAAGACTGGTTTCAAACTAATTTACATCACAGTTTAAAATTCCAGAATAGGGTGAATCAAATGTCACATTTAGCCCTTCCACATTTTCTAAAATAGTCTCGTTTGAACACACAGTACCATGGAATCAAAAGCAAGATGTTCAAGTCACCTCTTCCTGCAAGGCCAGGCTTCAAAGGCAATAGGGCTTCAAATTCTTCATGGAAATCCTTCTGGCTCGTTCCAAGGTGCTCAGAAATACAATTAATAAACCCATTGAGGAAAGCAATAGGAAATCTCCTCTGTCCAAAGACCATTTATGCTGCTGGTAATGTCAATTGTCCAGAATGCAGCACAAGCATTTGTTAATGACATCATCATACCGTAAGTGAATAAATCTGTTCCAGCAATCTCCTTTAATTCCTTTTCACCTCATTTCATCGTTTCAAATTAACTTGTCTGACCTTGTTTATTGTACACCTCATTATACTTCATTTTCAAAGACGTGCTTTTAATATACTGAAAATTTCCTCGATTTCTTATTAGTTTTTTAATATTAGTAAAAGCCCATCTATTACCTTTCTTTTTAATAGCAACTGTTATTAATAAAATGTTTCTCATAATAGACCACACAGAAATTTAAAATATTTTTAGAAAATCAGATTTACTTCATACATAATCAAGGTATGCCACTAGCTTGTTTAAATAGAAATTCTTCAGACTTAATAATCCATAATAAACTTTAAACAAAATCTTCCTCATTAAGAACCATACTAAAAATGTCAATGTCTATTGTTCTTAATTTAGGGAAGCCTGACATCAGATTTGCAATGGGCTTGAGAAAAGATCTAGGCACTTTCTGTTAGAAAGTTGTATAATATTTATGTTTTGTTTAGTGAATACATGGGAATGCATTTATTTGTCTAATAAGGTAGAGGAGAAAGGGACATGTTTTTATTTTGCACAAATCAGATATATGACAATTCTAGTATTCAATATTCAACTAACTTGTCTCTTCAAATAATACAAACCACTAATATTTTGATTGCTATGTAAAGACAGAGGGAAAGAACGTAACTAATTTGTGACGTGGGAGGAGGTCATCACAGTCAGGTAGGAAGGGAGGGGGAGGGAAGGAAAGAGAGGGAGCAATGGCGGTGGTGGCAAACGGGCCTCTCTCCTTCCATCATGTACTGCATGGGGTCTAGCCAGAGGCCGTCTCTGTGGCCAGACCCCAGAAAGCTCTGTGACCCACCAACACCCAAGTACAGTGGCAGGTGATTTCCTTGCTGAGTCTGCTGTATCTTGGAAAGAGAATAAGTATGGATGCTTTACAGTGCTTTATATCTGCAAGTCTGTGTGCTTTTGATTTTGCTTTGTTTGGCTTGATATGAAGATGAAGTAAGACTTTATGAAACCACTGAGATACTCTGGGTGTCCTTCTCGCGTGGTAGAACAGCCCTGGTACAGTTTTTCAGCTCATTAGAAAGCCTTCGTTGTTTTCTGGCCAGAAATAGAGCAGGTAGGTATCTCCACAGGCCCAGTACCTCCTGATGAGAGATGGCTTACGGACCCACATATACAAATACATGGGAGATTAACGAAGGAAAATAGCCTCTTGCCAATTGACCTGCTAAGTGGATATATATCAGGGCCCAGCAAGTGAAAAGGCTCTGAGGTTTTAGTTAACAAGAACTGACTGGTACTTAAAGCCCGGGTCTCCCCCGCCCTCCTCCAGCATGAGCTGGTTATCCTCGCAGGCTGGACAGTGCCCCAGCATGGCTGTCTCCCCTCTGCTCCCCAAATCAAAGATCAAAAGCTGCATTTGTAAAGCAAATAGTTGGAGAGTTACAGCCGGGTTTGATGAAAACCCACTGCAGGCCTCTTGGGAGATATTACCTTCTTCATTATTCCACTGATTGGCCTTATTTCATCCAAGGACTGCTGCACATTCTCCTGACGGCTGATGAGCGGCTTCATGAATATACAAAATAATCCGGCGGCACTGGGCCAGCACTGATTATTATTGTGAAACTCGGAGGAACTGCTTCAAATGAGCTGCTGGAGACGGTGGGACTCTTCCTCCCCGTTTTCCATCTGATTTTACCACAAGGATCCTTATTAGGCTATTTTTCACATGTCTGTAAGAGAAAGAGAAGGAGAGAGAGACCGCATCTAGTTAAAAATGATCAGGGAATTCTGGGTACCAGATGTTTTTTGCTTAATATTGCAAAATGCCTTTTATTAGATTACACCGAGCACTGACTAACTACAGTTAAACTGCTTTGCAGAGCAACCCGGTGGGAACGGTGCCCTAAATAGCTTTCCCGGGTTTATTTTTTTCCCTGTTTTCTTTTTTTGTACGCGCTTCCCAATCTGTGCGTGCTTATTCATGGTTGTGTGCGGAGCACGGGATATGTCAGCTGGGAGAAGGACTGGAGATGTGAAATTATCAAGGACTATCACACTGGCCTGGCATAATTTAGCATCACACTGAAATCCAGGCTTTTTGGCCAAAGTGCTTGGCCAAGGTGTTAATGAAACAGTAATGATGGCGGGAGCAAAGGTGTTTATTTTCAGATTCAGTCGGGCAGAAACGGCTTTGACACAAAGTACCTCTGAAGGCTCTGATTGCCTCTGATGGATTCAGGCTTGGACTGAAGCTACTTTGGGTGCAGACCCCTTCCCCTCCTTTATGTCCACTGTGGGAGCCTATGAGATACTGGGGAGAACCTCTCCCCACTATTTTGACGAGAATCAGGGACCTGTATATTTGCCCCAAAAAACATGTTTATTCCATTGTGCTAAAAAAGAACATGCTCTTCTGATTGGCTTTCTCTACCCTCTAAACCAATCAGAATCCTTGATTTATAGCATTGCTAATTTCATATCTGATAAACGGGGTCCTGTGATTGTCATTTACAGCTGGACACACTTTTTTTTTTTCCTGATTGTGAACTGCTGAACTTTGCTGGGCAATAAATGTCTTACCCTGCACTGTACAATATGTCACAGGAAATAAATGACCAGAATGAGTGACTCTCGGTCTCTTCCCACCATGCTGGCCAGAGGAGTGCTCTGCTGATGTGTTTCTGAGCAAGGAGGAGAGATGTCTGCCGTCTTTGCCCTGTTTTGAGGAGAGGGTCAGCCTGTGGGTGGGGTTGCCAGCTGTTAGTGGGGGAGTGAAATCCAGTTCTGGGGGAGTGTGCAGTCAGCACACACTTCTTTCGGAGGCTGTCTCTCTTGCTGTTCACTTTGCATCTTTCCCAGTCCATGCAACCCTAATGATATAGCTAGTAAGGGGGTATATGTGAGAGATTTTTGAACATAAGGCAATGTTCACATGCAAGATATTATGACTCTGACTATAGCTACATCATCATTATTATTATTGAGAAAAACTACCCACTGTCATTTCACATTGAGAACAAATCCCATGTGTAACTTCAGGCCCATTTGTTGGGGTCTTATGTCGTTAAGGGGCCCAGTAAAATTCTAGAGCCCTCAGTACTTTCTGGTCCAGTCAGAAAATACACTTGTTCTTTTAACCAGGAATATCCTTCAAATTGGTGTTGGGAAGAACCTGCCACACAGATCAGCTCTGCGGCTCGTCGATGCCTAAAGCCAGGATCCCTCTCCCACTAGGCTGCCCCACGGAACGGCCCCGCGCAGGGATTTAATGGATCTACATTTCACGACTGCAGAGATGAGGATGAAAAATTTAGAAATAACCAAAAGGTAGATACACCAAAAAAGCCCGATGAAACATTAAATGAATGTAGTGTAACACATTATCTTTGCTTCTGCGCATCCAAAAAGCGCAATGAACTAAAACATTGCATTAGGCCAAGAATAAAGCTAAAAATTAAATTGGCTCAGAAAGATCTAAAGTAGTGGTTTATGCACTTTGAATGCAGTAAATTTGGTCATTTAATCTCATTCTCCCGACCTCTGATGTGCACACTTAAAAAGAACATGGGGCTCCCGGGGAAAAGGTGAGAGAAAGTGACACAGCTACAGTTCTGCCCTTAACCATTTACCTGAGGCCAGAAAGTAAGGGGTGAGTCATATTAATGTTGATTTTTTTTTTTACTGTAAAATTGCTTCCATTTTCCAACATTTAAGTGCAGCGAATGTCAGCAAACATAAAATATGAGCAACTTTGTAAAAGATGGGAAACAGAC
This sequence comes from Phataginus tricuspis, assembly GCA_029783875.1. Classification (NCBI taxonomy): domain Eukaryota; kingdom Metazoa; phylum Chordata; class Mammalia; order Pholidota; family Manidae; genus Phataginus; species Phataginus tricuspis. Next base: position 41,349,222 of record JAQQAC010022866.1, on the reverse strand, counting down.
CCAATAAAGAAGACATATTTAAATGTATAATACTGCCCCTTCAAATCAATAAATAAAGACAAGCATTTCATACACTAATGCATTTATCTGTGACCATTATAAATTAGTTGCTTGCCAGAAAATACACTTCTTAGCACAAGTGCCATTATTTAAAGTTGTCTATTTAATGCACACTTAGTATATTTCCTCATCCAAAGCTCCTCTGCATAATTAGACAACATCCATTCTTAAAAAATAAAGTAGATGCCAGAAATGCAATACATGAAGCATGACATTTTACAAATTTACATCTTCAAAAGTTGCTTCAGATAAAAGAAATTGCAAAAAGATCACTGTATTACAATGGCTCTAGTTTTGCTACAAATAGTCCACAGTGAACTGGCAGAAACGTCAGCCACAGAGCCATCATTCTTACTCAACTTCCATGAATGCGTGTTTTCTAGGGTAACCCTATGCACAGGACAACTGGACACTGGGCCTTCAATAACCTGCTCAACTGCATATGACCATCCTCTCTTGGATCCCTAGGTCATTTGCTTTTGAGGTCAACATTACGGGTTTTCAAATATCATCAGGGCCTTCACAGTCTTATGTGCATTCATTGATCATTTTGGTTCAATACTCTTCTCATATGCAAGTGTACAAGATAGGCTTTTGGAGAAAAGTCCAAGGACTGATTCCTAAGTCTATATATTCCTCTGCTTCCTTCCTTAAATTTCCCTGTTTTCCTTTACCAACATCCTCCACACGGTTCTCCATGCTTCTTTCTTTCTCCATCTCTAAAGCCAACAGCTGGCATCTGCCATTTTCACTTTCTTCTCTAACAAGTTGCTTCAAGTAATGTTTGACTCATCATAAGATTATGACTCTAGATTTCATTATTTAGAGTGAGTTGGGGGACATTTCAACACGTGGCTAGCAAAGCAGCTCAGACAGCAGCATGGTGCCGAAATTGAAGTGGTGTGGCCCTAAAAGCATCAGAATTAATGATCCTTGGGTCATTCTGGAAGAAACACTCTTCATGTCTCCCTGGAGATTTAACTCAGTATCACTCTTTCCCAGGGGAGCCTTCCTCTTATCTGGAGAGAGAAATAAGAGAAACCCTGAGAGATCATAGAAACCAATGAGTACAATAAAGGTACATTTCATGTTGTGTGACACCATGATTTAAAGATTAGGGGATTTTACCAAAAAGATAATTTTTTTTACCAAAAAGATCATTTTCTTTCAATTTCTCTTTTTCAGATATTTCCAGAGCATAGAAATCAAATAATTATCCAAGAACCCTCCGCAAGTTCCTTATCACACATGGCATCAGAAGGTCGAGGAACTGAAAAAAAGATGTCCTTGATGGAGTACCTATTGGGTCTGTTTGGGCTGACTGAAGGCGGGGCAATCCCTCAGGCAAAATAAAGCAAAAAACAGGAGAAGGGCATTCCTTGCTTGTGTCCTGGCGGGGCTCCGGCATCGAAGGAGTCGTCTGCCCAGTTGACGACCATACTTCCCATCATTTCCTTACCTAACACAGAATCAGTTTTGTTCCATTTCCAAGTGTCTGGTCCATCAAGATTGGGAGGGAACACGGTGTTTTTTTTTTTTAAGTTAAGCCCATCTTCATGATCTCATTCTAACTGTGGTTGGTTTAAGCTCAGACACGTGATGCAGCCCTCGCTGTTCCTCGTCTGCTGGGTAGGAACATATTTCAGAAGATGTATCTTGCTCCCAAAAAGGGGACACAGGCAGGGACCCACTGTTTGTATGCTCTTGGACATTTCCATCTGCAAATGTTACCTTGATCTGCAGGAACCATTCAGGACCAGGTCAACCACCCAAGGATGTCACAGCAGAAAGGTGGGAAGGGCTGGGACCCTCCGTGCTGCACTGAGATCACCCTCTCTGAGCTCCCTGGGATGCCCACCAGCAAATGTCACTATTATGAAGACACCTAGTTGTGTCTTTTGTTACTTGTAGCCAATATCATCCTAAAAGAAGTGGGTTTAGAGATACAACAGGAAAAATGGAGGCTGAGTTATTCCTTAGTAAGAAAGAGGGGAAGGAGAGAGATTGCAAGTCAGGCAGTGCGAATTTGATAGAGGCTCTTGAAACACAGAGAAACTGACAGGATAATGAGGTGGAGAATGGGGAAACATTGTAAAATCCCCAAGCGGCCCCCTGAACACATCTCCCCGTCTGCTGGACTGCAGCTCCCGCCAAGCGGCTGCAGATGTTCTGCAAAAGGAACCACACGGGATCTTGATCCCCTCTTGGTGGTGGTCCTACGCAGAGATGCATGCAGCTGTGTCACAGTGAAAACAAACTGCGTGCTTCCAATTTGTAAAAGTATTAGTGCAAGTAATTTCCGCATAATGAAAAAAGCTCATTAGAATAAAATGGTAGATTGGAAGTAGAAAAATAGCTCTTTATTTGTAATTGGTTCAGGCAAACTTTGTGAGGGAGGTACATTTCCAAAAGGTCCCTGGAAAAAAGACATCCTTTTCCCATTTACCACCTACTCATCTGCTTCACATTATAAACTCTTAGAGGGTAGGCAAGCATTTCTATTAGTTTCATGTGGCACCCAACATAAAGATTAGTAACCGAGGCCACTTTTCCTAGGTACCATCCTTCCTTTCCATTTGATGATGGTGACTTGAACAAATTCCCATAGACATTTGGCTTTTCCACATTCACTCACCCCTCTGGAAAGAGCTTCTTATTCTTAGACAAGGTAAACAATGAATGTAACTGGAGAATGAGTATAAAACGCTGGGTCTGACTTGCTGTGCACCACTTGGAGTCTACTTGTTGACACTGAATCCTAAAACCAACAGGATTTATTGATAGGACCACTGAAGTCCCCAGGAGGTATGAAGAGCAAGAACTCAGCAGGGGACAGAGATGGAAGATTTGTCACAGCCCCTCTTAGAGGGGCAGGTGCAGGGTGAGAAGGTGCTCACCAGTACGGCTTCGGCAGGTAGAAGGTGGTCCAGGTGGTAGCAACATGCTATGCTAACTCCCAGTACTTATAAAAAAGAAGCTGAACTCAGATCACAGCCACTGGAAAAGAAGCACTATCTCAATTCACTTTGGATGTGGCCAAGCAGTACATACATGCCAAGTATTATAACTATCATTTTCTCCCCATCTTTTCTAATTTTGCCTTCCCTCCAATATTTATTATTTCTTGTCTTTTGGATAGTGGCCATTCTGACTGGTGTGAGGTGATATTTAATTGTGGGTTAATGTGTTCTTTCCTATAATTTTATGCACAGAACCTGATTATGGACTGTCTGAGATTTCCAGTTATTGCATTTCTTCTAAAACACAGCTAATGTAATAAGCCAAACGATATTGTCCCTTTCTGATCTCTTTACCAGAATGTACTGAATCCACAAGAAACCCTGGGAAGTTTTGCTAGGACAGGATGAAATACCCTTATTTTCTTTAAAAATTGAGGGCAGAAGTGTAGTTATATTGTTTCAATATTTTGAACAAGTCTTAACATCCTAGAACTTCCATATGTTCTGTAGTTTTCCCTTAACGAAACCCTATATGATCTCATAAGACAGTGTGTAGAGGAAAACACATCGTCCTAAAGTGAGAAAATGCGCCTTCATGCCCCGCCTTTGACCTTTGTCTTCTGTGTGACCATCAACAAGTCCTTTAAACTCTTAGTGCTCCTTGAATTTGCAATCATAAATCTGGGCAACAAAGGTTACTTGTCTTTTTCTTCCCCTTAAAACTAGGTTGAGTTTAACACAAAGGACTGGCCTGGTAAGAAATCTGTATTGCAAAGGACACCATCAACAGAACAAAAAGGCAACCTACAGTATGGGAAAATATATTTGTAAGGGATACATCTGGTAAGGGGTTAACACCCAAAATATATAAATAACTCACATGACTCGACACCAAAAAAAACCAAATAACCCACCAAAAAACGGGCAGAGGATCTGAATGGACATTTTTCCAAAGAGGACATAGAGACGGCCAACAGATTCACAAAAAGATGTTCCACATTACTAGTCATTAGGGAAATGCAAATCAAAACCACAGTGAGATAATCCTCTCAGACCAGTCAGAATGGCCACTCTCCAAAAGACAAGAAATAACAAGTGTTGGTGAGGATGAGGAGAAAGGGAGCCCTCCTACACTGTTGGTGGGAATGTAAATTGGTGCAGCCACTGGGGAAAGCAGTATGGAGGTTCCTCAAAAAACTAAAAATAGAAATACCATATGACCCAGTAATTCCACTCCTAGGAATTTACACAAAGAAAACAAAATCTCTGATTTGAAAAGATATATGCACCCCTACGTTTATCACCACATTTTTTACAATAGTCACGGTATGGAAGTCACCAAGGTGCCCATCAATAGACGAGTGGATAAAGAAGCGGTTCATGTTCACGATGGAATGTTATACAGCCATGAGAAAGAAAGAAATCCCGTCATCTATGACAACATGGATGGAGCTAGAGGGTATTAAATGCCATATGATTTACTTATTTGTGGAATATAGAAACAAAACAAAATAAAATGAACAAAATAGCAGTAGGCTCATAGACACTGAAAAGTGACTGGTGGTTACCATGCCGGAGGGGTTGGGGCGGGTCGGTGGGGAGCATGAGGTGGATAAAAGGGCACAAAAATTCTCAATCGTAATGTAAGTTGGTCACAGGGATGGTAGTACTGCATGGAGAATAGAGTCAAAAACTCTGTGACATCTTTCTGTGCTGACAGATAGTAACTACACTAGTGGGGGTGAGGATTTGATGATATGGTAACTGTTGAACCACTGTGTGGCATACTTGAAGCCCATATAAGATTGTGTATCAACTATAATAAGAAAATCAAAACGGAGAAAAGAAATCTGTCACTGGGCTTCCTTCCCTATTACCCAGGGATTGTGAAAGAGCCCCTGCAAGTATTTGATCCCCCAGTTTACCCATGTAAGGTGCAGCGGCCCAGCTCATGTGTCCCTATGGAAAGATTTACTCGGTTGTTTCTGGGCACAATAGGGTCACAAGACTCTTCAAGAAGTTTGAGGAAGCCAGTGCACAGAGCCTTGCCATCCCCACCCTGGGTTCTCACCACTTTCCTGGAAGGGCACCCAGAAGCCAGAAGATAGCCAGCCCAGACACCCCACACCCCTCCCAGTTGGGGGAACTCTCTGTTCTTCTTTAGCTTCCTTAAAGGTTTTATCTCTCTGTCCTTCCCTCCTGCATAATGCCTTCAGAAAAGTCAGGCCAAGTGTTCTCTACACGTTTTGGTATACCATCCCCCACCCCCTTCTCTGCCGGAAAGAAAATTCAAAAAAGGACAGGGATTTTGATCTTTGCTTAAAATAGTATCTAACACATAATAGTGTCCAACAAATAAGTGCTAAAGAAATAAATGAATGAATGAATGAAAAGAGCTGGCAACTTAGGGTAACAATGCCCAGGAGGATTGTGGAATTTTTATGAGAAATACAAGGAGATACAATATGTAATTTATACATAAACATATATATATATGATTTATTTGATTACATATCTATCTCCCTCTGTTAGTTATTTGGCACTAAATGTTTGTTAAATGCATCACGGGCAAAGGTTTTCTCAATGGACTCTAAGTTGTAAGGCATTTTAGTTTAATCATCAAAACAAAGTTTGAGGAAGGTGCTGTTTTTCCAATATTTCAGATGAGCAAATGGGGCAGGTGGGGTGAACCCCTTTTTCACAATAACTATTTAGTCAGGGGAAGAGCCAGAATTGATCCTCAGCCGGGGTACTTTCTTCTACTCTCCAACCTATTTCAAAACAAATGAAAAATCTCACACTCACTCCTTGTCTATAAGATACAGAATCACCTCAGATCAACTGAGCACAGAGCAAAGAAAATATGTGGGATACTTAAACTATGAAAAAATCCAAATTTTCACCAACTCTTGCTCTCACAAGTACATAAGTAAATATGACATTCTTAATGGAATTTAAAATGCGTTTCTCAAATTTCAATACCAGGTCCAAGGGAATGCAGATTATACAAACCTAAGTATTTGTAGCATTTTTACGGTCCCCTATTTCCAAGTATGATTTTTATTGTTTGTTATGTATTAAACTTTTGAATACCCAAGTGGTTTGTAAAAGCTTTTATTAAAAATCCCAACTTTTGGATGGATAGCTAAATTGAATCCGAACCCTGGAACAGCTGAGCCATACGATGAATTATTTTCTCACACAATCTCATTGAATATACAGGGAATTCTATTTTGTCGAAGGCAATTTCAGTGAATGCTCAGGAACCAGCATTCTTTAATTATCTTGACATGGCCCTGCCGAAAGGGAGACGATTAGGAAAGTAGGGAGGAGAAAAAGAAGGAAAATGGTTGGAAGGAGAATTGAATAAGAAAAGAAACAGCTTCTAATTCTTTCTGGAAATAGGCTAAGTATGAATAATGAATGAATGATCAAGAAAGAGCATGAAGACTGCAGAAGACAAAGGGTAAGAGGAGAAGGGAGCGAGGCGGGGCCACAGAGGAGCTCAGCCCCACGTCTCCCCGTTCCTGAGCTGAAGAGCAAAATGGGAAATCGGCAAACTCCTGACATTTTCCCTACATGCCTTGTATTGTGTTCTAGGAAAGTGAAGCCAAGAGGAGAGGAAGCGGGGAGAGAGGTTGGACATGAAAGGTGGAAAGAAGGCAGGTAAGCAGGAAAGAGGGAGGGAAGACAGTGAAACTTCCCACGCATGCCCACGGGTACATTGTAGGGAGCAGGTGTTTCCTGAAACCAGTCAACAAGTTCCAGACTGGGTATGGGGCTGAATTCAGAATGCTTTTTGGCCACAGGTCCATAGTTTTGGTGAGGAAAGAAATTTGAGGGTTTCTGTGGATCTATGTTTCTGAGACAACTGAGTCAGGATGTCCAGGACGGCCTCCCCAGTTCTCATACCAGACCCTCCCCCATAAGGTCCCACCTTGCCTTCCTTGGGATCCAGGCAAACACATGTCCTGCATCACCCCCTCCTGCATGTCCATGTTCCCTGCCTGCCATGACAAGCACTTGGTGGCTGGGTTGTTTCTGTTTTGCTTCCCTATGTTTCTTGTATATTTCTCATGTCAGACTGACTCTAAGACTTAGGAGAACAGAAACACATGTGTCTCATCTACCATTGTTCCCCCAGTGTCCGGCACAGTGCCTGGTACACACTAGCCACTAGTCAAGGGCCTGTCCGAGGAGTTTGGGCATCCATCTGGGAGCAGTGGTGATACAAGTGGAAGAACCTTTCCTTCTTTGCGTTGTCATTATCAGCGTCACACACAGCGGCAAAAGAAGGGCCTGGGCCTCACCTTTCTGCCTCTATGCCTGTCTTGGGAGGCACTCAGACTCTGCTAGAAAGAAAGAAGGCAAGAAGGAAAGAGGGAGAGAGAAGAAGTTTAAGATAATCGGACTAGGAAATTTAAGCAAAGCCAGCAATGGTGAAAAGGGGAGATAATTGTTTAAGCAAAACAATACAAACAAGAACATGAGGCTTCTAGTCAATAGCGTGGCCAAAGTGACCCAGAAAGTCATACATTCCCCTTATCTCAGCCACTCCAACACATGGACATACTGGATAAGAATAACAGAAGCGGAAACAAAACTCTCCAAGTCACAGAAATGAACAGAAAATTCATAACAGCCTGGGAAACCCGAGTTAGAGGGAAAGGAGTCTCCGAATTAGAGCCTATATTTCAGTGACTGTGGGGGGAGACATCCACAGTAGAAGCCCCACCTGCAGAGGGACCCCGAAACGGGGCATCCCGATGAGAGAGTTGTCCTGTCCCTCTCGAGCCGGCACTGTGGAAATTCCCTCAGCCTGGGGACGGAGCACAAGGTCTGAGAGAATCACCAGTGGGAAAGCAGAACCATCAGCTTCTGCTCTTCTGGGGCCGAAGCCTGGTTGAAGGCTGGTGGGAAATGAAGGACATCGGTAGGGTTCTGGAAGAGACAAATCTGACTCGCCTCACGGGGTGGCTCTACAACCTGAGCCACTCAAAACTCTCATGGTCAACTGTGCTGAAGGTGGCTTATGGTCAAAAACAACACAGCAGGACAAGAACCCAGTCAGCAAGAAGGACAATTGGCAGGTACAGTGAACGAGAGAATTTATACCTGGGAGCAACAGTAATCAACTTTAGAAATAGGTTTAAAATTATCCATAAAATATGTGAGGGAATAGAAACCATAAACTGAAAACATAGCATTATGATAAAAGAAACACATAGAAAAGTGTGAAGAAAGTATAGTCATGGAAAAATTTTTTTTTCAGTGTAACCTGTAAATGAACACGGTACTATCAGCCTGTTTTTGTATAACTATCATCTCAGCCTTGTACCTACATCTGAGTTTATTTAATTCTCACACTAACCCTATGAGATCCATATACACTATTTTTATTCTCACTTTTCAGATGATGACATTAAGACACAGAAGTTAATGGATCACCCAAAGTCACACCATGAAAGCAGTAAAAGTCCTGATTTAATTCACACTGAGAAGTCTGGATCCCAGCCCCAGCTCTGAATCACCAGGCTGTCTATACTATATATATATTATTATGTATTATTCAGTAGAGTAGAATAAAGAGACAGTTGAAGAGAAAATTTGGGATTTGGAACTGAACAAAAGATCTAGGGAAAACTCAGAATGCAGCAGAGAGACAGACATGTAGAAATAGAAATGGGCCCGAAGGAAACGGGAGAGCGCAGCCACAGTCCCACCAAGGCCAGAGGGGCCCCGCAGAGAAGGCAGCAGAGGGGGGAGGAAAGGCCCCAACCCTGGACTGACCCACAGAACGTGGGTATTCCTGTGGAGAAGGGAGCAGCAGTCCCAAGCAGAGTGAACCAGATCCATCTACACCAGACACAACTTGGTGCAATTTCAACCATCAAAGCTCAAGAAGACACCGTAAAAACGAGTGGGGGGGTAAAACCAAAATGTAGTCAAAGAGCAAATCCAGTTTTCAGACTACTTAGGAGCTGCGCTATATACCAGAAGTAAAGGGAACCATATTTCAAAAACACTAGTAGAAAAATCTGCCAACCTGGAATTCTGTACCCAGATAAATACAGATAGAAACATAAAATGTTATATATAACCAAGCATAAAAGGCCTTCATACATGCACAGACCAAGAGAGTCTTCTGTGCACCAGAACTGAAAGACCCACCACAGGATGGACATCAGACAACATGAAATTGAATCCAAACATTGAAAAGATCAGCACAGAGTAAGGGGAACACAAAGAAAGTGGTGACCATACCGGACAAATCTGTCAAAAATAACATCTAATTTGGCAAGGGAAAATAAGACAACAAAAATCCTGAAAGCAAAACCTTGAAGGACGAAAGTGGCAGTGAAGAGTTAAGGCTTTCTAATTTCCTTGGGGAAAGATAAGAGAACTAATTGTTTGCATTCTGATAACTCAATTTCATTTCGAATGTTTCATTGCTTAAAATAGATCTGGGGCAAAAATGACAAAATTTTAGCAACTGTTAATGCCTATGATACTGTATTATGGGTGTTTGTTATACTGCCTCTGTAGTCTTCTTTATTTTACATTTTGAATAATTTAAAAAAAATCCTTTGCACGTTAACTGAAAGGCAAATTAAGTCTTCTAGACAATTATTTCACACCTTTCTCTTGCACAAACTTTCAACACCTCCTCCCCCTTTCTCCCTCTTGGCTGACGACCTTGTTTCTCCCTCCACTGAGAATGCTGCAGCAACGGGCAGAGAGGTCGCACAGAGCCCCTGTGTGCCTCCAGCCGCCCACCACGGCACCTGGTCACATGGCACTGCGGGCTCCATGCCCCCACTCGAGTCTGACGCTCTGCCGTGGACTGACTGTGCTCCCTTCCTCTTCAGGCGCAGCCTCACACCTCGTCCCTCATTCTTCTGCATCACCCCCAACACACAAAAACATCCTAGTATTTCTCCCATGAGAAGCAAAAACAAACCAACCTCCTCTGTCCGCACTGCACCACTACTACTATTTCATTTCTCTTCTGCTTTCAGCAGCAAAACTCCTTGAGATAAATGTCATGCTGCCCCCAAAAGGCCTCCCCAATTCTCTCTAAACACTCCAGAGTCCATCCTTCAGGCCTCCCACCCCACCGTCCCTGCTGTCACCCTGTCAGTGGCGACCTCCACCTGGCCAAATCCGCGTGGAACCCCAATTTCTCTCTGCGGGAGACTGAGCCAGGCCCCTCACGGGCAGCTGCGGTCAGTTCAGGTGCCTGGTGCTCTGGGGCTTGTAGACGCATCCATCTTTGCCGCCCTCATCACATGGTGATTCACCTCTCCTCCTCCTCCTCCTCCTTGGCATCGTCACCTCTTTTCTTGAGGACACCAGTAGTGGTGGCCTCATCTCAGTCACTTCTGCAAAGACCCAGTTCCCAAAGAGGGTCAAACCACAGTACCAGGGTAGGACTTGACTTATCTTCTAGGGACGCAATCCAACCCACAACATATGGCCACTATATACTTTACATTTAACATGTCCAAACTGAAATTCTGACCTTCTACTTCAAATGTATTCCACTGGCAAGTCCTCTGGTCATCGGGTGTGAAGCCGACGGATGAGCTATGCAAAAATCTTGGACTCATCTTTGACTCCTCTCACTTCTCACATGCCATACCCAGTCCCTAAAGAAATCCTTCTGACCCACGCCCAGACACACATGCACACACATGCACACGCACAAACATCCTAAACCCTTCTCACCACCTCCATCGTCGCTGCCATGGTGCAAGGCAGGTGCTTGTCGGTCAGCTCGCAGCAGGGCTGTGTTCTTGCGCTGTAAGGAGTAGCCAGTCTCCTAATGGCCAACTCCCACCATCAGTAATTCACAGCTAAGATAAACATTTCTTGCTTTGTGATATGGATCTCAACCTTTAAGAAAAGTCAGGCTATTTGCTTCTTATATTTACTCGAATAGTTATTGTGTGCCCACCAGGTACAAGGCACTGTTATACACAGGCTCCTGACTTCATGAAGCTTGAGATCTAGTTGGAAGACAGACCATAAACAACAACATAATAAGCCGTAGTCGGTAGGCTGGTGGCACAAAAGGCCCTGGGCTTCTCCTCCGAGTGACCTGGAGGCCCTGGAGGTGGACGGTGGGGAGTGAGGTGGAACAGTGCGGGGTGGTGGCCAGAAGCGGGGGCACAGGCAGGCGGGCGTGGCGCGGAGCCTCCCTGGAGTCCTGCGCGGTGTAGCTGCACCCCATGCAGCGTGACCTGCTTGTTTGCTCATGGACAGCGACCTCCGTGCGGCCGAACAAAGGGCTGTGCTCACCTACCTCCCTGCAGCATCTGCATGTCAGCCACTGTTAGATGTGCGGGCATGAGGGACACCAGACTGTCCCCACTGTGGGGCCACAGTGCAGGGGAGGGAGGAGCAGGCCTGGGTCAGCCATTCCTATCTAGAAACACTGTCAAAAGGGGAGGCTGAGTTGGGGCGCCCCCACCCCAGAACCAGAGGAGGTGCTCGTGGACAAGCCTGGGAAGCTTGCTGTGAAGATCTGGGGAGAAACGGACATTCTGCATCTCAGCAAGTGGTTTCTGTGTGAGCATCTACAGCACAGTCCCAAAGGAAAACTGTCCCTGCCCAGAGTGGGGAGCTCAAGGGCAGCATCCCTCAGGTCTGCCTTAAAAATCTCTCATTTACTCCCTCGCACATGCTGAGAGTCGGGAAGACCCTGCGTGGAGTCCCAGGCAGCAGGAAGAGACGTTGCCTCGGCCCTGGGTTAGGAGTTGTGATGTAGAGGCAACTTCTCACTCTCTGCCTTTGAATCTGTGTTCCGTGACTCACCATCAACCCTAGTAGTTAAGGTGGTAAATTCATGGGCTGTGGATTGCTGGTTGTGGGGATTTTTTTCCCCATAAAATACAGCATACAAGGGTTATAAACACACAATACAGATTATCAGACTATAAAAAGGCATAACAACACAATATGATTCATTGCTGGCATGGGCACAATATTTTGCTGGAAGATTAAAGACTATGTGACTTAAATAACTTTTATTGTAATGCTTTCAACAGATCTCCTAACAGGGAAAACAAACGGATTCTGCCTGGTGATATGACTGGTGAGTAGTACCCAGTAAAATCCCCCAGAGGGCTATGCATCTATCCCGTCGAGCTGAGATGGGCCCACTTTGGTGACTGTTTCCCAACCAGACCAGGCAGTTTCTGGGCTTTGAGATAATATACCAGTCTCGCAGGATGCTGTGTTTGGCTAAACATAGCACGTGTCCTCCAAGTAAGGCTGCTGATGAGTAATAGGTATTCCCTTCCCTCCTCCCAGTCTCGTGCACAGGCACTCTTGGGTTTGTTACAGAAATTAATTTGCAGAAATCTGGTCCCCAAATAAATAATTTTTGTCTGCATACAGCACCTCGAGTTTCCTGAGGAACATATGCCGCCCCAACAACGAGCACCTTGCACATGGCCGAGGGGAGGCCCTGCTTGACGGCGCATCTACAGTTCAGATATGGGGATGAGGGCTCAAGCCATTAATCTGTCCTGGCTGCTGCATCTGGGCCGAGCTGGGGTGGGGCTTGCAGCCCTGTCCCCCCCTCCCCAAAAGAGGACTGGGAAGCAGTGACAAGTGGAGAATCCTGATGTCCTTCTTCCTCAGGCTTTGACGCACAGGCTGCTGGCAGAGCTCTGCCCCAGAATAGAGATGCTCTGTGTCCGTGGAGCAGCACCCTGTCTGCTCCAGCCCTGGGATTGGCTGAGCCAGTGAGCAAGGCAAACGCTAGTTCCCAAGAGTCGTTGGCAGCTGCCTGCTCTTTGTTCTGCAGAATGGAAAAGAGTGTAAATAGCAGCATCTGCATCTGCTCCTGCTGCTCTGACCGCCAGCCAAGTCCTTTCTTGCTTGCTGTCTCCGTCGAGCCATCCACATGCTGCACACAGGCGCGAGCTGCAGAGCTGGGGCAGCCTGGAGCCCCCGGAGAGCAGCCGAGATGCACAGCTTACCCGCCTCCGTATGGGGGCCCGGGGACGGCTCCGGGGTTCCACTGCCCCTGGAGGAATGCAGAACTCCATGTGCCGCATCACGGATGTTCGTGGGATTTATGGGATGACACAAACAAATGCACAAGTGCATTTTGCCCCTTCTCCTCCCAACATCCCACTGAAACACCATACCTCATCACTGAATAGCTGCAGTACCCTTAGCAGCATTTTATGCTTTGGAATGTTTGACAGCCTATCGCTCTTGCTCATTGGTCCTCTGACCAGACTGAAATGATCCCTCGCATGAGGGGCTGCTGTGGATGCAACCAGGAGAGTGCATGTTCTGTCCAGATCTTTCCAGGTGGCCAAAGTGTTTATTTATCTTGGATATTATAATTTCCTTCTCCTGTCTCCCATCTCTGTTAATTCATAGAAGAAAAGGCTGTTGTCTTCAGAATGTCGGAAGAATCCGCATTGTTTCCCTAGCTACATGGCAGATGTCACTGGACTGTGAAAATTGTGCCCTGAAGTTCTCAAACGCCCAATCAAAACTAATGTCACCTTGATTTCAGAAATAAGTTGTTGCCGGGTTACTAAGATTGCTTTATATTATTATCACTCCGTATCATACTGCGTCCCTTTCCAAGGTAACCTAGCATAAAAATGTAGAATTCCCAACAATATTTATACCTTGTTTTCTAATGTGTATCTTTCTAACACATTTCAACCCCAAGGACATAAAATGATGGTCTCTGAGGAGCAGCCTGTAATTGCATTTAAAAAAATACACAGCAATAACTCCTGTGCATTAGAGAGTTCTGTGCATGGGTGGTGGAGTGTGTGTGCACAAAATGGCCATCCTGTTCTCAGTCCGTAAAGGCTGACGCTGACGGAGATCTGAAATGTTCCCTGGCAAGTGCAAGTAGGGGTATATTTTCAAGCTAATAAAAAATGACAGTCTCCAGAATTTCAAGAAAGTGAATATAGGCTGTTTATTAAGCTCCTTCTTTCTATATAATCTACTCCAATTTGATATCCCAAGCAAATATGGGTTTGAAGTTTTATGGCGTACCCTTCATAGGGGTGGAAAATTAAAAACAATTCAGGAAGTAGTTTTTCCTAAGTTACCAGGCAGTTGGAAAAATGCTGAGGGAAAGAATGAAAGAAAAAACAAAAATCATGGCAGAAAGAGGCAAGAAAAGCTCTTGATGCAGATGTTCACAGATATACCCGGAAGGTCAGAGGCAGGAGAGCTGGTCCCTGCCCACCCCCACCTGGTGAGGCCATCGCCCCCCCACCCAGAGGCACAGAGGAAACCCTACAGTCAGCCTAGCACTTCTGTGTGTTGATCGACTTACAGATCACCACACAGCATACAATCTGTGAGACTATAACATGGTTGCTGAGGTAGGTTCTGCTCCCAGCACACCATGAAGAGATCTGTCTGCTCTTGTGATCAGACCATGAGAACCATTTTGGGTGTTAAGGTTTCTATCTCCTGTTCATTGCTTCCCACTGGGAAGTGAGTTACGAGAAGGGGTGATTCTTTCTGCTCCCAGAACTTGACATCTGCATATGACATGCCTTCTGGGCTGTAGGCTGACCAGCTGTGGAACACATGCGAAGCATGCACTGGCAGAGAGCCTGGGACACGTGCAGTGTGGCTACCGCGCTGCTATTCCCGCTCTGTCTGACGTCTGCAGGACGCTGAGAATACAGCCACCTGGCTTTAGAGTTCAGTGGCCCGTGTATGTGTCCTGTCCACTTGAATGGGCTCAGGGATGCCCAGAGAGCTGGTACAAAACCATTCCTGGGTGTGTCTGTGGGAGTGTTTCTAGAAGGAATTAGCATTCGAATCAGTAGACTGAGTAAAGAAGATCGTCCTCGCCAGTGGAAGTGGGCACCACACAGTCCGTTTAGGGTCTAAGAAGAACAAAATGTGGAGGGAAGACAGTGTCTCCCTCTGCTTGGGTGGGACATCCATCTTCTCCTGCCCTCGGATATCTGTGCTCCTGGCTCTCAGACTTCCAGGCTCAGACTGAATCACATACCAACTTGCCTGGTTCCTCAGCCTGCAGAGAGCAGGTCCTGGGACTTCTCAGCTTCCACGATCACATGAGTCAACTCCTATAATACATCTCCTTTCCTCTACGTCTGCCTATGTCCTCTTGGCTCTGTTTCCCTGGAGAACCCTAACTGATACACAGAGATGCTGGTTATAAATGCACTCATTCAGGGAGATGCACTGCTGAGACAGTTCCCAAAGCTGGTTTGATTGGATTTAATTGAGAAGGAAAGAGGAAGAAGAGATTTTCACCAAACTGGTGTGTGTGGGAAAGTAAATAAAGCTTGAGTGGTGCCCTCAGAGAGGCAATTGCCTTTACCACTAAAATAAATGTTCCCATGGGCCACCTGGACATTTCAGTTGTGTTTTTCAATGAATCTGATTACTGTGAGCTAAACCGTCTGTCACCCAATCAAACATAAACACAAGCAAACCTAGCGGGCTGTCTGCCACAGACGGACCAGGCTCTCTGACTGTAGAAATGACTTCCTGTAGAGGAAACATGCCCCAGGCATGTGTGGAACGGATGCTGGAATATTCGAGGGCAGAGGGTGAGGGGTGAACTGACATCCGTTCCTGCCTGTACAGGCTCATACGTTATATAACGAATATACTGTTTGTGGATTTCCTTCTCAAAACTCTTCAGGTAAAACGGGTCTCCAGGTCGCACACTGTTATCCTATACCCAGGGCGCCCCTCAGACCGTCTCAGTGGAAACAGCCTGCCAATTGGACAAATCAGTTAATCAAACCCAAAATGAATTCAAATGATTTTTTAATGGAGTAGTTATCTGACCAAATGTATTAGATATTTTTTTTAATTACCTAATACATCTTGCTTTGGAATCATGTTTCACAACTTTAGAAATCTCAGCAAGAGTGAAAATTTTCTCAGATACCATGACAATGCATACATGACTTCATACATCGGTCCAAACCCACAAGCATGCAGCATCAAGGGTGAAGCTTAATGTAAACTGTGGACTTTGTGTGATCATGACACGTCAACACAAGTCCCCCGATCACAACAAACGTCCCACTCTGACCAGGGGACACTGAGAGAGGGGAGGCTGCTGAGTGAGGGTGGGAGGCGTATGGGAAATCTCAGCACCTTCCCCACAATTCTTCTATGAACCTAAAACTTATCTAAAAATTTAGGTCTTAAATTTTTTTTCTCAAATCTCACTAACATATGTGATCTAGTCTGGTTTTCATAATATCCTTTTCAGGTGGTCAGGGCATATTTCATGAACTTCCCTTTGGAGATCAGTAAACCAGGTGAGCGGGTGAGTAACTTCCCGAAGGGTCAGAGACAGAACAGACCCTGGATCCCATCCTGCAAACCCATGCCACTCGTGCCTTCCCCCACTTGCAGCCACTTGTTCATCTAGAAACTCCTTCAGTGTGGCGGTAATGCCACCAGAGTGACTTTCTGGGAAATGCCGTGGCCTGTTCACGATTACAGTGGGGTCAGAAACCCAAAGAATCGGAACAAAGTGAGGTGTGTGACTGCTCCACATACAGTGGGAGGTCGAAACCTCCTCGCTTTATTAGCAGCATTGGAATGGCACCGCGTCCAAGTCCCAGCGCCGGATACACCCCACAGCCCACCTGCAGGTGATGAGTGCACCACTTTAACAATATTCTCCATGTCCTTTTGGTGCATCATATTGAACTTGCAGACATTAGTCATGGGAGGACAGGGAAGTTTCGTCAGAAGACCTGCCACCACCCCCGAAAGACAGTAAGGGTGCTCTGCCTGTCTTCTGTTCATCTAGGGGGCCAATTGTATTTATTTACAAACTTTTCCTTGATTATATGTTTCCAAAATACATATGTGGCTATTGCAATCTACTGATTGAGAACTTAAACTTAACATAAAGACAGGAGACTGTTATCCAGACCAGACTGATTTTGTGAAAGGAAGGCACAACCCTTGGCCATATGTGGACTCTACAGATCTCATATAACGCCTTGTGTCTTTGAAGACCTTTATTTCTAGTCCAAGTCTTGGCCCACACAAATCTCCCACGTGGAGTAAAACCCCTCCTCCCATGGGCCTTTGTGTCATTCATTTGGCACTTAGCATATGGCACTTACACTGCTGTTTACCCCAAATGCTCAGCGAGCAATGCATATGGTCTGCGTGGAGATGGCAGCACAGACTATTAAGTTGGCTTAGCTCCACCTTTATTGATTGAGCAAGTCCTCAGGGAATCACCTCCTACCTTGAATAGCTTATCAAACTTGGGAAGTTGTCAAAACAATAGAATATAAAACTACCATATGAACCAGTAATACCCACTAAGGTATTCATCTGAAGAATTGAAATCAGGATCTTAAAGGACCTTGAAGACATTGTGATAAGTGAAATCGGCCAGTTGCAGAAGGACACATACTACATAATTCACTGACATGAAGCATCTAAAGCAGGAAAGTGTGGAATGTGGTTGCCAAGGGAAGGAGGAGGAAACGGGGAGTTGTTGATCACCAGAGTCAGTCACTTATGCAAGATGACAAAGTTCTAGCAAACAACACTGAATCTACAGTTACCAATACTGTATTTAACACTTAAGGTTTGTTATGAGGCTAGAGCTCATGTTAAAGCGTTTTTAACACAATGAAGTACAATTAAAAATAGTACTAAATGTAAAAGCCACCTAAAAGGCAAGTACTATTACTATGTCCATTTCACAGATAAGAGTCACTGAGGTTTAGAGACATAACTGCCTGCTGTTCTCGGGACAGAGTCCAGACTCACCAGGTGGCCCAGGCCTGGGGCCTCCATCCTGAACGCTGCTCTGTTCCTCGCGCGGGGCCCACGCAGACAGGAGAGCCACTCAACCTTCAACCTGCTAACCAGGAGGCAGAGTGTGCAGTTGGCAGGCAAGGAAGGCCGTCTCCTCACTGCCGCCTCCCAGGGGCCCAGGAGGCGTGCGACCCAGCTGATGTGCTGCACCTGCACTGAGAAGAAACTAGCGGAGAGGACAGTGTGAGGGCGCGGGGTGGCTCGCTGTGTGCTGGGCCTGATAGTAAGTCGTTTTCTCTCAGTGGCTGCAAGGCAGGCGTCACCATCCCCCAGTGTGAGGGGCCGGAAGATCAAGGCCGAGAGCGTGGGTGGGTTTCCTGGGTGTGGAGTCAGCCCCAATCTTTCTTTCCTAAAACTCTGGATCTGTTGTTATTTTATTATTCTTGCTGTTGCCGGATTCACAGTTCTGGTCCTTGACCGGACGGGTGAGTTGTTCTTGAGCCACCAGCTCCCTGCACAAACTTGTAGGCACCAGTGCGACTCTGCAGGACAGAGCCCCAGGACCAGCCCCTCACCAGGGGCCTTGCCAAGGGTGTCCCTATGAAGGTCCTCCGGCCCCGGGGCCGTAGGGACCCCAGGCTAGAGGAACCCCACCCACAGTTTGCACCTGAAGGCGACGAAAGGCACTCAGTGCCTCTTTCTAGTGAGGGAGAAGGATGAGGCCACGGCCATCAGCGGGCCCACCATTGATACATGGCTGGCCCGGTTTCAAGAGCAGCACAGTAGGACTCCACCAGTGGGCTCACTGAGCTGCTTAGTGAGAACCTGGAGCCCTTCCTAGTGCTCAGCTACACCCTTGGAGACTGTTGGCTGGGCCAGGGCTTGCGATGCTGGCCTTCAGGTATGAGAGCTTCCCCCTTAGCCAGACTGTCAGTTAAGGCTGGGAGCTTGCCCATCAGCTGTGCAGGCCAGCACATTCCAAAGGGACCCAGCTAATCCTTCCTGGACCTGGTAGCAGAAGGCACAGGTGTTCGGCCAGGAGGATGAGCTGGGACTGGGTGTCTGACAGGTGGCAGGTGGGCCACTGTCCTGGCAGCTGCTGGTCACTCGGGGTGGCCAAGAACTTGTCCAGCTCCACAAGAAGGTTTCCGTGTGGAGCCAGGTAATATAGAGATAACCACCTTCCAGCTTAGCTTGCCAGGGGTTGATCAAGAACATAACCAGGGCCTCATTTCCTTTCCCCAGAGGCCATAGCACAGAAGTTCAGAATGAGCAAACTTGGGGTTTTCTAGAATAAAATCTAACATTTATTGAGCAGTTATTATATGCCAAGCATTCTTCTGAGCCTTTCACATGTACCCATTTATTTAGTCCCAACAATACTCTGAAGTCAGCACTATTAGTTTAATCCTCTTTACAGCCGTGCACGCAGAAGCACAGAGGCTAAGTTAACTTGCACAAAGGACTGTGTCTACGAGCAGCAGACTGAGATCTGAGCCCAGGCTTTCTCATGCCTCTACTAAACAGACTAGTAATGGAAAGGTGCCTGAGATTCATCTCAACTCATTACATCTGCAAAGACCCTACTTCCAAATCAGGTCACGTTCTGAGGTTGCAGGGGACAGGGATTTGGGGACACCATTCAGCCTAGCACAGCCATGCAGGGTGACAATCTCTATGCTTTGTGGGGTCAGCAACAGAGGAGCCGAGAGGGAAAGTTGGGTGTGACTCACAACCAGAGAAGGCATCGCGGGAAGAAGAGGGGGAACCGGAGCAGCCAGTGGCTCCACTCCCTCCTTCAAGGACTGTTCCAAAGCCATGATCCTGGGAGACGACGAGCAGGGAGAGCGGCTGGGCGCGGGGCACAGAAGTGGGAGTGGGAAACCGAGTTCCCTGGTCGTCCTGTCCTCCTCAGCCCTGGGCACTTACTCCCGGGCGGCCTGCAAGTGGGAGGGCACAGCCGTCCAGCCCCCTCCCTGTGGCACAGAGACTGCGCTCAGACCTTGGGGGGCACGGAGGGCTTCTGTCGAGTGTGAGATATGTATGAAGGAGACGAGACGTATCAAGTAGAAAATGTCAACTAAGAAGTGAAAACATAACATACATAAAATTAATGATGCTTTTAAGGATCAGATTCCAAGCCCAAATATACAATATTTTAAGGCAATTTGTCAGTTTGGATTTCTACCCCTCCAAAACACCTCTGTAAGGAGGATTCTGGTAGCACATTAGTCACATTTCCACAGATAAAAGGCCCATGGAAAGGTAAATTCAAAGCTAAATGGCTACAAATAGCATGAAAACCCGCAACCACTGAGTCGGAAAACGGTGACACAATTCGTAAGTCATGGAAACATATAGGTATGTCACCCTAAAATGAACTCACTTCCTTCATTAAAGAAACATTTTTTTTGGTGCAAGTAACAATATTATAATTTTTATTAGGAGAAAATGTCTATGTTTTACTAAAGCTCCAAGTCCCGTTAAAAAAAAAACTGCCTTAAATTCCCGTTTAGTGAGAATTATAAAATTTTTCTGCAAGTGCAAAACAATGTATGAATTCATTTAATATTCTTGCCATTTCAAATCCACCTACAAGTCATAAAAATAATTGGAGACCAATGCTGTCCACCTAGAGAAATGAAACTTTAACAGAAATTCGCCATTATTAGAACTTTCCATTCTGTGAATTCTGGGTCCTCCTGCAAGGAACCCAGTGTTCTTTGCCCTGGAAGCTTCATCCACCCTTGTTTCCGGCCACTCTCCCAGGGGCCCCTGCGCTCTGCCCTCCCCTAACCTGCCCTTCCCGCGGGCTCCTCTCTCTCTCTTTTTTTTTTAAATTTTATTATTATTATTATTATTTTTACAATTTATTTTGGTATCTTTAACCTACAATTACATATGCAATATTATGTTGATTAAACTACCCCCTTCATCTCTTGATTGCTATCAGTGCTGTCTGCAAGCTCCTCTCCCCTAAGTGCCCCTTCCTGTGGCCACCTGTGCCTGTCACCTGCCCATCTCTGGGGCAGAATCTTCTGCTCCCTTCGGAGATCTCTGCGCAGTCCAGCCATCCTCAGCGCTACAATCACCGTTCGCGCGTGAGCCTGCCTTCCCTAGGGCGGGACTTCTCCAAGACGTTCTGGTGTTCCTGTCCGCAGCGCACAGCACACCACAGGTGCTCCATGTGTTGGCTGGGGAGCTCTTGAGCCCCCGCCAAAGCTCAGACTACACCCAAATCACCTTGGCTCACCTCCAGCCAAGCCATAGGTGGCTTTGGTGGCAAGATGTGTCCCAGGCAGCTCTCCTTGCTTTCCAGAAGGCTGTCTTCTCACTGCCGCCTCTTAAAATTTCCTTTTCTTGTAAAGGCACCCATCTGATCGCATTAGGCCCACTCTAATGGACTCATTTTAGTTCAGTTATCTCTTGGAAGACCCTTCTCCAAATGCAGTCATTCTGAGGTCCTGCGCCAGGACGTCAGCATGAAGACTCTGAGCAGGGGGCACAATTTGCCCTATAACATCCCCCAGCCCTGAAAAATGTGGTTTCACTCACTTTTGAAATCCTGCAGCTCTTACATCTCTGTTTGGTTTGCTTTCTAGAGGCTTCTCTCTTGTTTGCCTGTTGGAGGGATTTAATTACCTACCTTTTAAAGACCCTTTGGTCACTGCCCTAGCTGAAGTCACATCCAGTCTAATAAGCACTTTCTTCCAAATTTTTCTCTTTACCTCCTGTTTCAAAATGGGATCCGAAGTTCCCCTACATGCCATGCAAAATGTCTGTGCATTGCAAGCCCCAGGACCTTACATTTACAAATTACTGTCTCCCTGAAAGCGAGGCTAACCAGGCCTGGTTCCCAGGCCTTCCTCAGGAGCATGGCAAAGATCAGCGATAAAAACGTCGGAGTCCAGACCCTCCCGTGGAGAGTTCTGAGAGGCAGCCCCTTGGGGGTCACTTTCACCGGCTGTTTTTCCTTGCTGAGAATCATCACACAGAATCAACCCACTAAAAAGGAATCGTTGTAAAATCTCACACCATTGACTTGTAAATGGAATTGAATCTGTACGTCTACATAATGATCCCATCAAAAGGGAGAAAGCGATCACATCCGTATAACAGACGAGATATGAAATGGCTGCCGTGGCCGATGAACACCCCAGAGGTATTTTGCCTTATTCCACTCACTGCGTTTATATCCCCAGTATCTCTAATTTTAGTTATTTTTTTCTTCAGGTCTCAAGACAAGAACAGAAAGAGTTTTTTCCCCTCCTAACAGATCACCTCATACAGAAATCAGTAATATACTTAGGTTTCTGGGGTCGGGGCTGGGCTTTATTAAAACCGATTTTTCAAAATGCATTTCCATTGTTACTGCAGCCGCAGGGAGGCCCTTGCCGCAAAGCCCTCCCCGCTCCCCGTCAGGCCTGGGTGCCTCGGCTCTGAGGAGGGCAGCCTGGCCCGGCGGCAGGCGGGCTGCAGCACAGCCAGAGTTGCCTGGGCACCCTGCGCGCTGGGCGCTGTGCTTGGTGGGTCGAGGGCCGGCCGCCTGAGCATCGCAACGCCCTTCAGGGGAGCCCGACCGAGGCCAGGATGCACCCTCCAAGATGAAATCATCACACATATGCCCTGCTTTCTGCTGCCCGAAGGAAGTCTTCAGAGAGTGGAGATCTCGTGGGTGCGTCCCCAACCTTCTGCCCTCCGCCCCCGGGGGTGGCCCCCAGCTCATTAGTGCTGCAGTCCCGGTTCCGAGCCAGCTGACTCCGGTCTGCATCACGCTTCCCCAGCCTCACAGCCAGCACCCCCACGCTTTCCCGTGCCCCAGCTCGTGAATTATTGGCAGTCCTACGTGGTGCAAGCTGGAGGGGCCCGGTTACGCTGTGCGCTTCGGACTTATGACAGATCGCCGGCCTCAGGGAGAGGCTGGGCAGTGCTCACCCAGGCCCACGGTGGGGACACGAGCCCCAGCCAGGTGATCTGCAAGGAAACCCCTACCCACCCCGACACCAGCACAGGGTGCTTCCGGCATGTGTCCCACTGACCGCGCCCAGGGGCAGGAGGAAGCGGAGTGCGAGGCGGGGTCTGCAACGCAGCAGGACGCACGTGGGACCCTGGGCAGAAATGGTGTAGATGGTGTAAAGCCCGAGAGGAAGACAAAAGGGAGAGTGGGAAGAGCAGCAAGGGAGCCTCCGCCACAGCCTTAAAAAAATAAACACACGGCAAATAAAAATCCCCCAGAGTGTAAAGAAGCACACAGAGCTCCAGGGCCCCTCCTCCGGCCTCCTTCCTTTCCGTTCCAGCCAACCTTTCATGTAGCTTCAGTGACTCCTTCACTCTATTTATGCTGTGTGCCTTTCTCTATTTGTCAGCGCGTAAAGATATCTCGGTTTCTTTTGTCATTTTCCAAGAAGGTTTGCAGAGAAAAAGGCACACGAGTCTAAGGAAGAGCTTGCACAATGATCACCCCATCACCTCTTCTTTCTGGTAGACAGGCAACATGTGTATTTTTTGTGCAAACTTTGAAAAACACAGAAAACTATTACAGAAGATAAGTATCCACAATTCTTCCTCCCAGAAATTCCATTGTTGTATTCAAGAAAATGCATTTCTATGTTTATTATAGTTGATATAAAGAAAAATAAAGGTAAATATGAAAAAACAATATATCTTATAAAGTTGGGATCATACTATATGCAATACCGTAACTGTGCTTTCTTTAAGGTTCTCTTGTGAGAATGTTAATAAGCCAGCAAGTATTCTTTGAAAGCAGGAATCTTAACAGCTGCAAAATATGTTTTAATGTGTGTACCATGATGTTTTTTTCACATTTCTCTATTGTTGGGTAATCAGTTGCCTTCCAGTTTTCTCTCATAAGTCCTGCTGTAGTGAGTAACCCTGTACATAAACCTTTGAACCCATTTCTGAGAATTTCTTTAGGATACATTTCTAGGTGTGAGATTATTGAGTTAAAAAGAATTAACATTCTTAAGGCAATGTCTCCATATTGCATATTTACCCTCCCTCCCACATCTATGAAAATGTCCATCTCATGGCACCCTTGGCAGCCTGGAGTATTGTTCTCAAATTTTTTAAAACAGATGTGCCTTTATGACCAGTAAAATATATTATTTTTAATTTTATTTAATACAAAAGGGATTGAACATGTTTATGATACATTTACCTTCAACTGAAATATATTTTGCAAATTGTATGTTGCTCACTTTTAAAAAGGATGTTGATATTTTTTCTTACAGATTTGGAAGTGTTCTTTGGGTGATTAAGGTTGATAGGCACTTTACTGTCTTGGATGCTGCATTTTTTCCTAGCTTCTAAAGTTGTCATAATTTTGCACATGACATTTGTTGATATTTTAGGTATGTTTTAAAAGTTCTTATAGAATTAAATCTATTACTTGCTTCATTTGTTATTTATTTTATTTCATTTATTCTTTGGAAGTTCTTTACTCTCTCAAGGTAATTTTATAGATCATCATTGGTATGTTTTTTTAGATGTAACTCATTAATCTACTGAAAACTTACTGCAGTGTATAGAGCAATATAGGACTCTAACTTAATTTTTTTTCTCCCAAATAGCCAATTTAGTGACACAATTGACTGAGTAATTTTTTATTTCCACAGTGGCGTACCATATTTTCATTGCCACAAAATCTGATGTATCCCAGGGTCATTTTCTAAGTAATATAATCTATTCTACAAATCTGCTTACCTATTTTTTGTATGATTAGCAAACTTTTAATTATTATATTAGTTTTCCAATATCATACACACATCATATTATGATTATATATACATAATCTGAAATTATATTAAAATTATAAATATATGTCTATATTATATATTTATATAATACACACATTAGCTTTATAATATCTGATAAGTTGTTTCCCATCATATTTTTTTATTTTACATTTTAAAAATCATTTCAAATGATTTAAAAATGGTGCAACTCCTGAAGTTTGTCAGTTTCTTAAAATTTTAAACATAAATTTATCATATGAGCTGTTCCTTAAAATGTTAAGCATCAATTTATCATATGACCTAGCAAGCCCATTCCTAAGTATTCCCTAAGGGATGTGAATGACTCTGTGGCCACAAACACCAGCTTCTAAATGTCTGTGGCAGCGGGACTCCTCATGGCCGAAAAACCAAACAGCCCAGGTGTCCATCCATCCAGAATACATCAACAGGCTGTGGTATGTCCATATAATAGGAAAGTATTCAGAATTATACAGGAATGAAGTTCTGACACATACTGCAACGTGGATGACCCTTGAAAACATTATGCTAAGTGAAAGAAGCCTTACATAAAAGACCACATATTAAAATGTCTTAAACAGCGAAATCTATAGCAACAGGAAATAGATCCCTGGTTGCCTGAGGCTGGGTGGTGAGGGAAAGCAACTAAAGTGGGCAGGACCCTCCTGCTAGCTGATTTGGAAAGTCTCTAAAGCTACATTGTGGCAGTGTTGCACAGTTTTGTATATCTGCTTGAAAGCATTGAATTATACACTTAACGTGAGAGAATGTTATTGTATGTAAAGTATACCTCCATAAAGCTGTCAAAAACCATTTTCAGTATTTATTTTTTCCGGTTATTTTGGGATCATTTGTTGAGTCTCCCCCAAATTCCATCAGTGTTACACTAAAGTTTAACTGAACAATTTGTTTTATTTACACTGATAATATGGTATCTAGAAATACAATATATATTTTATAACTTCTCTTTGCTATGTAAATGGAATCACACAGTATGTAAGTTTTGGTGTGTTTTATTTCTTAAACTCTCTTTGTATTACTAAGTAGAGTCATGCTCTTCATTCACTTCACTAATTTTTTTCTAAAGATGTGACTGACTCATTTTCTTTTGATTAATATTATGATTTTAGTCATAAACATTTCGTTTATTATTACCAGTGTATTGAAGTGTTTTTATATTTATTTAACCTTGTATCATTTTGCTTTTCAATTTTAAGAGGTTTTTTTAGATTAATTTGGTATTAGACGTATGTAATAGTAGAGACTTCAAAAATTTATTGGGGCTCTTTCTAATAATTATTAATTTTTTCCTTCCTCTGCACCAGCTAGGATTTGGCAGCATGAATTAAAAGAATAATGCTGATAGCAAATAATGTGGTTTCATTCCTGATTTCAATGGAAATTTTTTCAGGGTTTCACCATTACGTTTAATGTTGACTTTTGACTTGTGTGGGTTTTTTTTTTTTAAATAATTATAAATTCACAGGAAGTAACAAAAAGACTACAGAGGCCATGTGTATTCTTTACCCAGTTTCTCCTATCAATTACATCTTATATAACCATTGCACAATATTAAAGCTAGGACACTGGCATTAGTACAATGTGTCTGTGCAGTTCTTTGTCGTGTATCATGTTCACAGACTCATATGACCAGTTCTGCAATCAAGATACAAAGATACAGAACTGTTCCATCACCACAAAGATCTCTGCTCTGCTACCCCTTTATAGCCAAGCCACCCAGTCTCTCATCATCCCTAACTCCCTGCTCCCCATCTGTATACTACAATTTGGTCATTTCAAGAATGGCATACATATCATATAATGCATAACCTTTTAAGACTGGCTGATTTTACCCCCCATAAGGTCTTTGAGATCCACTCAAGTTGTTGAATGTACCAATAATATGGTTCTTTTTATTGTTATACTATGCCATGGTATGGACATACCATAGTTTGTTTAACCATCCACCTATTGTAGGAAATTCTGGTTATTTCCAGGTTTTAGCCATTGCAGATAAAGCTACTATGAACAACTATGCTCAGGTTTTTACAGACATAGATTTTCATTTCTCTAGAACAAGAGTATGATTGCTGGGACATGCAAGCGTGCATTTAGCTTTCTTAAGAAGCTGCCAAATTATTTTCCAGAGTAGCTGTACCATTTTATATCCCCACAAGCAGTATTTGAGATTAGTTTCTTTGTATCCTTGCCAGCATTTGCTATTGTCATTTTATTTTATTTTAGCTGCTCTAATAAGTATGTAGTGATTTCTCCTGTTGTCTTAATTTGTATTTTTGACCATCACTAATGGCTAGTGATATTGGAAATCTTTTCAGATGCTTATTTGCCATATGCACATTCTCCCAGTAGATGTCCCTTCATGCCTTTTGCCCATTTTCCAATTGGTTTGTGTGACTCTTACTGTTGAATTTTCATAGTTTTTTATATATTCTAGATGTGAGTCCTGTTTCAGATATGTGATTTGAAAAAAAAAATCGCCCAGTCTGTGGCTTGTCTTTTGATATCCTTAACTGGGTTTTTTGCAAAAAAAGCCTTTTTGATTTTGGTGAAGTCCAGTTTATGGATTTTTCTTTTTTTATGCATTGTGCTTTTGCTGTCATATCTAAAAACTCTTTGCCAGGCCTTAATCTTGAAGATTTTGAACTATTTTTTTCTAAAAGTTTCATAGTTTTATGTTTTTACATATAAATTTGTGTTCCATTTGAGTTAATTTTTGTATAAGGTGTGAGGGTTAGAGGGTTAGATGGAGGTTTACTTTTTGCCTATTGCCACCTGATTTCCCTGCTGCTGTTCATTGCTCCATAACGTTTGTTGAAAACTCTTCCTCAGTTGAATTGTTTTTACACGTTTGTTAAAAATCAATTGGTCATCTGTGTGTGAGGGGGTTTCTGGTTCTCTTTTCTGTTGCATTGATCTATATATCTATCCCACCAACAATACTACAGAGTCTGGATTACTGTAGTTTTAAATAAGTATTGGATTCAGGTACAGTGACTCTTCAAAATGTGTTTTTGATCAACATTGGTTTTGCTACTTTAGTTACTTTGCTTTTCCATATAAAGCTTCAAATAATCTTGTTTATATCTACAAAAAATCTTAATGAAATTTTTATGTGAATTTTGTTAAATCTCTATGTCCATTTGGAGAGAATTGACTTCTTTACTATGTCAAGTTTTCCAATCCATGAACATCTATTTTTTTTAAATCTTTGATTCCTTTTATGAACATTTCATCAAACGTGTTGTAGTTTTCAGCCCAGGAGGTCTGTATATGTAGTTTTTTTTTTTTAGATTTGCAACTAAGTATTCATTATTATTGAGCAACTGTAACAGGAATTAAAAACTGTGTTTTCCAAGTGTGCATTGCTAGTATTCAGAAATACAATTAATCTTTTCTGTTGGTCTTTTATCCTGTGACCTTGTTGCACTCCCTCTGTATGATGTCAATCATTTAAAATTTGTTGGGGATTTTTATGGCCCATGTGATGGTCTATCTTGGTATTTGTTTTGTGGGCACTTGGAAAGGATGTGTACTCTGCTCTTTTGGGGTGGAGTTTTCTGTAAATCAGATTCTATAAATCAGTATTCTAGTTAAATTACATCCTGTTGGTTAATGGCATTGCTGAGTTCTTCCATATACTTGCTGATTTTCTATTTAATTATGTTACTTTCTGTCTCTATGAATTTTAACTACTGTACCTCATATAAATGGAAACATGCAGGATTTTTTTTCTTTTTTGTGACTGGCTTATTTCACTTAGCATAATGTTTTCAAGATGCATTCATGTTGTGGCATGCATCAGAATATCCTATTTAAGGCTGAATAATATTCCGCTGACTTGAGTAGTTTTTGATGAGTAGTAGGTTTTTTCTTTTCCATTCCCTTGTAGTTACTTTAGTAGCATAATAGAAGGTGCTGAGTTAGCAACTGCTAACCAGGCACCATTTAAACTAGAAACCATTATGATGCTTTGTTATTTTTCTATGAACAGAGGATTAAAAACAGTCCTATTACTGAAATCAATTTCACCAAACAATAGTGCAAATAAAGGAACTAGTAAACTCCATTTTTCATACAATGATTATTTATAATATATAAATCAGATTAGTGAACTCTATTGCACCTTTCCTGGACAAAAGACAACTTAGAGAAAACAATTTGAAATTCTGTATCATTTACATGGTAGACTGAAAGACATGTTAATTGCCATCTACAGAGTTTTTGCATAATTACAAGATTCTTAAAATAAACACTATTGTTATTATCCTTCACTCCTAGATTTAATTAATGACCCATGGAGTTGAAAATTTGAAAAGCCCAAATATTGGAGGGTTGAAAAGGAGCTAAAAAAAAAAAACTCAAGTAAAATTGTTATTTGATACATGTATACACACTAGTCAAGAATGACTGTATAAACATTTCCTTTTTTTAATGTATTGAACATAAAGACAGACCAGGCTGGGAAAGAGGAAGAGACTCAGGAGAAGAGGGAGGGAGGGTCATAGGGCCGGAGAACGAGCAGGAGAAGGGAAAAGAAAGACAATTTCCTGAGAACGGACCCTGCATTATCCAGTTTCCTACCAAAGGTGAAGTCACCCTCAGCCGATAGAATTCCGTCCTGGGAAACGTCCAGGTATGTCCGGGTGAGTGAGGGATGGAGTCTCAGTTTTCAGTCCATGAATGCCCTGGGATTTAGAGGTTTAAGCCACCTCATTAATGTTCCTTTAACTTGATGTTTGACGTAAGAGTGAATTTTTTTTCATGTGCTTCTGTTGTTTGCTTAACAGAGACAGAAAATGAGAAATTTTCCTGATGGGAAGTGGATATTCAAGACAAAGTACACAAAAGATTCTTCCTGCTTCAAAGACCATCCAAGATACAAAGACCCAAGTCAGAGGCCATCACTCATATGGAAGAGAGATTTTAGAAGCCCTGATTATCTCAGGAACATACATTTGAGGACCTTCCACAAAATAATTCAGTCTGGAAGGCTTTTTCAAGGTTAATGAATATCAGTGAGAGTTATAAATTAGATGTTTTTAAAATGTAAACTTGACCGCTTTTAATCAAGCTAAAAGAGCTATTTCAATTTCTTATGAAAATGAGTGCTCAGCTGATCTTCAGTCCAGAATAATTGGATGATCTAAATTTGCACGATGTACTCTTCCTAGTTAGTGAGTATTTAGCACGACTTCCATCCATTAATCCTCCATTAATACTTCATTAATAATTCTAGCACTCTTGACTATGACCATACTCATAGAAAGATGACATCCATTCACGCCACAACTGACAATCTTTTGGTGGAGTTTTGGTTCGGAAATGGATTGGTAATAAAGCTCACAAACTATGTGAAAACTGAAATCTATCTTTTCCGTAATTCATTCACCTGAAGTATGACAAGTTGGTTTTCTGAAATTATTACTCACGTATCATTTGGATTCACTTGGCCATGGCAATTTCATTTTGGTTCTAAGTAAAAAGAGAACTTGAGAGTGAGGGGAGATGTGTTAAACCAGAACCAGGGTTTCTTGGGAGACATCTCTCCTGGTGGAATTCCTTGCTTTTGTAGAGTAAGTTAGTGGCTTCATATAACTTGCAAATAATTACTGAAATAAACATGCAAAGTATTTACAGAGCATCCTCTCTGCTCCCCACCCTGTGGGAAGTAGTCTCCACAGCAGTTAGCCAAATGTTGGCATCTTATTTACCATATGATGTCAGTGTGAAGATTAAATGAGAAAATACATTCATAGGTATTGAAATAAATTCATAGGTGTTAAATGAGAAAATACCTATGAAAACACCCAGCAGAGTACCTGGCATGCACAGCATATGCTTAAGAAACGTATGTTGTTTTTCTCTCCTCACCAGAAAGAGGGTCCGTCAGTTGGAAAAACTGTCACGGGCATAGAATAGTTGTGCTTCTATATTCATAGTGTATGACAAAATTACCTGCTAAAATATCTGATACAGACAATAGTCGTGATTGAGTTCAGTTGATCACGGCACATTCAGTCCACTCCACCAAAGGCACTGGGCTGAGTGTTGCATGGAGACCGGATGCGTGGGCCGCCGTGGCATGGCATTCTAGGTGATGGTGGCCATGGGGTGGGATTGTCACCCCGAGTTTAAGTGACATGACATTTGCTGTTATTATTGCCAACTTTCCTTCTTGGCACCAAGACCTAGGAATGATAATAATAAAAATAATAATAATAACAATTAGTTTAGTTGAAAGAAGCAGAATTTCATCTCTAGAAATGCAGAACAGCTTTGAAGTTAATGTTCTCACCCACGTTTTTTTAACTTGCAATCCCATAACACTAAAACATCCTACCTGATTTTATTTCCATACCTTGTTAAAGTGATTTGATCCCAAGCTGGGACCTCATATGCCCAGCATTTAACCAACAGAAAACTTTACCAGCCTGGTTTTGAACTCACAGAAACAGTAGCTTTTAATGAAAATGCTGACAGACCCTTAAGTATAGCAACGTGCATGGCACCAATGATAATGAATATGAGGAGTGATTCCCAAACCGAAGATGGGCAGATAGTTACCCAGCTGCTACAGAAATAGCAAGATAGAATTTTTTTTAAAAAAAGGAGAAAAGAAATTAAATGAAATGGATATTAGCTGGAAACATCTGTGTTCACCATAGAGCAAAATGCATATTCAGCAGCCAGTTTATTGGCTCTTTAGAGGATGTGAATGGTGCATTGTAAATAATGACCCGCCTGTAATAAATTCCCAGTAAAAAAGAGAGAGGCTCTGTGTGTTCCTCCCACAATTCACATTTCTGGGTCCCTGTTGTGAGTGATGATTCACAGCAGTCACAAATTCCTGTTTTCAAAATGCTATTGTATACTCCAGGGCTTTCATTAAGTTTTACACTAGCTGGGGAAATGTAAAACTTGAGAGAGCTTGGAGAGGGGAGGAGAGCAGCCCTCGTAGTGAGGTGCACTTAGCACTCCGTCCATGGCATGTTGAAAGATGGGCTAGGCGGGCATGCCCTCCAATCCACCCAGAATTGCCTGCCATCCTTCTTCCTTCTGGAAATCCATAACAAAAGGAGGGAGCAAGGATCAGTGACTTCCTTATGTGAAAGGAGAGGAAAAAGCTCAGCTAAAGATCTCTGCAGCTGAATTCTGAGAGGCAACTGGGAATTAGCATGAGGACACAGAGCAGCACATCTAAGGGTTCTCCGAGGGGCCCACCTCTGCCATGACTTCCTGGTCTGGAATGTGCCATCTACTCTCCCGACAGAGTTCGAATGGTTGCTTTGCTCATAAAGATTCAGGATTGCATCTATTATATGTGCAGAATATCACTGTTGATGGAGTATACATACCAATGGCCACAGCTTAATGTCTGGTGTCATGGATCCTAATACTTAAAGAGGTAATTGTCCGGTCCAGTTGAAGTTTCCTCTCAATCTGGCTATAGTTCAAAGAAATAAATGTCCTCATCCAGCTCAGCAAATTTCCTTTTTTAAAAAACCTTTATTTTCTTTCCTAAAAGTTTATTTGGAACAATTATAATTTGACATACTGGTGGATTTTTTTTAATTGAGAAGTATTGACATATACCATCATATAGTTTTAGGTGTACAACCACACGATTAATAAATGCATACATGGCAAAATCACGTGAATTCCCAAGACTCCATTGGATGTGTGCAGTGCTGTTAGCCCACCCAATGATGCAGACTTGTCCCCATCCCGGGTCTTCCACCTGCAAGACACAGATTTATAATCCATCTGAGTCTTTCCAGCCAAATGGCTGGCCAACCATGCAGAGAATACACTAATGAGTAGAGTTTTTAGCGAGTCTCAAACTTCCTACGGCTCAGAGTGCTTGGAAAGCACTTTTGCTGGTGGTTGGCTCTGTTTGTGCGTCAGGAGAAGAACTGAGTCTTCCTGGTGTCTACAGAGCAGCCAAAGCCTAGGGGTGGAGCTCGCCACCATCTGGACTCTACCAATTCCTACTAAAGGCAGGAGAAAACAGCAGACCCAAACCTGGGTCCCAGGTAGAGCATTCAACAAAGCCACTCAAAAAGGGACCATTTCACTTAAGATAACTTAGAAGTGTGTTTATCAAGAGCTCCAAATCACACCAGAATATTCTTTGCATATTTCTTCCCCAGGTTATGAGATGGATCTCTTCTCACTGACACCTGCCGATAACAAACATATTATGTCATTTTCTAAAACAAAAGAGTTAGTCCTCTTTCCATGCTTTCTCTTCTTCTCTTTCCACATAAACTAAGTCCTTTTCAAATAAGCAAGTAGCTAGAGCCACTGAGAGCATTCTTAAAAAAATCTAAAAAGTCTGTTGAAGGAAACTTCTATATTGTTTCTAGGATAATTTCCTGTCATTTTGTTCTTTTTCAAGAGGTATTTTAGGAAGATTTTGCAAGGCAGGCTTCAGAGCAAAGAAATAATCATAACACACATGCAGAGCCCTGTCTTCAGTCTCTGTGTGCAGGTGGGGCTGCCAGGTGCCTAGCATAGCCTCCACCTCCTCTGCCTTCTTTGGACAGAAAGGGAGCCTGGAGTGGGTCCTGGGGGCCTCGGCGCACTGCGCTGGCTGAAGCATAGCCTCCCATGAGGGCCAGTTCAGGGGGCAGCGAGGTGAATGCCCAGGGGCAATCAGGCAGTGGCCTGTTGTGGTATTGGAACACCTACGTCTGTAAGAAGAGGAGCGTCATTGTGAGGATTAAATAACTGAGAATTCTTCTCACTCTGGAAAGAGGAAGGCAGATTCTCAGTCCTACTTACTGACCTATGAATCAGTCAATCAATGTAAGTCAGCACACCTTTCCAGTGCACCTGTGACAGGCTGACAGCATGCTAGGCTTTATGACAAGCGTCCAGAAGACTAAGGCAGGATCTGCTTTTCACGAGCATAGGAACTACTAAAGATGCCTCTGAAGAGACTCTGGCCAAAGAAACAAGAGCATCAACTTAATTTTTGAATCTGAAAGAATGTTTGGGAAGATGAAACGCAGTATCTCTTCACATGGTAGGTAAGCTCAGTAGCCCAATGCCTCCAAAAGGTGACAAAGGCTAACAGTAACTTCAAGCAGGGTCTAGGCCAATTCGGAATAATGATCCACACAAGTTTTCTGAGGAAGTCAAAGACGTTTGGATATAACTCTGCCCTTTAATTGGTATTTTTCCCATCGGTTGGATAAACCACAGGTGGTACTTCTCCAAGACAGTTGGTAATGCCCAGAGGGCAGCTCTAACCCGCACGGCTGACAGCTCTCAGACCCTCACATTATAGACCTTGCAGCATTGAGAGTCACCGTCACAGACACCAGAGCTAGTGAGTATCACATTTGAAGTAAGACATCCAATTTTGAATGATAAAACCATTCAATATGGTGCATGTTGAACTTCTCAACTGTGTGTGCGCACACTTATCACACATAACACACATCCGTAAATCCCTAAGGTGCAGCCCCAGAGTAAAAGAGGCAAATAAGCCACTCTTCTGAGTGAATGCAATCAACAAGTCTTACAAAACCACATGGAAAATAAAGCCCTTGCCACAGACCAGCCGAGCATTGGCTTAGTGTTGATGTCTTTCCCAGACCCGACAGGTCTGCAGACCCCTTGCGTTCATTGCATCCTGTGACTCTCCCCGGGCTTCCTCACATCTCCCTTTGCCTCCGTGATGCCCACGCACGCTTGCGTTTTGGAATGGTTCCTCATCATTTTAGCTGAGTCCTACAGCAAACTAGAGTTCAGGCTTATGATACAATATATTGCTAAAAATAAAAATAAGACAGGCCACAAACCACTTAACTCAGTTGATGAAACAAGCAGATATCATGACCAGTTCAAAGAAGAAATTTAAAGGAAAAACCCCACAGATATTTATGGAGTAAGTATGTTGGAATAAATGTGCAAATAGAATCAAATCTAGTTTTTCCACAGGGAGAAGAGGGGGGCTCAACCGAACCTCCAGAGTCAGAGTCTGTGTGTCTGTGGCCAAGAATCATTGGTGTCCCCTCTCTACAGTTTGGGGTGTTGCAAAATAACCCCCACAGTCAAAATCTGATAACTTAGACAGCTGTCCTGTGGATTCCTTAGAATCTAGACAATACAAAGTTTTCCACTAAAACACAAACTTTCCTCTACATGATTTGATTCATCTCTCTCTCTCCAGAGCTTAAACTTTTCCTGGCCAAAATATGCTCACTTAATAAATACTTAAAAGATGAGTACTTGCATATATTAAAACTTATTTTTTTCTGTCCACGTTTATCTCTAAAGAGTGGAAAGAGTTGGGAGATTCCTAAATTCCACTCTCAGGGCAGGCACAGTGCAGTTGCACAAGGTGCGGACTGAACAGCCATGAGGGGTGTCAGACACACTGTAGTAATCCAGGTAGATATCACTAAAGTCGTTGGGAGCTCAGTGCTCTGGAGCCAGGGATGGGGGTGGGGAGCAGAGGGATGAGAAAAGCTGGGAGCACTTGCTCTGGCTTAGGAAATGGGCTCATTTCCCCAGCTCTGTGCAGGTTGGGACATAGCTGTTTATTCACGACACTGTCCTCCTAACTGCCCAAGGTGGAGGAGGCAGAAAAATTTCCAAGCAGCACAAGTAGAAACCCTTCTCGGAATACCTTTTTAGGACAGAAAGTTTTGTTTCAAGCAAAGAGAAAAACAGACCATCGCTTTTTAAAGATTACTATCTGCAAATGACATGTTTCTGCATTTGAGAGATGGTGTCTATTACTCACTTTTATTCCTCTTGAAGACAAGCCATTTGTAGACAGGGATGTTAAAAAGTGATCACTTTTTTAAGCATCTTACTCTGTAACATAGCCAACTTCCAATACAATTCTTTTAATTAGGGTCATATTTCATGCCCTAGAAAGCCTGCATCCCCATAAGCCCTCCTCCGGGCACCTTTGGGCCCAATTACTTCACCGCTGGGGTGGGAGCCCCACTCTTTAGTGGCTTTCATTACCCTGTTTGTAAACCTCAGCTCTGCTGTGAATCTCCAAGGGCATATTGTGCTTCCAGGGAACCAGTTTTGGTGTGCGGATTCACAGTTCTCTTTCCCACTGAGAGATGTGGGGCTCAGCACCAAAGCCTCCCTTCCTAGCCTCAGAACCCACCCCAAAAGTGCCCTGGACAGGGCGTTCCAACAGGGAAATGAGGATCTGTCCTTGCCCCGAGCTGCGTGTTCTTGGGCACGAGACCACCTGGGTCAGCTCTCCATCAGCCTCTTCTCCCCTCGAACCTCAGAACACCCTTCATGAGTTTCCAGTTTCGAGGAGAGATGAAAACACATTTACAGAGAAGAGCTCCCAAACTTTGCCAAGGCTTACTAGCAAATCAGATGACTCGGAATAAGTAAGTCTGATAAAGACACTATTTGCTTTATTAGATTTTTTTTCCATTCCCTATAATGACTTTCTTACCCTGAGCTCCAATTCAAGCCCTCCCCACATGCACACACACAGATTCTAGAGGCTCCAGGGGAAATAAGAGGGGAAGTGAAAGGCTAGCAGAAACGGGGCCTGGGCCTCTCACTGTGATCCATTCTCTGTCTGTCCACTTGCCCACATACAAATTTAGTTTTCTCCTGAGCAACAATGATTCCACCACTGGAAATAATAAATGATAGATTTCACTCAGCTCAAGGATAAATTGTGAAATATTTAAACTAAGTTATAAAGGTACCTGCTAAAGTGCACATTTTGTTACATTTATAGCTATTGTACGAAAAAAATGGTATCATATGGAGAGTATAAAATGTTTCTGTGTATTCTTTCGGTATGAAGAAAATACATACTGGGACTATTTCCCTAGGGGAGAAAGCCACAGGGATTGGTCTTTCCATTGTGACAGCTGGACTGGTGTTTGTTAAACCCATGTGATACATGGAGTCTGGTCCTCTGACAAGTTCAGTCACTTCTTTTTATTGCAATATAGTCGAAGATAGCTCTCCTCTGAATCCTACGTGTGATGTTCCACCCTCCGGCCATGCCCTTCTGTCCTTTTAGGTCCCATTCTCCACTTCTGCTTCTCCTGTTCCTAAGGCCTCTAAGACCTCCATCACTTTGACTTCTGGCCATCCCGTCTTTTCTCTCCTGTGCAGCCACACCTCATGGTTCATCTGCTTAACCACGTCTTGCCAGTAGGCACCCCTCTCTTGTCCCTTCATCCTTCCATTGTGTCTTCCAGGAAAACAAGCAAACCAGCAAAGACCCAATTTGAGATCAATCCAGTCATCTACTTTCTCTGTTCCCCACTAGGGCTGTTGAGAATTGGGAGAAACCTGACATTATAACAGGAGCCACTCCAGACACAGCTTCTTTCATCTCAGCTACAGCTCCATTCTGGGTCCAGAGACAGGCAGCCAGTCTCCGGGGAGAGAGAGAAATTCTGTAAAGGAGAGGTGACCGATATGACTTTACCCTGAAGTCGCAAAAGAAAGGAATGATCGACTCATTGTTTCTAAATCATTGGTTATACCCCCAAATTATACAGTATAATAAATGTGATTGACTGACTGTCTTGGGTATAATACTTAGTCACAATCAACTGATTCTGGGTTTTTTTTTCTCTTTTCTCCTGAAGATGAGATATTTCCAATATCCATACAGTATAAACATTTGGAGTCTATACATATCTTTGAATAAACAAGTATATATTGAGCACCTTCTGTGTGCCTGATGTAAAGCTGAGCATTATGCAAAATAGAAAATGGAAAAACTCACAGTGACAGTCTCCAAGGGTTTCTAATCCCAGGGGAGGGGTAAGGCAACACACAGCAGTTGGAAAGCAGGGATGGGCAAACTGTTGTACTGACAGTCACTGAAGTAGAAATCCAAATATAGGGGAGACAAGCTCTGTGAGCAAAGCCCTGGAGGAAGTTAGAGCATGTGCTAGGTTTGGAAGGAAGAATGAAGGGTCAGTGAGCAGTGGGGTGGAGGGCTTCCCACCACAGTCACCCTGGTCTCCCAACGTGCTCCCCTTTGTCATCTTTAAGAAAAATGCAATAGATGCATTCCGTTTGGTGGGCATTTGGACTGGCAATAGAGCGCTCAGTCCTAACGCATCTCCTGTAAAATGCGTGGAGGATTCATGTGAAATTTTGCACAGGATTCCTACCTTAGATTGTCTAAGAATCCCCAGGGACTGGACATTCCTCTTGAGGGGAGAACAAGTCTTCAGGTACTCCTGGGACAATTCCCAAGCCCACTCCTTTGGGCCCTGAGAATCGTACCTGATATCCCTCAGATCAAACCCCATAGGATTCCCGTGCTCCTGGAAGTTCTCCTGACTGGGCTCAGCCGGGACTCAGGACAGGGCTAGAGCTGAGCAGGGTTATGGTAAGGAGGGTGCTCTGCGAGCTCTTGCTCTCCGCTCCTCACTAAGTCTTGGAGAAGAGCTCGGCCAGTTCCCAAGGCCAGCAGTTAACCCTCTGAGGGGTTTCTGCAGCAAAATGAGATTTCTCTTCTTTGGTTTAAGAGCCATTCTACCTGATGTATTAGAGTGTATATCATTGAGTCCCAGAGACACGGTTTTATTTTTAAATAAATCTCTCACCTTAAAAAGTGTCTATGTTTAAAATAAAATTCCATTGTGTGCCTAAATGTTACATTCTGTTAAAAGGGCAGAAAAGTACATGGTATGACTCATTTTCAATTCTTAAAACATCTAAGAAAGGTGTTCTCTCACTGACTACACACAATTCTCTAACCTTTCATAAGTTATTTACACACTACCATACTGACCACTCTGGATATTTTATTTTTGGAGTATAACCCACTCTAAATCTAGTGAGTACAAAATATCATCCAAATACATGATAGTTCTTGCAAAAAATTGGAAAGTTATTTGTCCCTGATCATTTTACAGTCATATTTTGGTTTTGTTTTGTTTTGGTTTAATTTTTGTTTGTTTATTTGCCTAATACTTTTATTCATTTTGTATCATTAGGAGTTTTAAAGAAATTGTGAAAGGGATGAGAAATGGTTAATTATTAACTCTATGGGGTAAGAAAGATTGAAACTGTTACATTGAAAAAATAAGCACAGGGCATTTTCTGAAGAATGTGCTCAGTTCTCAAATGTAACCTCAAGTATCTGTGAAGATTGACACAAAGTAAGTAGATATTCTACATATTTGCAATATTAAGAGTCTTGAAAAATGAGGTCATTGGAATAAGTTGTAAAGCTTTAGCCATTAAAAGAGCATAATAGTGACATAGGAATAGAGAAATCAGTGATCTTTATTTTAAAAAATCTGTAACTATGTTGATTTTGCAACTCAAGGGGTTGTTATTGACATGGGGCCCTAAAGTGGCGGCCGGGCACTGCATGAGCACAGACGCACCCACTGTGTGCTGGCACGTGCTTGCAGAGAGGTCTGGGTGTGCTTGCCTGATGTCCACCCGGGTCATCCCACGGGAGTTGGTCCCACGTGGGACAGTTTTGCTTTTGGCTTCTTTATCCTGTTCGAATTTTTACCATGAATGTGTATTTTTAACAACATATTAAGGCTATTTTCAAAGAAGGAAGAAACAAAGGTCAGCAAAGCTATCTTCAGGTAAGGGCTCTCGTGGACTCCTGAGTTGCAGAGTCTAGGCACAGCTCCGCCATCACTCACGCGTCACTGCTGCAGCTCCTGGGGGGCTGTCACCAGCCCAGGTGCTGCGGGAAGGGCCGTGGGTGCTGCTCCTTGTAACTCTAACCTTGGCTTCCACAACAACAGCAAAAAAAAAACCGTACATTTAATTGTGTGGTCTGCATGTCGTATTTCTAGGACTGGTTTATTGGTTTACTGAGGTGTGCCTTGTAGCCCCCAGAATGAATGAAAATATGTGGCTGAGAGGCGTGGTCCCTTTATATCCACTGGGCCACTGCATTCTATGCAGCCAGTTCTCCACCAGTCCTGAGATAGGAGTTGTCAGTGATAACCCACAGAGGGGAAGAAGGTGGCAAAGGAGAAGCAAAGGAAGTAACGAAGCAAATGGTAATGGCAAAGTCCATTCTAACTTGGGACTCAGTCAGATTTAGTCCCTATTTATAATGCAGCAAAACAGGGCCATGAAAATAGCAACTCAATAATAAGAAGAAAGCATGCGCTGTCCATCACTGACTCCTAACCGCATATCATTTCCCCAGGCTGTGCTCTGCAGAAGGTGTCCCTGGGAGGCGTCCAGAGAGGGCTGAGATCTGGCCTTGCTGTCCTCAGCAAGCTGTGTGTCCTGGTTCAGCAATGCTCCCGTCTGGACAGAAGACTTTCTCTGATCTTCACCAATGTGAAAAACTGTCACTGTCAACTTTGCCCAGACGCCTCAGGATTCAGCAGCTTTGATTCTCCCATTTCTAGAACAATTCAAGAGCAGAGCAAATGATCTGATAAACTAATTATAGGAAAGCAAATAAGGGCAGCCCTTTATTTCTATGATAAGGTGAAAAACTTATTCTATTCTATCCTCCATTGGTGATGATGGCCATCATGTCGGAGTACTTGATGAGAAAATCTCAGTTTGAATGAAAGGAAAACCCTTCTGCAGGTGCACTTTTCTTTGCCATTAACTTAAATTTTGTATTAAGTTACTTAAACCTGTTTCCCATCTCTTTGCAGAAGATAGTGGAGTCTTTTTTATCTGTTATCTATGAAGCTGCCATAAAATTAGTCAGTAGGTAATTAAAACAATTCCTCAAAAAGACCATGAGAGGGAAACCATACAAGAAAGGAAACTAGCAGAAAGGAACTCAGAATTATAGCAGATAGATTGTCAAAAACACCACAGTTCTGACCAAAGCAGGCTCTGTGTGTGCACGTGCATGAGCATGTAGACATCATGTGTGTGCCCCATGACATATGAACAGACTTGGGGAACAGCTAGCTCAAGAGGGGCTCTCATCCCCATACTGATGGAAATTACTTTGAAATCATAACATCCCCTCTTAAATATACCAAATAATATTTTATTCTTTGGCTTTCTATGTAAGTCCTTATCATCAAATAATATTGAGGTTTTTACTCTGAACTTTCCCACTTGTTTTTTTTCTTTACAGAATTCTAAACTCGGTGTTGTAATACAAAAATTAAAATCTAGAAATTCCAAAAAGACAATGGTATTGAATAATAATAAAAAATGACTTGTTTCATGTTAAAGATCTATGTAGTACAATTTACACAAAGTTCTATTTTGATAACCAAAGTAATATGGATAATATTCTGCAAGTAGCTTGCAGAAATTTTCAGTGGGGAAAAAATTTAAAGTGTTATAATCTTTTAATGTTTGTGGGTAGGAACAAGAAATTGTCATACACAAAAGTTACCACATACAAAACTAAAAATCGCTTTTTTTAAAGTAATATTTGGGAAGAAAAACATAAAGAGGGCAATAAATAGCTTTAAATATATGTTTAAGAAAAAGCAAAGAACTCATCTTAGGTTCTTTTCCAAATAAGAGTACAAAAATTAAGGTACTCTTAATATGCATTCAAAACTAATATTTGCCAGTATTTTAGTGAGATCTTGCAAAAAAATATACTACAGACAGACTAATCCAGTATCTTATGTCAGACTTTAACTTACTGGTAGAAAATTACTCTTAGAACAATTTGTCAAACAAATTCCCAAGAACATTAAAACCCATGCAAGAAATTAATACCATGCATCTCAGCATCAGTTAAGAGATGCACAGATCAGAGATTCGTTCTGGTGCTACAAAGGTCTGACTCTGATCTTCAAACAAGATGAGAGTGTGAACCACAGAAGCATGAACAGCTAATTTCTAAGAATTCCATCAGCTTACGTAGGAAATGCTCTGTAGTGAAAGGCATCCTCAGACTGGTTGCACAGGGGTTTTCGTTTATTTCTTTTTAATACTTGATTCTTTCCATTTATTTACCATTTTTCACAACAGTGAGTTTGTTCCCTGTCATCCTACAGAGGTGACTAAGGTTTTTTTTTTCTTTACAATTTATTTTGGTATCATTAACCTACAATTACATGTGCAATATTATGGTAATTAAACTACCCCCTTCATCAGGTCCCCCCAACCAACCCCATTGCAGTCACTGCACAGGACTTTTCAAACCAGGCAAATATAGTTTTCGTCACTAAATGTGTATACCACATCTGACAGAGAGGCTGCATCTTACTTTTCTATTATTTCCAAAAGACAATAATGTTCTTTTTTATTCGTCCTAAAGCATGAACAGCGAGCCTGTGTTCCCAAATGGACGAGAGGCAGATTCGCGGTTCCAACAGCAGTAATGCTTTTTGCTGCCTTCCGCCATTTACTTACAGAATGTGCCTTCGAGCTCTGTGTAATCTTAGTGCACTAAAAATGGTTTTAACTCTTTATTCCCCTTTACACATAATTCCAGATATAGTACTTTGAAGAAGGTCCTATACGTTCTTCTCCCCAAAAAGTGAGAAGACAGAGCATAAAGGCTAGATGGGTATCATTTTTGTTATTAGAAAATATTCCAAACTTAGAAAAAAAAAATACCCAGGGATTAGGAATACAAGCAAGGGCAAGTGAAACAGCCTAGCTATTGAGGTCACCCAGAGACAGGGCGTGTGTTTGCTTCTACATCTGTCCTTGCTCCCTCATCCAGTCATGCAGTTTAACATCATCCTTTGCAATTTAACTGAAGTTAATGAAGCTCGGCACCATGGTGAGTATTCACACGTTACCACCACAGGCCCTCGATGCCCAGACCAAGGTGGCTGTGGCCACCTTCACAAATAAAGACCAGTGAAGGTGGTCCATTGAGTGACACACCCAAGGGGCGTGATCATGTGACCAAACCCACTGGGTCATTCCAGCAAAGTGGTTGATGCATTCACAGACATAAAAATGTAGGCTGAGATGAAAAAGGAAGAAAACACTCAGCCAAGGGATGCTGTGGTTGTGGAAAGCACAATATAAACCTTTTAAGATGGGATTTTGCCAAAGAGAGTAGTATCTGCGTTTACTAATGTAGAAATATTTCATCCATGAGGCTTAGAAAATCTTCGGAAATGTATATTTCTAAGTAGCCATAATGATGACAAGCCTCGTAATAAGTGATAGTCTTTGGTTATAAGTTCAGATTTTAGCCCAATATTATAGCATTAATGTTTTTCAACAATAGGCAATTGCTCTCCTTTGACCCAGATATTTAGATGTAAGGCAAAGAGTAAATACCTTCCCTGCATTCAAAAAGTTTATCTTGTACAGGGAAAGTCAAGCTACAAAATAAAACAACTTTTTAAATATTTTACATTAAGTCAAATTCAATAAAGAAGCACCAAAAACATATAAATTTTTTTAAAAGAATCATGCCTATTACATTGGTGGCATAGCCATATAGAGAGGAACTATTACAGGTGACTTCCCCCTCCCAGCCATGATGCAGCCACAGGGACCGGACTTTCCCTCCCTTCTGAGACAGCTGAAACACTAATTCCCAAGACATTGGACATGAAGTTGTGAATAATAGTGACCCTGAGAGATGGTAAACCAGTGAGGCAAGCAGTGCAATCACCCCATCTTCCTGCCTGGAGAGGGTGTCCAGGCCATAATGCAAGGCAGAGGAAAAGAGGAGAGCCTGGCACCCCCTGGGCTGGAGAGGAGGAGCAGGGAGTGCAAGGAGACTGTGCATTGTCTGTAGCAATGGCAACACATCACTGTGAATTTACTGACTTAAAACAAAAAAAAAAAATTGTGATCTACAATTCTGGAGGTCAGAAATCCAAAGCAGGTCAGCATGGTTGCATTCTCTCTGGGGTCTCTAGGAGAAGCACCTGTTCCTTGCCTCTCCCAGCTCCCAGGGGCCTCCTGAAGTCCTTGGCTCCTGGTGGCTTCCCCATTTCCCAAGCCAGCACCAGAGTTCCGTTTCATCTCTTTTTTTCTGTCTCAGACCCTCCAGCCTCCCTATTATAAGGACCTGTGGAATTATATTGGGCCCACCTGGAAAAATCCAGGACAATCTCCCCATATCAAGATTCTTAGTTTAATCTTATCTATGAAGTCCTTTTTTCCATATAAGGTAAATCTCCTAGGTTCTGGAGCTTATGTTGCAGACACCTTTGAAGGGTAGGTAACCATTATTCAATTCAGTGCCCCAAAAGCCAAGGCAAGAAGAATTTTCAGGACAAAGTCTCAGGAAGAAGAG
Organism: Phataginus tricuspis; assembly: GCA_029783875.1. Taxonomy (NCBI): domain Eukaryota; kingdom Metazoa; phylum Chordata; class Mammalia; order Pholidota; family Manidae; genus Phataginus; species Phataginus tricuspis. Next base: position 41,305,468 of record JAQQAC010022866.1, on the reverse strand, counting down.
ATGCAGAGAGTGGGAACCCCATGGGTCTGGAGAGGAGCCCCCAACATATACAGCAGAGACTCCTTCTTGAGTGTTCAGCTAAGTCTTGATCATTGTGTTCATGTCCAGAGAAGATCTTGGGTTGAGGGAAAAGCATTTCAACAGGAGAAGAGAGAACGTTCCCATGGGCTCACTCAGCGCTGGGGAGAGTGCCTGTTCCCATCGGCCTCAGGAGAAAAATCTCATAAGTTATGGTCATTGGGTAGACTACACAAAGAGATTTCTGCGCTACATTAATCACCACTCTAATCCCCCTGAAGCTTGAAAGTAAGAGTCAAAAGAGTCAAAGTAGTTCCATGTAACTTAATCACATACCAAAACAAAGCTCAAGAATGTTTTTACAAATACAAAGATATCTCCCACCCAAAAATTTAAAAATTCACCATGAAAGGTATTCAGTCAAAAGTTACTAGGTGTGCAAAGAAGGAAAACACAATCCATAATCAGGGGGAAAAAAATCAACCAATTGAAACAGACCCAAGAATGATTCAGATGATAGAGTCAACAGACAAGGACATTAAACCAACAGTTACAGTTTTGTTCTGTATTCAAGAAGCTGGTGGACAAACTGAACATGTGAAATAAAGACATGGAAGATATAAAAAATTCCAAATTAAACTTCCAGAGGTGAAAAAATATTATCTGAGATTAAATTGACTAAATGGGATTAAAAGCATTTAGACATGCAGAAGAAAAGATTAGCAAGCTTGAACCACACAAAGAAAAAATGAATTTTCAAGCATGAAAACAGTATTAGTGAGCTATGGAACAACTTCCAGCGGCCTCATATACATGTTATTTGAGTTCCCAAAGGAGATGGGGACAGGGGAGGACAAGGTATTTGAAAATATAATGGCTGCAAATTTTCCGAATTTGATTCACACTATAAACCCATAGGTCTGAGGAGCTAAACAAGTGAAAGCACAAGAAACATGAAAACTACATCAAGATGCATCACAATCAAATCACTTAAAACCAGAGATAAATAGAAAACAGTAAAACTGGACAGAGGAAAAGGCACATTACTTGAGTAGGAACACAAATAAAGATGACAACAGATTTCTCATTGAAAACAATGCAAGCTGGAAGACAGTGGAATGACATCTTTGAAGCACTAAAAGTAAAAAGGGCTAACCTGGAATTCTTTACTAGTGAACATATATTTCAAAAACTTCTTAGTAATTACATCATTGGTGATACTTTCTATTTTGTTATTCTGAAGTTCTTCTGTCTGTATAGGATGAAGCAAGTCATTCACTATGTTAGCATCACTAAAACCCAGAACTGTCAGCATTGGAGATGAGGATACAGATGTCACATGAGATGACTTAGAATAGAAATCTTGTAGTATAGAACTTGAATTGTCAATGTTAATAAGAGCTCATGATATGTTTTGCCTAAAAAAAAATATATGTACAGCTATGTTTAACCAAAAGGCTTGTATCAATGAAAAGGAACTGAGAGTCCAGAAATAATCTATACTATATATATTGATCTTTGGTCTATTGATTTTCAGAAATGATAATATATGAAGGATAAAGAACAATATTGTCAACAAATGGTCCTGGGACAACTGGATATCCACATGCAAAAGAATGAAGTTGGGCTTCTGCCTCAAACAAAAACAAAAATTAACTCAAAATGGATCTAGGACCTAATTATAAGAGCTAAAATTTCCAGCTGTCATAAGAGGACATAGTCATGACTCTGCATGATTTTGTACTGGTCAGTGGTTTCTTCAACATGACATCCAAGCACAGCAGCCAGAAAAAAAAAAAATACATAAATTGGATTTCATCAAAATAGTGTTTGTGATTTAGAGGACACATCAAGAAAATAAAAGACAACTCACAGAATGGGAGAAAATATTTTCAAGTTCTATTTTCAATGAAGGCCAAATATCCAGCATATATAAGGAACTCCTACAACTCAACCATAAAAAGACAACCCAATTTAAAAATGGACAAAGGATCTAAATAGACATTTTAAATAAATGAGCAATAAATGACCCATTTTACCCATATTTAAGAATTGATTAACAAGAATGGCCCATTTTGCCCATTATTTTTTAACAATTAACAAATGGGCAAAAGGATCCAAATTGTCTTTGTATGATTCTCCAAAGAAAGTATACAAACTGGCAATCATGACGTCAAAAGAGATTCAATATCATTAGCCATCAGGGCATGAAAATCATAACCACAACGAGATGCCACTTCACATTCACTAGAATGGTTAAAATAATAAAAACTAACAGGAAATAGACAAGTGTCACTGAGGATGTGGAGAAACTGGGACACCTCCACATTGTTGGTGGGAATATAAAAGTATAAAATGGTGTAGCCACTGTTGAGGATAATTTGACAGTTCCTCATAGGTTAAACACAGAATTACCATATGATCCATATGATTTTGCCTACAGACACATATCCCAAAGAACTAAAAACAGGTTTTCAAGGAAAACCCACACACAAAGTCATGGGAACCCTAATCACAATAGCAAAAGGCGGACACAAATCCAGTGTCCATCAGCTGGTGACTATGAAGTGGTACATCCACACAGTGAAATATTATTTAGCCACAAAAAGAAATGAAGTACTGCCACACACTACCTGTGGATGAATCTTAACAACATTACAGTAGGTGAGAGAAGTCAGACACAAAAGACCACATTTTATGATTCAATTTCTGTAAATGTCCAGGATCAGCAAATCCATAGAGACAGGTGTCAGATTTGTGATTCCAAAGGGTCTGGGCAGAGATGGAGAGTGACTGCTGAATGGATGCACGCCTTCCTTTTAGGGTAATGAAAATGTTCTGGAACCAGGTGGGGCGATTCTTGTGCAACATTGTGAATGTAGTAAATGCCACTGGTGTGCTTTTATGTCAGGTGTATTTTGCTACCCAAGAAGTCATAGTGAATAGTAATCAATGTATACCACAATTACTCTACAAGACAGAACAAAGTTAAAAAACATCTGGAGGAGGAAGTAGCTAAAAGGTATGGATAAAATGAGATGAGTCCTGAGTTGACAGTTGTTGAAAATGGATGCTAGACATACATGGAGCTTCGTGGCACTGTTTTTCCTATTTCTATTCATATATCCATACCCCAGAATATATATGTAAATATACAAAAACTTATACCAAACAAATAAAACAAATTATACCAAGGAATTAGTGAATTTTGTTGATTTCTATTGATGTAATAAATAATCAAGGACAGCTCCTTAGAAAAAGAGTTCCCTGGGCTGTGATTTTAATGTAATTTTATCTGTAAAATTTGGTAAGCCATTTTCTCCAACTATATGGTTATTACTTGACAAGTGCCCAAAATTAAGTTTAAAAGTACAAAATGGTTAGCATAGTTGCAAAGTGAATATGGACTTTAGAAGTGGGGGCATAGTGTAGAAATAGTGTAAGTGTAGAAATGGGGGGTTAAGTATAGAAATGCAGTTGTAAGTGTAGAAATGGGGGCATAAGTGTAGATGCCTTTAAAATTGTCCAGGGTTTATCTCAGTGCTTCGTCCTCAATGAATATTGTTTTCTGAATTAACGACTGTTCTAACATGTGTGCCTGGCCCTAAACCTTACAGGATTATTGTGAATAATGGAGGACCATCAATTTTAGGTAATGCATATTTCCTTGTGAGGAATGCAATTACAACTGCTTTAAATGTTTTGAACCAATTAATTGATAAAAATGAATCTGTGCTTTTAAAAACAATTGACAAACTAGTCAAGTCAAAATAAGTCATGGAACTAAATATAGATTGCCAAATCCATTCAAATGTGCGGTTTTAACCAGGTGCTTAGGAATCATGTAGATACAATCTGAGAATTTAATTCATAATTTAAGATTTCAGTGCTGATCAAGTCATGTAATTTGGGGACAAAAGATGTGCCCATCTTAAATCAAATATGCGTTTCTGTACTTAGCCCATCAAATCATTCCAAGACTGGAGTTCTTTACCGTGGTTACGACCCCACCATTCCTGATCTCAGTACTGCATGAGAGTTCCAACTAAACCAGGCGGGCAATAGGGAGCTGGAGTGGTTCAACCCAGGAGACAAGTCTTGCTTCATAACCTCTGCCCAGCCTGCTCCCTGAAGCCCTCTGATCCTCCGCCTGTCTCCCCCTACCCCAAATGCTTGCCTCCTTTCTGCTTCTCCACTTTCCACCTCCTTTCTTCCAAAGGAGCTCCCTATACATTTCCTGAGCAGTGTGCCTGTGATCATCTTTGGTCTCTGAGTCATAACTGCTTTCCTGTTCTCTTCTTCACAGTTTACACAGCCTACAGGATTCCCTGTCTTCCAAGGTCTAACTCATTTGTGTATCTTTAAAAAATTAGAGCACTAACCCTTACAGACCATGGATGACCAGCATAGATAAAATGTATAATTGCACACATAATTGTAATGCTCCAAAACATTTGGAAATCAGAAAAGGAGGGCCACATGTTCTACCCACACAGTTTTGCTCAAAATATGACTGGTTGGCCAGAGGGCCTCAGCTGGAGCAAGCCTGAGGTATGCACACAAGATGACACCATGTGGGGTTGTCTGGGACGTTCCACCCTGGACCAGCGGCCCAAGGAGTAGAGGTCCACGCTGGGGTGGGCGTCACTAGCCACTCATCAGCCGCCATGATGCAAAGGGCTGTGGCGGGCTGACCCGCAGGTCGTTGTTTCTTTGACACTGAATGTTAGCTGCACCCCTACAAAAATGACAAGAAGGCCCTTTTCCCTTTGCGCCAAGAAAATGTGGTTATGCCCTTCCAGGTTAGGGAAAAGACAAGTGGAACTAATAAAAGAAGACCCCGCTGGCTAGGCTTTTGTTAGGTAAAGAAATAAAGAGTATGGGTTTGCTTTTTCTCCCTATTGAGTACAGCTATTTTCAAATACTCGCATATATGGAGACGTTGTTGAATATTAGTATAGTGTTTTAACATGACTTGGCTAATGCTAAAAATAAAATCTTTTTTCCCCCATATTTCAATGTGGTACAATTTCCTGTCTTGAAGAAAGATGGAAACTTTTACTTGGAAGATATATGGTCAGAATTTCCTGTAATACGGAATTAGCTCCAGTCAAAATGAACTATTTTACACTGCCATTATTACTCATTTACCAAAAATACTTTGTTCTGGGCTTAACATTTTCTTAATACTTTTAACTTTCCTAAGCACTTTCTCATCAAATGGCTGGTCTAGGCTCCCAGTCAGCCGGACAGCCGGAACATTCCCTGGCAGGAGAACCGGCGGAGGGGGCAGTGACAGGAGAAGGCCAGGGCCCACATCGCCTTCCGTTCGGTCCCATGCATCTTGGAAACGCGCAAACAAAGCACCACTTCATCACGTAGCTCATCAAATATCTAAGTAGGATTTTTTTAAGTGACAGAGGCAAACGTCGTTTGTCATATGATGACTGTGTTTGCCTTGACACTTGAAAAGTATTTCAGTAAAACATCACATGAAAATATCACATAAAAGACTCTTTTAATGCCATACCTTGACAATAGCCTTGCGCATGCAAAACTATGAGGCTCCGTTCTGGTTTTATTATGATATGATTATGATGTCATGCGAATTTCTAAAAAGCTCTATCTAACTGTAATTTCAAGACAGCTTCATTGCGTTAAGAAACAAAATAGTCAACATAACAGTGCATTAATTTGGGGGTTTTGACAGGAAGCCATAAAAACAAAGGAATGTGCCAAGTCACATCAACCTAGGATTTGGCTTCTCTTAGAGTGAGTCGTGTCAGGGCTCTAAAATAGAGACCAGCAGGAGATGCAAAATGGAGCCCAAGAATTTGAGCACGACTGACTGGAATTAATTAACGTGCCCACCAGAGCCTCCCATCCGCTGGCCTGACGGTGCTGACGTGCTGCCTCTCCAGATTCAGTTCTCACAGCGACACGCAGTCCCTTTATGTTACCCTACCCTTGAAGCCAAGGGGCGTGGTGCTGGCAGGCATTCCCATTCTCTACTTTGTGATTTTTTTCAACCCTGTATACTTATGGGTTTTTTAAATACTATCTTTTCCTGTTTACCATATGTCAAATTCTACATGAGCTGATAAAAACATGCAAAGGCCTTATCACTCTAATCTCCCAAAATAGGCTTTCCTCCCTCCTACCTCCTACACTTCATCAAGCCCCTAAGTACTAATTACTAAAATCTAAAATGCTCATCTGACTGAATTGCATTATGTGTCCATTTTTAAAGACCTCAATTCAATTATCCATACTAATATGGGCACCCAGAAAAAAAAACTTCCCTGTTTGTATTTTTCCATTATGCAGAGACTCCACTCTGGGACGGTTCAGCATAAAGAGGGCCCCCTCGAATGTAACCTGCTCCTTTCGAAGCAAGCCAGCACCCTCCTTGGCAGGAGTGAGCCCTGCTGCTCGCATCGACCCCGCAGCAGGCCACCCTCATCGGAGCCTGCTGCGATGCTCCTAACTCCACACTCCAGGGAGTGCTTCCCCGCTTGATGCTGGTAGCAGATTAAAGCTGTTCTAATTTTCCATCCCAGCCAAATAGACACATAAGCAAGCTGTTAGCCTGTCTCCGGATCACACAGGACACCATCGCCAGGCTCTTCCTGCTCCACTGTAGTTAGCACGTTGGTGAACATTTGCAAGTAAAATCCCAAGGAGTGGCCAGGGGGGGAGGAGGTGGGAGACAGAGGTATGAGAAAACCCGCTCCCAAATGCAAGGGCAGATTCCTGCCGAACTGGCAGTGAACATCGAAATGCACGTTCCCGGAATGGAGTAGAGAATGCTTGCAATAAACAGTGAAAATCCTGTCTGGTGAGAGAGAAAGAGGAAGAGAGAATGAGAGAGGGTCAGAGGGTCATCTTCCTGCATTTACAGTCAAAAACGGTTTGTCATGCTGTGTTCTCCACAAGACACCATCCAAACAGACAAAGGGAAACGGGAGGTGGAAGGCAGCTGGGTCTCGCCAGCTGGAGAAGACTGAAGGCTGCATCCTGGGATGGAGCCATAGGTCAGGACCCACGCTTGCCTGGGATGCAGAGTTGGGAGTCCAGTTTGAATGGATCCCCCAACCATTTACCCCAATAACATGCATGATAGAATGGTCAGTGAAGGTAAGAAGCATCTATGGGGAGGGGCTAAAGTTCACTGCATCACAGAAATTTGGGGGTGACACATGGGCAGATTTGGAGAAAAGAGTAAATACCAATGTGGGAAAATGCAGAAAGCCAAAGGAAGCTTACAGCTCAGAAACATAAGGAGCATGCCTGCAGCTCCCAGCGCCGAGTCAACAACATGAAGATGAGAGAAAAATAATTACATGTCTTGTTGGAACTAGTTTTTATCATCGTTGTGTTAAAAATTTATAATAAAAGCCCAGGTGCACACAACATTCTGTAGAGTGTGGCTTAGAACAAGAATGTACAGAACCTCTTTATTCCTTGTAAGAGTTCCTATAAAAATAGACTATGCGAAAGGACTATTTGTGAAAAAAGATGCGTCTAAGCATTGATTATTTGGCCTCGTATGATGAGATTTCTCTTGCATATATGTAATAGGAACTCCGACACAAAATTTTACATAGTTTTTTTTTAAAGGGCACCCTACCTTCAAAGACTTTATATCAAAATAAACAAATGTGATAATATTCTGCACATGAAGGCAATAAGTATATATAGTGTTACTGGGTAGAATTGTGTCCCCCTATCACACACACACACACACACACACACACACACACACAATGATATGTTGAAGTCCTAAACCCCATACCAGTGAATGCGACCTGGATCCTGGCTTTGTCCTCCACCCCTCTGCTCAGGACCTCAGCTCACTTATTTCTCTCACCCTCCTTTCTGGTGACTTAACTATTAGATGCTTCATTTCATCTATTCCTTGCAGTCCTGTTTCCAGTCCTAGGGAGGCTATAATGAGATGAAAATCTCTCAAAATTCCAGGAAAATGTAAATTAGCATCTTTCTGGAAAACAGTAAGCTGCAATAGCCTTACATATGTACATCATTTGGGACCAAGTATTTTTACTTCTAAGAATGTACCTGAAAGAATCAAATGCCGATACGTAGATGTTCATTTCAGAGCTATCTGTTGGATTTATGCATCTTTGACCCAAGTCCTCTTGCTGGTGCAGAATGTCCAATGCTGAGAAAATCTATTCCCATTCTTTTGGGGAGTCCTGGGTGGCATGTCCCACCTGCTTGTGAACTCACACACTCATTGTGTGTGTGTGTGCGTACCTGTCCCTTTTCTCTGGGTTCTCCTCAAGATATTTTCCAGGTGTCAGGAATTGTCTCAACACTAGTCCCTGGGCTTCTGAGGTTCCTGAACATGGTTGTTCTGGGACCAGGTGTCCTGCTTTGGCTGCGCATGGCTGCTGGCGATGGTCATGCCCACTGTGTGGCCCTGTGTCCACCACTGCCATTTCCACCAGGAATACCACGTAGGTGCAGCTGCCCAGTGGGGTCATGGCCGGGCATGTGCAGGGAGAAGTGAGGGAAAGGCCACCCTACAATTTGGATTATACCCCATCATCCAAGTTGTACAGGCTGTATGTGAAAGCATCTCCTTCAGGCTCTGTCACAGGCCTGTTTCTCTCAGAACCTGAGCGCTGGTCCACGGCAGGCGAGGCAGAAAGCCAAGGTAGAGCAGCCCCTCCTATCAGCACCCCTCACTCTTGAAGGGCTCTGGCACGGACATGGACTGAAGCGTTCAGGCCTTCGTGGAAGTGGCGTGTGGCTGGACACATACAGACTGGACACAGTTTAGGCTCTTGGTGGGACATCTACACACTTAAAATAATAGACAAAAAAGGTGTGATAAAAAATAGGTTAATTAAAAGCATGTCATGGAGTAGGATATAGCCACTAATAGCACTTGCTTTTAAATAAATGGCAAAAACGTCCTTGTTATTAACCTAGTAATATCAGAAGTATGATCTCACAAGAAGTGTAAATATTCATATATTATGAATAGAAAATGCACACTAGAAAGAAATACATCAAAATGCTAACAGTCACTCTAGGTAAGGGGTGAGGCTGATTTTTTAATTGTTCTTTAACTTCCATTTTTTCAGATGCATAATGAATTTTATAAAACTTCTGTAACATGTGTACATTTTCAACCAGAAAAATACAAGCTCATGAAAATTACCCACTTACTCTCCTCCTGTCCAGTCACTCGGGACTCTGAGGGGAGCGGGCAGGACATTTAGTCCTGGCCCTTCAGGGTCTCCCTGCCTTCGCCCCCAGGACCATGGAGATTGTAGGGCCTATGCGGGGCTACCCACACTCCCCTTTGTGACTATCCCACTTGCATGTCCCCACATGGAACCTGTGGTCCAAAGCGACGCCCAGAGCTGGCACTGCAGGGCTGGCCCAGCTTCCCAAAGTGACCCCAGCAGCCACGTCCCAGCCACACACTGGGCCCCGGGTGGGGTGGGCTCTCCATCGCCACTGGGTTTTGTTCCCTTTTGAACCTGAAACAGCTCCCTCTTCCCTCGTATTTCCGCAAAGCCTCCTCTCTCACCTCCGTCCATGGACTCTACTCAGGTCAGAGTTTTCACTGAAGACAGAAAGCTCAGCCGTCTCCCAGCACCGTGGGCTTTGCCCCGCGAAAGCCCTGGGAAGGAACTCAACAAGCAGCAGGACGGGAACAGGAAGAGGAAAGGCACTGAACAAATACAAGCAAAAACCTCAGTAAACAATTCTGCCGCCTTGTTGTCGTCATAAGACAACACTGTGCACCTTGAGTTGTATGGAGAGAAGCTGCACTGTGAGAATTCGGAGTTCAGAACCAGATGGATGAAAGGAATGTGGCTGTGTCTGCCCAGAGCCCCCAGAGTGGGGCTTGCCCTGACCACGAGCTGGCAACCCCACAGTTAGGCCAGAGTTCAAGCTTATTCTCTAGCGCAGCATGGCAACTGCTCACGGCTTCAACCTTAGAGGATCAAAGCAGCAACTTGTATTTTTTAACTAAAGTTGCCATTTTCTTGGAGTGAATAATCCAAACATTATTCTGATCACTTCGTATCTTCTGTTTAGCATTCTCTCTCTCTGATGGTGGCTGGGGTATGTTATCAAATATGCAAACTCTTCAGGATGTGCATCAAGGGCAAACGAACCTTCAACATTTATCCACCATAATGAACTTTGAAGAACTAAGCCTGGGAACATTTCCTTCTACAGGGCGGAGCCCCCTGTGATGTACAGGGTCTGACAGAGCCCATGTCGATTTGGGATTCTTGTGGGCAATAGAAAAACCCCAAATTGCCCAACTCTTGTTTCCATTCAAATTGGAAGCTTGAAAGACTTCTCCGAATACATGGGGATGAAAACAAAATCGGGAAAAGAACTGACCTGTGACTCTATTCCATCAGCCCTTTCAGAAAGATTTTGTGGAAAAGGAAATATACATATGAAGAAAGATCAGATTAGTTGGGAATGCAAAGAGGAAACACATTTCCAAAATACCGTAAAACATGTGAAGAATCCATTTAACATTTCTGAAGCTGTCTTCTAGCACTGGGGGGATTATGGGAGGACATGCGGCCTCTATCTTGCACCCACGGACATCACAGGATGTCCCAGGCTTCTCTCAGGAAATGGGCATTCAGCTGCAGTTAACCGATTTTTCTTCATCAATCATACATTGCTGAAGTGATGTCCCTCAGTCTCCGTCCAGTCTTAACGAAGCTACGGCTGAGAAACCCTCTGCTACCCTCATTAGTTATTTGGGAGACAAAGTTTCTGCAAGCACTGCTAATGTCCCCTACCAGGCGCCTTGTGTTCTCATCATAGGTGACCGCCAGTTTGGAGGGACGATTCCACCACTGCCCACTCACAATCGGCAAAAAACACAGAAGTGTTTAGCTTGGGTGCGAATTTGTTAGCACTGCTCTGAAAAGCAAAAAACGGTTTAGATTGGTTAAACCTGTGCTGAATTAGGTCCTAAGAAAGGAACGGTCTCTTAGGGGGTTAAAGGGTTTAAAAGTGGTTTGGCCAACATTCTAGACACACATGCACAAAATAAAAAGCCTTTCTTCTAAAAGGAAAGTCATTTTAGAATGTGGCAACCCTCCGTAAAGAGGACAATAAGTTCATCTGCTGCATTTTAAAATAAAGTTCAGTGATATTTTAATTTGAAAACACCCCTCAAATATGCATTATGGTCCCCATCTTTCTTGTGAGGCACTCTCCATAGGGACTCACAGCTCATGGCGAAGGAAAATTCTTATACTAAAAGTATAAACTGCTGGGAAAACCTTTTTTATGTTGTACAACTGTGATAATGAGTCATTTTAAAGGAAAGCGATTAAATTAAATAAATACATTTTAAACACTGTAACTAAAGTTCTGACTTGAGACTCAGAATGGCACCATTAGTCTTAGAATTCCCATGACTCTGAATCCCACTCAGACAATCTACTTGCTACTTGTATAACATGGGCTACCCTCAAGATAATAAGCCACATTATAACTGCCTAATTTATATAGCATTCCACAAATACTATATCATTTGACACCTAGGGAAACCTATAATATGAGTAGGGCAGATATTATCCCACCTTCATATGTAAAGAAACTGATACTCACAGAATTGAACCAACCTAAGATCACAGAGCCAGTCAGGAAGACTAAGCCTGGACTTGTCTGACCCGTGATCCTAGTCTTAAAACTTTGAAACAATCCACCACATCCCCCAGGGTTAAAATTTTAATCCCAAAGTCTCACCTCAGATCTTCATGGACATTACACCTGATTCCACTCGCTCTTCAGAGCCGTGGACTCACATCCATGGTCAAGTAGAGCAGACATAACAGTATATATATTTAGAATGAAATTGAAACCATCTTCTCTCTCAGGTTCTTAGATAAATTTGTTTTCTGGCTAATGGATGGCATAAACTGAGTAACATTGCAGTGAACCATCCTATGACCCAGAGAAATTGTGTAATTGATTTGATTTTGGGAAATGGAAAAGGAACATCTGAGCTACGCATTCAGTTCTCTGTGGGGGAAAATGCAGTAACAGTGTAGATATAAAACACTGAGACTATGGATTAAAAACATGAGACTGATTCTCCTGGTTAGGACTGGAGAAGAATACCTCTAAAAAATGAGTGCTAAGGGAACTCAGTACAAATGATGACCAACCGCGGGGAGTAGGGGAAATTCCGAAGTGCTCGCTATCCAAAACATCAGTGAGGACGCCCTTCAGGTCTCCGCACACACAAAGGGCAGAAAGCTTCTTAGTGGGGGATAAAAGAGTGATAACAAAAAGATTTATTCATAGCTTGTGATTAGACACTCAGCAAAGTGTTTATCAATTACCATCATTACATCTTCCCCACAACCATAAGTTGCATGTATTTGCCCCATTTTAGATGGGAAACAGAAGACTACATAATTGATAATATTTTACTGACATCACAAAACTGACAGATGATTTGCGCCTAGTCCTGTCTAATCCAGAGTCTGTGCTTTTAATCTTACTGCTCTCCTGGGGTTTAAACAGAAACAGTGTTTTAAGGATTGGGCAGAGAATCACACAACACCAGCTTATTTTTTCACAATATTCTTGTCAATCTTAAATCTTTATTATCCATTATTTATCTATTTGCCTTAAGTTTTTTCCCCTACTTATAATAAATATCTCAGAAAGCTATAATAAATTGAACCTCATCATGCCTTAAGTGTAAATTAATTTCTCCATGGTCTTTGGTTGGGGAAGCGGGAAGCCGAGCTCCTGGGGGCCTGCATAATTGGAGGGGCTGTCACAGGAAAGCCGTGGAAGGACAGTAGCGGATGGGGTGGGAAGGGGAGTGAAAGTCAGCCTCACCTTCCATCCAGGCAAGATGGGCCGGTGCCTGTAGAAATGATCCCGTCAGTTCAGCAGCACAACAGCACACAACTGTGCTTCCTATTCACAGTATTTGCTTTCCACGGGGCGAGGTGGGGCTGTGGGGCTCTCACACAGGGAGCTGAGGGCTCTAACCTGGAGGGGACACATGGCGGTCTGTTCACACTGCACTCGTCAGAACTGATCATGTGGTCACACCCAAACACAGAGTGGCCGGGAAATGCCAGCCTGCTCTGTGTGCAGACAGCGGAGAGCCAGAAAATTCCATGACAGCGCTAATGACTTCTCTCAATATTTACCTGCTTCTCAATGGGGTCTGGATTTGGCACCCTTACTTAACAGCAAATCCGAATGCATTTCAGTTCATTCCCCATTTGCTGTTCATATTGCTTCTGAAAACTGTTGTTTTCTCAGGTCAGCTTCTCTTTCATTACACAGATGTATCGTACAACCAGAGTAAGTCAAAAATATCTTTTAAACATGTTTGGGTTGAGAAATAGCATGGCTAATCATGGGCCCATATTTGTGATATGAGCGTTTGTCATCTTTATCAAAGACAGAGTCTTGTCTGCTACTTCAATTATGTTCCTTCTTTACACATTATCTTATCAGAGGCATTGTCTGAGATCTTAAAATCATGAATTTGTGATGGATGTGAATGATTCATCTTATTGTAATTTTCTGTGAATGTTATGATAGCCAAGAGGAAAGGGAAATTCATTTGTATGCTGTGAGATCTGAAAATCAAACTTCACTTTAAAAATAACTTTTATTGCCATCAGGTATTCCTTTTGTGTCAGTCCTCACTGTAATGAGAGTGTGATGGACCCTTTATAATGAGTAATATCTGAATCATGCTGGAAGATGTCAAAATAAAGTGAAGATTTCAAAAAAGAAGAATTTCCTATAATTTTCCAAAAAAAAAAGCAAGTGTTATTTCAATTTTAGTAAGCAAATATTCCATTGCCCGTAAGTCATGGGCACATATATCATCATTTGTAGTTTGTTCAAGTGATCAACACTTTTGTAGACATGCTAACCCTCGTCCGCCACATCTGTATCTATTGCTGCACACGGTGATTAGAGTATTAAGGCATAAGAAGCATCTCAGCCCTCCAGGGTCTTACATTCTGGTTAGGAAGAAAAGACATTGGTAGGTGAATGGATAAAGCGGGTGTGGTATATACAATGGAATATTACCCAATCATAAAAAAGAAAAGAAATCTCACCGTTTGCAACAACATGGATGGACCTAGATGTTATTATACTGAATGAAATAAGTCAGACAGAGAAAGACAAATATCATATGATTTCACTTACATGTGGAATCTAAAAAACAAAACAAATGAACAAAAAAAACAGAAATAGACTCTTAAACACAGAGAACAGATGTGGTTGTCATGGGGGGATGGGCATGGGACAAAAACAAGAAAAAACAAACCGTCATAGGTCAGGTTTGGCAGAAACAAAACTTGAGATAAGAATTCATGAGCAATTATGTATTTATGGAGGAAACGATCCCAGGAGAGGCTGAGGAACTGAAGGAAGCAGGGCAGGGACCGGCGAAGCGAGGACGTGATTTCAGGCAATTTCCACAGCAGGGACCTCAGCCTAAGGCGTAGGATAAATCTGAAGTGTAAACTATACCAAATGGTCGTCTTTACCTACACAAAGCAGCTGGGTTCCCCCACGCCCAAAGCCACAGTCACTGGGTAAGGTCTGCATCACGGGAACCTCCCCTCTAAGTGCTTCCGGTTCTCTGCGCGTGAATCAAACCCCAGGAGGCCAGGGCAGGTTCCAGAGGAGTAGCAGGCAGTGGTCACTGGAGGCAAAAGCAGCCAGATGCTGGAGCAGGGTCCATGAGGGAGGGGTTCTGGGGCTGTGGGAGAAGCACCGGTCCTGTCTACCACAGTCTGCCCCTTGGTCGTTCAAGTCTACCCGTACGAGGTCACCTTAGACAGTCATGGCAGCGTCAAGATGACAACTAGTCTCCACTGCCGGGGAAACTGGTCGAAGGACGGTACTGGGATAACCCACTGCCCCCGTCACTGAGGCCAGTCCCAGGGTTGTAACTCACACCCACCTTTTCCCTTCATGGGACGTTTCTGTCGGCTCCCATGAGGATTTTTCACTGGTTTCCCTTTCAATTTCCTTCACCAGTTTTACATGTCAAATTTGAATAACATCAAATAGATTCAAACTTCCGGTTCTTCCTTTCAGTTGACCTACTCTTTGAGGAGAAAGACCCCATCCACGAGAAATATCTAAGGTGTCATTAAAGGGAAGAAAGCTGGTGAGATGGTATGGCTAAAATTGTATGTGCAATGATCCCCAAATATTCAAAATAAGAGTATATCAAAAGGATTTTAAAAATATGAATTTGCTGCTTGTTCACTCAAAAAAAAATATATGTATGCAGATAGCCTCGTCTCATAAAGTCTCTGGCATTTCCTCCTGGCTCGTCCCATCAGGCAGCTGTCTCAGAGGCCATGTCCAGGCAGTCAGCGGGAGAGTGGCTGTGCTGCAGGGCCTCTTCTCACTTATGCTGAGCAATGGGCCTTCCACAGAAAATGAGCTGCTGTTTGGTATCAGCCTGTAATAAAAATAGCATACTGTAACGTAAGAATGGCAGAACTATATTAAGTATATATCTAATATAAATTAGCTCTTGGAATCAGATTAGTAGTGATATCCCTCTCATTGGTTTGAGGGTTAGATGGGCACTTCTGGGCTAGCTAAGGAAACCTGCACCATGTATATTTTTGTTTCTATAAGAAAATTAATTTAGGTCCTAAAGGATTTATTTGCAAATTCACCCTGGCCACCGAGACTTCTGTAAATCAGAGGTCGTTGTATTACCCTGTGGAACCAGCTATGAGGCACCGAGCTTACTCACACCTCATCCCCCTGCCTTTGCTTGTAAAGGGGCCCTGAATTCGAATTCTCTTCCCAAACCAACCTAAAATGGGTAACAGCAGCTTTAAATAGACATCCATCCAGTGGGAGAGGAGGATGTTCCTTGTCTGTAGTACCAACACCTTCGGTCATTTCCGCTTAATTTTATTTACATCACCATCCTACCGTCCCAGGGCAGAACCCAGAAAACTGTTATTCTAGTATCTGCGTAAGCAGGTGGCAGGCCCACCAATCACAACAGGAAGGTGAGAGACAGCTGCCAGCACAGGAGCCCATCACCTGGCAGATGTGGAGGCAATGTTTTTAAGGAATGGTTGGTATTCATGGCATGTCTGCCTCTCCTCTGAGACCTTTGAAGCCAAAGGTCAGTGTGCATGGCTCTCACTGGAAGGCCTTGCACTGGGCAGGCTCCAGCTGCTTCCTCCAAAGCCTGGCTCTCTGGCATTCCCAGTGAGGGTGCAGACTACCTAACCCATTTTAAAAGTCCTTTTTTTTTTTTTTTCAAGAACTCTGATTCTCCAAAGCCTAGAATGTGTTCCCTGCATGATGACACTACAATTCTATGCCACACTTTGCACTGCCGGCTCCAGGTTGTTCTTCACTAGGAGTAAGGGGTGCTTCACTAAGTCCTTGACAAACCCAGGATAAAATGTGCTCTTCCAGCCAATGCAGGGCAAACTACTGGATGACCCTGGCCTTTCCAGCCATCTGAGGTCTGCCAGCCCCAGGTCCTCCTCACTGGACTCCCCTTCCTTGCTGGGACCCATGCACTCATTCTGGCCAATGCTGGCCTCTTTGGTGACTCTCTGACTGAGGTCACTGACAACCCTTAGCCAGTTCTAACTCACCGCTGCAGGGAGTGTCCACTGCCAAATCTGCCCCTCTGGCCTCTGAGGTGAGGACACGCCCATGACGCACAGTTCTGGGCACCTGGACGGGCATCCTCCGTGTGGCAGGTACAGCTTACTTCCCAAGTCCTTCAAAGACCTGGATCCAGTCACAGGCAGCAGCGGGTCCCTCCGCTGGTGCTCTTACAACACACGTGCAATAGGGCTATTTTTAAGTTAACAAACAAGACAAACGATCACATTTAAATTTCTCTGGGTTTTGTTTTGTCTTATGCATTGTTTTGTGTTTTGTTTGGTTTTCTCGGCAGGCCCTCTGAAAGCTCTAAGTGAGCAGAACCTGAGGTCCTGGTGGAGGAAGGTCAGCATCCACAGGAGAAGAAAAGGTGCTGAAATGGCCCCTGCTCTGCAGGCAGGATGGTTTGAAACCATCTAAAGTGCAGAGGAAAAAGGGACACAGGTCTGGATGGAGGAAGAAAGAGGGACACAGCTGTGGGAGAAGAGTCATGCGCAGGGGGATGTTGCTGTGCCGGGGCCCAGCACGAGGAGGCAGGCCTGAAGGGGAAGCCTGGCGCAGAGGAGGACAAGGTGCAGAGGCCTGGACAAGCTCCAGCTAAGGAAATGTAACACTGGCCCAAAGGGAAGGAAAAGAGGGAGCAACGGTGGAGAAGGGATTGGAGGAAAAGCAATCCACTGTCCAAACATCTCATCTGACCACTACATAAATTTATAGGCCAGTCCACCCACTGCACATTTATTGGTTTTCCATAAACTCTTCTGAACTCAGTGATTTTAGTTATTTTGGGATCTTGGCAGACCCTAGCATCCCTCGGGAACTGTGGCAGAAGTGGGAAGCTGCCAGGCACAGTTGGAGCTGCCATGTGGCCAAGGAGGTGGTCCCAGGTGCCTGCCTGGGCTTATGGCCGCCAATGGCTGTGGTCGCTGGGACTGATGAGCTGAACATGCAGCCTGGGATGAATCGTGGTCCCCCCAGAAAGACACATTTCTGTACTAAGCCACAAGGCTCAGGACGCGGTGACCTTAGTTGGGAGTACAATCACTGCACATACGACTGGTTAAGGTGGGGCCGTGCTGGGGTGGGCGGACTGCTAGTCCGGTATGACCGGCATCCTCATAGGAGGACCGAGACGCACAGGGATCGGGCCACGTGACAAGGAAGGCAGAAAGTGAAGCGTCGCGCCTGCAACTAGCGCTGGCAAGGATGACCGGCAAACCCAGAAGCGAGAAGAAGCAAGGGTTCTCCGCTACGGGCGTCAGAGGGAGCGGAGCCCTCGCAACCCTTAGTGTCAGACCCCCATAGTCCTGAACTGTGAGAGAACAAGCTTCTGACATTCTGAGCCCCCCTGTTTGTGGTCATTTCTTATGGCAGCCATAGAAAATGAACACACCCAGAACAGGACACTTAACAACTTCTGATAATGCAATACATGGATTCAGGTACATGAGAGTGAAAATGCAGGATTAGACAATAATTATTTTTCTGAGCTTAATTTTTGTTTCGAGTATATGATTTCCCTGCTTATAATCAATTAAATTATATATTGCTCCTGCCTGAATTTTTTTCCCCTAAAAAGCATTTTTATTACTCTTATTGTGTTGGGTAGCAGCAAGAGGCTGTAAATAGGAAGCAGATGTTAAATAAATGAAAAAATCTAAGAAGACCAACATAACTTTGCACTAACCCCACCCAAATTACTGCCGCATATGATTTCAGAAATTCAAAAGGGAACCGACACATCAGTAGCCAGCCACAGTGCCCTGGGACGTGCACCAGCTCCAGAGCAGTCACTCTGTGATTCCTGAGCCTCTTATTTCCAAATGGGTAATCCCTAAGAAAAGAGGAAATCAGTAGTTGATGCCTACAACAGAATTCTAAGGTGGATACTATCTGTTGGGACACATGGCCAATTAAGAAAGATTCAAGGAATTGTATATCATGGTCTCTTAAGAGAACATGGAAGAAATGCCATAGAGAATGAGGTCCTCAAACAGGAGCAGAAGAAGACACGGGGGCTGCTGTGAGCTTGTCCTTAGCAGTAGGCGGGAGCAGCAAGATAGAGCCATTCCTCAGACCCAGCATTCAGAAACCCCACGGCCAGTTGTTTAAAGCTGCCCGAACTCCATCGTGCCAAATGTAACTACAGTATCAGAATGAGACATTTGGATTTCAAAAGTCGAAAATTACAGGTTAACTACATTTTAAGTGAAGAGCTTGATTTATTTCTGCATTTTTAAAACAGAACCTGAAAATTAAGGTGTCAAGGCACATTCAGAATATAATGTTCTCCTCTTTACATGCACGTTCTGTCCACCAGGGAGCCACATGGCTACTTTCACTCCGACTTCTCGGGAGGCAGTGCATTAATTCGGGGGCATTTCTTCCTGGGGTTCAGAAGGAGTTTGGGATCTCTGTGGCTGAACTGAGAGGCCTCTTCCGGAGAAGATTCCAGAAGCCCATACCACGGACCGGCCCCTCCACTGCCCAGCACTCGGCCCTCTGCGAACAGGCAGACCCCCTCAGAGTCGCAGTGTCTTCTCAGCTGGCCTCCCTTAGTACAGAGCTCGCAGGACACTTGCATTTTCCATGCCAGTGACTTTGTTTGAAATTCTCTCTTGCCCGCACGGCTCTTCCTCAGTGGAACCACTCGCTGTATGTGGGGGCACCCCTACCTCTTGCTAGGGTAACCCCCCCATTAAGTTGAGTGCCAGACAAGCTGACACACACAGAATGAGGTGTTACAACTGAGCAGTTTGGATGATTTGAGACCTAAAGCGTGATGAACACTT
Organism: Phataginus tricuspis; assembly: GCA_029783875.1. NCBI lineage: Eukaryota > Metazoa > Chordata > Mammalia > Pholidota > Manidae > Phataginus > Phataginus tricuspis. The sequence goes on along the minus strand of JAQQAC010022866.1, from coordinate 41,285,984 downwards.
CAGCAGAAATCTTGCTCTCCCTTCTCTTCCCCACAGAGGCAGGGGCTGGCTCAGTGTCTGCATCGCTAGTTACCCACAAAACCTTGCCAGTAATAATTAACACCCGATCCAAACAGAGCACAGGCCTTTCAGAAGAAAAAGAAAGGCCTTACTGAACAGAAGAAAGACCCTTTTTTTCTGCTTTATTTTTAACCTGATGCGTCGCAGAGCACTGAATGTCACCAGATTGTCATTAATGTCACTTTTCCTCATGTTCCATATGTGATGTGACATATCATCTGACTAATGAAACTCGATGAACAATATGTCAACATAAAGAAGCATGCTGGGTCACAAATATGCTTGGAGAACGGAAAATTGCAGGGAAATGTATATTGAACGTGTTTTCCATAGGAATAAAATTGAGTTGCATAGTTAGCATCACACTTAGTTTAATACCTTGGAGACCCGAAGAACCAGCATACACTGTGGAACGACCTATAAGATGCACATTGTCAGCCTGTATTGGCAGCTCGAGAGGCAGGTGGACACACACCTGTAAGCACCGGCAGTGGGAAAACAAGGCTGTCTCTAAGAAGGCAAACAGCTGTGGACATGGCCCCGGCCACTTTAATAAAAAGTCTGAAAAATAGAAGAGTGCCCCATTATTTTGGTTTAAACATTAAGCAACATTGTTTTCCAACACTCTGTGCTCACTAACACCACAGGTACAGTGTTATGTAAAGACATGGCTCCGGGGCACGACTCCGGGCCTGGGCCTTGCCTCCTGGACCTGCCCTCGCGCAGGCTGACCCGGATGCTGACTGGTGTGGGCTGTCCTTTCTCAGCCCCTGGGGTCTGTGACCTGCTGCAGAGCCATGACCTTGGCTTCACCTTGACGATGCAGTCCACGTCCCCGGGGCCTTCTGCAGTTTGTCAGCAGGAGGGGGCGCTCCGGGCCCCTTCCGTCAACTCTGCCAGGACCTTCTCGGAAGCTTGTACTCCTTCCTCCTTGAACCCCAGCCCTCCACTGTGTTCACAGCTCTGAGTAACACTGTACATTAAAGGAAAGGGGTGCTGCTAACGGGCTGACCGTCTGTCAGTCTCAAGAGCCGTCTGTCTTTCAGCCCATGCCCCCACCCCTCTCACGGAAGGAGGTGGTTTTTCTCTCGCTGCTCACCTCACGGACACCTGGGAGGCCTTCCTCTTCCACCTTGTCTGGGCCCTGGTTTCACTCTCTTGCTCTCTGAGTCCAGAGCTCCCCCCTCACCCCCACAGCCCCCAGGGCTCTCTCTCCAGCCCCGCCCCTGCCCCTCCTCCCCTCCCCTCCTGTATCTCCCCTCTGTGCTCCCATCACTGGGCTGCTGGAGCTGGTGGGTGGTTAGATGGGACCACTGGCTCTTTAGAGCCCAAGTCCATGGTCTGGCTTTCGTTCTGCATTCCCGGCTGCTCAGCAGTCCCAGCTCCTGACCCCCACCTTCCCTGTCCTCAGGGAAGGGCACACACGCCTCCCAGCCTTAGCTACTGCTTCCTGTCCTCCCATCAGTGCCCTCTCCCCACCCACCTGAGGAATTTAGGTATTTGGCAGCAACCAGCATGGATCCACTTCCCTCGCATGTGAATGCTTCACCTACTCCAGGGCACTGCATGTCCCTCCAGGCAGGGGACCCTGACCTCTCAAGGCCAGAGCGCTCGCCGATGTCTGTCTGCTAACATCCCTGACTGGCGGCTCCTCCCTCACTCCTCCAAGCCCATACCTCCTGCTGTCCCCTGGCCATAGCTCATCACTCCTGCACCCCAGGAAGTGCTGGTCCAGCCGCTGAGTTAACACCACATCCACTCTGCCCCCAGGGCATTGCCAGCGCTTCTCCACCCATTCACCCATTCATTGAACTGCCCTTGATTATAGGCAGCGCCCTGTGCTCGGTGGTGGAAACGTGGCATACGGCCACGGTGCTTGGCTGTACGAGCATGTGGGCTAGCTCAGGAGATGCCTACCTAAATGCATCACTGCAGTAGAGAGAGCTGGTGGGGTGATTGGTTAAATAAAAAACGTAATGGGATTATATGGGAGGGACCTAACCTAATACTGCAGGAGTCAAAGCCAACACCCCAGAAACAGCAACCTGCAAGATGAGAGCAGAAATATTGTCTGGAAGCACCCAGGAGGGGAGTATGGTTGCCAAGCGCCGAGGCTTACAGGCAAGAGAGACAGACAGGCTTTTCAAAACGGCAGATCGACGTGGCTGGACCCCAGAGAACAAAGACGTGACCGGCAAGCTCCGAAGTCAGACTGAGGGCACCTAACCACACTGAAAGGTGTCAACTGGGGAAGGTCACAAGGGGACCTTCCTCCTAAAGGTCCCCTGACAAACTGCTGGGGCTGGCCAAGGCCGGAGGCGTGAGGCCAGCCGACGACTGGATAGTCACCCAGGTGTGTGATGGTGTTTCTTCCTGATCTAAGAACACAGCAATGAGAATAAAAAAAAAAAAGATGCAAGATACATTAGGAAGGCAAAAACAGCCAGACTCAATGTTTCCTTGGCTCCAAGAGAAGGAAGTCAGGCCAAATTCACTGGGAATGCCCACAGTCCTGGCGGGGCAAGTCCAAGGAGGGTAGTGCCATTGACCAGGGTAATATCAGGAGGAGCATTTGGAAGGAGCTCATGACAGATCCTTCCCAGTATTTTAGTAATTCACGCCTAGGCGGTCTCGCCCACGAGACCATAAGCTGCGTGAGGGGAGAATTCTTGTTCCCTGCACTTCAGGACGCATTTGCCAGCGCTGTGCCACACATCACACAGCACACCCCCAGGTGGATGCGAGCCCAGCAAGGGGAATGACAAGGGGGCCCCTGTCCTAAGCTTTCCTTCCTGAAGGGCGTTTTCAACTTTACACTTCATAAAAATAGCAGAAGGATTTGCCTTAGCTCCTTTGAGCTGCTATAACAAATCCCACAGACTGGCTGCCTTACACACAGCAGAGATTCATTCTCACAGTCTGGAGACTGGAAGTCTGAGACCAGGGGGTGCACGTGGTCAGGTGAGGGCTGCAGACCTCACACATGTCCTCACATGGTGGAAGGCCACAGTGCTCTCTGGACGTCTCCTAGAAGGACACTAATCCCACGAAGCTTCCGCCCTCATGACCTATTCGCATCCCAAAGACCACGCCTCTTAATGCTTTCAACTCCAGGACAAGGACTTCAACATAGGAGTTTGGGGCGGGGACACAGTCAGACCACACCAAGATTGATGGAGAGTGACTGAACCCCTTGACTGAATCACAACCACGTATATCAGGCTTCATTATAATTATACCAACAAACTATAAACCATCCCACGGGATTCTAATATCATTCTCCCCATGAAGTGGCTGTGAGAACCTAAGCACGCACGGCTAAGGCCACGACAGCGTTTCCCACGCCAACCACAATCCTTTAATTGTCCACCGCCCGTAGCCAGTACGGTAAACAAACGCCTCTTCCCAATTCCGGCCTTGGGTGGCTGCTTCCTTCGCACTGCTTGCCAATTGCTGTGGGCTTGGCCTCTGCAGACACTTAAAGTTCCCTGTAAATAGCCCCCAAAGACCTTTCCTTGCACTGGGTCAGCCCTGAGCTCTCCCTCTCAGCATTTGGTGCTGGCTGTTCTGCACGCTTTGTTTTCCCCTAGAATCCATGAATTGTGGTAAGGGGAGCAACATTTTAAGCCCCTTTTGGTGGGAAGAATCAATTCCTATATAAAATCTGATTGGGCAATATCATAATTTTTATGGGACGCCATGGACAATACCCAAAAGATGCGACTGCTTCATAGTGACAAATGGTCAATAAGGTAAAGGATACATTTGCATGTGTTAGATTCAGTCTGTTAAATGAATGAATTAACTAATGAACAAATGTAAGGAAATCCAACCAGCTCTAACCAGAGCTAACCTACTTCTAAACACATCTAAAATATATTTCTAGGGTTTTGGAAAACCCTTGATATTAGTCACATGATCCATCTCTCAATTCAAGCCAAGAAATTAGGAAAAGGAATTAAGTATTATGAAATAATTGCCATGTGACAGACACTTCACATTTGTTACCTGTTGAATCTTAATAGCAACTCCATCTCATAGCACCCCCATTTCACAATACTCGGAGGGATTCACTCACAGAGCTGCTCAAGTGGGGAGTCAGGGCGCAAACCCAGTTCTGCATGACCCCCTCCTTATAAAGGCTGTGCCCTAACATGGAGTGGGGTGCTTGGGGTTAATAATGATAGTTTATTTACAATCTTCTGGAGAACAATGTTTTCTATGCAACACTAGCAATCTGTATTTTACTAGAATTTTTTAAAACTTGATGAGAGCTATTGAGCCCTTTAATGAGGCTGCTTCTGGCTTGCATCTCCTATTGCTTGCTCTGCTGTCACTAATGAGTTTGGGGGATGTGTCCCTTTTGTGAGGAGACTTTAGAGCAATGACTCAAGCAATTTGTCATGTTTTCCTACGTGCAACTTACTCCACAGTTACCACTGTGCTTAATGGACTTACCAGGCGTTACTATGTGATTAATGGGAAATAATGTTGGGTATTTTGCAGTGGGTCCATCAGTAACCCTTGTCACCGACACACCTACCATTTAACCCTGTATTAAGATATTGTTGACTTCTATACATTTGCTTAAACAACAAAAGAAAGAACACCTTATTTTCAAATGATTTCATTTCACGGAAACCTAGAAAACTTGTAACACCAGATACCTGAGTTTTTGTAAACGATCTTCCAGCCCCAGAAGGAGATGCTGGAATTTACGTCAAATCATCATAATGGATACTTTGTTGTTCCACACAGCTAGAAAACAGATGTATTTACAGTTCCTGCAGCTGCAGGCCCACTATTAGAAAGCCAGATTTGTACTTCCTATTATATTTGTACTTCCTTAGTTAAATCCCAGCTCTCACTCCTGAAACACAAGTGGTAAAATAAGGGAAGGAAATCTGCATAAATGGCCAAGAAACTGGAAAACACATTTTTATCTGAGGATAAGTTATAAAACACTGAAAGAATTGGTCTGGCAATTCATAACTATGAAGAATTCCAGTTTGCTGAGGTGAAACTACTTTATGTCATGTTATAAATAGGGGCAATTAATAATTTAATTAACTATTGCCCTCAGGGAGAAGAGATACCACTCCCCACTAACTTATATCAGAAATATCGCAAAGTGTAGCTTCAGCCACCTGACCAGCTGACGGCTACGAAGAACATAAGCAAAATGATGACATCTCTATGACCCTGCAGAAGGCCAGTGAGTGTCCCTTTATTTCATAGCAATTGAATTTTTTTGCTGGGCACATGGTTATCCAGGATAAAAATTACATCTTCCAACCTGCCATTCAGCTAGGTATGGCCACATGCAGAAGTCCTGACCGAAGGCGTATGGCAGAAGTAAAGTGTGCAACCTAGCTGTTCTCCCTGCTGGCTCTGGAATGCGAGTGTGGTGACAAGACCTTGTGGCCACATGGGTCCCTCTGGGGCTGTGTACCAACCAGGTCCGGTCTGCTCCCAACAGTCCCAGTTAAAGTCACAGTGTCAACACGGAATCTTACGTGGAGAAATACATTTCTCTCTTGCTTAACCCCTGCCATGTTGGGGTTCTGCCCCATGCTTACAGACTGATGTCCTAACCAGGAGAAACACACGTCAGAAGCATGACTCTGGAGTAAGAACTGGGATGGGATGAGAAAGGTGTTGTTTCTTCCTCCTTCTCCTGTGTTCCTAACAACTCCAGAAATCCTAAGAAACAAGTGGGTAAAAATTCCACAGAAGCAGTTCTCCAGTATTCAAGCATATGTTTATATGTGCATATTTTACCTTTCTACGTGAAAGTTTGTAAAAAGTTTAGAAAGCCGTAAATACTGCGTCACAGCTCCCATTGGTGAACATACAGCTCCCATTCCTTTCCTTTGCACAAATAAACCCTTTGGGGCCTCCAGTAAATCGCAGAGGGCTGACTGGTAGACTAGACTACCTTAAATTATCTGGGACTTTGCTAATGTACAAGAGCTCTGGAAATATTTCCCACTGTGTTAACATGTTTAAGAGAGAAGTATGTGTCATTTCATAAAAAAGGGTGACCTGGATGGTACATAGTGACGTTTTCTGAGCTAAAATTCTGGATGCAGTCTATACCCATTTCAAAGACATGGCGAGTCCACCTCTGAGCCCACTGGGCTCCCCGGGCAGTATCCCAGCCCTCGGAGGGACAGGCATGGCGCTCAGATCCCGCCTCTCAGAGCAGCCGTGCTCTGGTGGGACCCCGTGCTCGAGGATCCGGGCTCTGCCTCAAGGACTCAGACACTCCCCAGGCTGGTGGTGACTCCCGCTCACTAGCCTTTGCACACCCCCGGATGTGGTGCAGTCTGCGGAGATGGAGTCACCTGGCCCACACTTGGAGACATTCTGAAACACCTGCTAAAATAACCTAAAATTAGTTGGTCAGATGTTCCAAAAGGATTAAAAAATTGTACTTCAGAAAATGAGGGCTAGAAAGTTCCCCAGTTTGCCAGCCCTCCCCACATGATGTCTTTCTACCTAATGTTTCAGTGGTGATGCAGATCCTACATAAATGGAGAAAAAAATGAGACAGCCAAATTTATTTTTACTTATGGACCTGAGCCAGAGTTTAAATGACTCCAGCAATGACACTTCCTTCCCATGGGAGCCTATTCTCTAGCCTAATAGATCTCACTCTTAGGAAATTTCTCTTATAATTCAGCATAAATTGTCCCTTGCTGAATTCCACCCCATTACTCCTAGTTAGGTGTCCTTGGACTACCTCAAACGACAACTCTCCGTCTCAGAGGCCTGTCCACTTCCAGGCAGGAGAGGAGAAAATGGGAGGGATGAGGGGAGAACAGGACAGGTCACCGACTCTGCCCTGGCTGAGTCTAATTAGTGAACGGCGCAGCCACAAACCGTTATCTGTGGACACAGATGGCAAATCTATTAACAGTGGGACTGGGTAATGTCAGAAAAATATTTAATTTTCATCCACTTGACATCTACTTCTTTGTAATTTCTCTGTTAGTGAGATAGATCAAATCATAAAGTTAAACACTAAAGATGTGGTAAAGATAAAGTCAGGGATTAAAGATCTGTCTGCAAGTTTTAAAATCATAGATTCAGCTCTATTCTTGGTTATTGATCATTCCTTCTTTCTACTCCCAGGACCCGGTTGTTTCATTAACGGACACTATTCAGTGAAGTGTCTAAAAACATCTGGATGTTTTATTTATAATCTCATCCATCACTCCCAACATGGCGCCTATGACATGGTTTGTCCAGAACCCGGTAACCAAGGCTCATTAGAGCAACCAATGGAGTCAGTGGGCGTAGCCACAGGACAACGTGGCCAGATACCAGCTGTACTTAGCGCAAGCGGGAACCCAAGCGATGAGTCCTTCTCAGAAACATGTCTGATGTGGGACTGACAGAGTCAAATCAGTCTCCCTTGGGTGTCTGGCCTGAAATATGTAAAACTTAGGAGCAATTAGCTGCCACACCTTCTGTGTGGTGGACAAAGAAGGGCAGAGGGTCCATCTGTAAAGGTCAGGGTGGATGAGGAAGACGCAGAATCGCCAGCCAAGGGACGTAGACTCAGCCAGACCCCAGGCCCTGCTGCCATGGGCTTCTCGGACTTGGTAGCGACCTAGATTTTGCTTTCATGAGGAATCTCAGAATTGTAATGATGTATGCCATCTAAACTAAATTAGTGTTCTTTGCACCACAAAGAGTTCCTGTTGATTGAGGAGGGAGCTGTAGAGCTGTGAGCAGAAGAGCAGAGACTCGCCTCCAGGTCTTTCGGGCTCAAAGCTGGGCTTTTTGTCGCCATGGTGTACTTACCGCCCCCGGGACTTACAGTGCCCGCTGCACAGGGCTCAGGATGGCAGTGGGGACGGGCGCGTCCGACTGTGAGCCCACTGGCCTCTCCTGGGTAGACTCAACGCGAGCGACCCCGCAGCTCACCGACCCTCTCCAGCCCCGGGTTTCCAGTCGTTGCCCTTGACCGACTGCTTCCCAGTGGGAGTTTGCGTGTCCGCAGTCAGCTTCGGGTTGGAACTCCCCAGAAGTCTCTTAAACTACTTACATCAAAACTGCTTTTGTTCTCCGCTGCCCTCGGACCAGATTTGTGTTTTATAATGGAGAACACAGCAAGCGCACAGCCAGGATATCCGTACACACAAGAACTTCCAGAACGGGGCCCCACAGCCGTGTGGGCGGGGAGAGAAAGGCAGCCACCACGGGGCCATGTCTGATGTCACAGCAAAAGGCAGAGCTGTCACTGACTATCAGCCTTTTTCCCAAAATTTCCCTCCCCATTCATTTGCAAGAGTCTCTGTAATGCTGCTTTCACAACATACACAGTGCTTATGGGAAACGGATTTCTCTGTAGTTTCATTTTATTACCAGATGAGACTCTTAGAAAAAGACATTTCATCCAAAGCTGTCTTAAAAGGAAATCAGCTTCTTCCCACTGGCAAGTGAATTTTTTCTGGCTTTAGGCCAGTTTACTATGTATGCATCACATCCCGGTTCCCACTTCCCGCCTTGAGAAAGGTCCCAGAGTATTCCTGCAGGACCCCAGGGTATTAAGCAGCAAAGATGAAATATGCAAATTTTTCCCCAGCTACATGCATGAAGCCTGCAAACATTATTCTTAGGAAAGTGCTGATTATGGCAAATTATGAATCAGTATGTCAAGCACTGAGGATTGAAACCTTATAACTGTGTTTACAGAATAAGAGCCCCCAAATGAATTGAAAAATAAGAGAAAAGCAGCAAAATCAGTGATTCAGTGATTGCTAAGGTTGCCAACACCCAATTTCTGCCTGACTCTGCCAAGTTCATTGGTCTTTGCACACACATGTACACACATGCACATAAGAAACAGAAACAACCAGAGTGAAAGTTAGCCCTTCTGCTAGGTTTCTTGCCTGATTTCAAAGCAAGCTTGTGGATTCAAATTATTCCTTTTCCACAAGTTTTAATGGGGTTCCTACGTGAGCCAGGCACTGGAAGGCGGTGCAGGTATGACAACAAAGAGGTCAGATATGACCGCTTCCCGCTGAAAGCACTCGCCCTCACGCACTGGGATTCTAAGTGTGGCCCCGAGAAGCAGCATCGGCAAGCTTATTAGAAATGCCTGTTCTCAGGCCTGGCCAGACCCCCTGAATCACAATTTCTGGTTGTAAGGCTCAGGAAACTCTGCTTTAGCAAACTCCGGGTGATTCTTAGTTGACAGGTATTGGGACCATGATGTTAATGTTTTAATAACATCAGCAGATCTGTTTTAGCAAATGGAGTGAATTTAGTAAAGGGAGTGAATAGAAATCCCTTTGTTTATAACTGTTCTAGCCTTTGTAGATTCTGAAGGCTTAGCCATTTCTGTAAGGGAGTTAAGCTATGGTTCAGAATTTCCTGAAATTAGATCAACAGAGGTATCCCAGACAATATGAAAAAAAAATGCTTTTTTTTTAATATTGTAGTAATATTGGCTACACATCTCTACTAAAGATTTGTGCGGCTACCATTAAATCACATTTCCACAAGGAAGGGGCCTAGTAAAACAAAAGTTTTTGTCAATCTCTGATCACATTACAGTTATTTTTTAAAAGGAAAAAACCCGATTATATGCTGAGCACATAGTCAATTTCAGAACAAATTGTTTTATTTGAGGAGAGCTGCTGGTCAATATGGAAGGAAACGATGCCCCTCATTTTCTTCATTGGCAATAGATCGATATAGAGTTGACGGTTCCTAGTTCCCACATAAGATAATGTTTCCAGGTAGGAAAGGCAATATTCAAGGCTTAGAAAGCAAGGACCCATGGTACTTTATTACATACTGTCTTGCAGGGAAGTGAGGTGAGGGGCTGTGGTTTTCTTTAATGACTGTTCTGAAAATAAGTCTCAAATGTTCCTCCACTCCCATCTGCCTGGCGGCTTCCGGGTTCCTAGGCGATCCAGCGAAGGTGAGCATAAGCCGATCATGGGATCTTCATCCTGCACCAGGCAGCTGCTCAGAGCCTCTGTAGCCTTCCTCCACCATTAACTGGATTTTTCCCCTAAAGAAACCCAGACACTGCCTTCCTGTTTCGGCAGAGCCCACCTCTCCCTTCTTCAGAGAAACTAATCCAAATAAAAGTAGCTTTTATTAAACCTTACTACGTGGCAGACACTGAGCCAAGCGTCACATACCTCTTGTCCCCTAATCCGCACCCTGGGCTGAGAAGTAAGTGCTACCAGCCTCCCCATATTGCAGACGAGGGAATTGAGTCCAGAATTTATCTTGCCAGAGACCAAGCAGAATGAGTAAGTGATAGAGCAGGGATTCGAACCCGGGTCACCTGGCCCAGCTCGCTGCTTCCTTACGCCACCTCAGCTGCAGTGCTTATCCCGCACATCCCAGAACTGGGCGTAACTGTGGCCACTGTGCAGACACCAGCGTTACGCCACAGGCCCACTACTCACTGAAAACTATGTCTTAACCGCCAAATGTGGTTAACCTATTAGACAATACAAAGGACAAAGCACAATACAGTTGATTCTTGTTATTCGTGAAAGTCCTATAAAGTCTATATCTAGGTCTCTAAGGTCACCTGAGCACAATTAGTGAATACCGAGGCATCGCTCCTAGAGAACATCCGGTAGGTGAATTCGCAAATATGGAATCCGCCAATAACGAGGATCCAGGGTCCTGGCCTTGCGCCTCCGCTACCCTGCCGCGCCGCCCATGTCTCAGGGAAGAATGCGCAGCTTGGATGTTCCTAGTCTGCTGGCACTTTTCCACCTTAGTTTCTGGGCCTCTGCTCTTCAGTCATGAGTGGACCGGCCCTGCTCCTGCACACACTTGCCACTTGGCTAGCCTACAGAGGAGTGTTCTCATTTCTCTCATCCTGGTCCCCATCCCTGTAATTCTGGAATTTCTCTAACCGGGAGTCGCCTGAGCTTCTCCCTCCCCGTGTGCCCCCAGGGGGTCATTCCCCAGCCCTGCTTGGGCTGCAAGGGGTCTCCAGCTGGCTCCCACTCCATTGCTTGGGCATCTCGTCTTTTTCCAGGAAGGCTGTGCTCTGAGTCCACATAAAAACTCACCTCCTTGCTCCATTCCTGTCTCCTCCTACCCTCCCCACCCCTCATTTATTCCTTTCATGGCCTCTTACACCAGGTGAAATACTACATATTTGTTATCTGTCTGTGTAGGCACATTGCTAAGCTGCTCCCCAAGATTCTGGCCCCAGGTGTACACACACCTGTGTGATCCGCTCCCTGGGTGGACAGACCTCCGAATGCATGGGGTGGCTGCACTACGTGACAGAGGTGGTGGGGCAGCTGTGCCTGTCATAGTGACTGGCCAGAGACCCCTCTGAGGGCTTTGCAGACAAGAGCTGCCATGTTGAGAGGAAGCCAAGTGCCAAGGGCCCAGAGGCAGCCTGAAAGGCTGCGTGGGACCTCTAGACAACAGCGGCAAGAAAGTGGGGCCCTCTGGGGATGGACAGCCACAAGGAACTGAGGTCTCCCGACCACCTGAATGGCCCTAGAAGGGGACCCTGAGCCCAGATGAGAACACAGCCCAGCCAATACTTGGATTTCAGCCTGCAAGACGTGGAGCAGAGAAAACAGCTAACTGGAGTCTGTGCCCAGACTCCTGACCCACAGACACTTTAGACAATAAATGGGTTTTGTTCCAAGCCTAGGAAGACTTTGGAAGCTAGCCCCACAGCAGCAGCCACACCTGAGGGCAGGGAGCCTGTGTGTTCAGCTCACTGCTTCCTCCTCGGCATCAGCTGAGGAGCCCACCACATTGCTGGAGCTCATGCTGAAGATGGGCTGGGGCTCCTGGCCCTGCGAACACCTGCACCTGGTGGCTGGATCCACGGAGCCCGGGAGTCCAGGGCCCACCCTAGGGTTCCTGTGAGTTCCCTCCTTCCTCCCTCATGCTTCTCTGGCCACTGTCACTCTGGTGCCTCCGTGGGTGGCCAATGATCTGGGTGGGACACACTGACCCTTGAGGAGTGCTTCCTCCAAATCCCAGCACTAAGTGTTCGTATCTGGATGACCTGGGAGGGGCCGCCCCATGTGAGGCCAGGGCACGGGGGTGCTGCCTCCTCCATGTTGTCCACGCATCTCTGCCCATCTCCAGGCTCCTGAGGTCTGCATGAGGAGCCCATAGGGGCCCATTAAGAAATTCTTTCTAAATAAACCCAGTGCCTTCCCTAGGAGCCTTATGGGGACAGCTGTTAACATGGTGACATTTTCTACATCATTTAATCTATGCTGATAAATTCTAGTTCAGAGCTCTCTACCAAGCTTCACATGCCTTTATCCATCTGCCTGCTGCTTACCTGTGCTTGGAAGTCTCATAGGCACCACAAATCCAACATGTCCAAAGCCACACTCACATCTCATGCCTGAAACATTCTTCTCCGGGGTTCCATATCTCACTGAGTGGCACTTCCACCCAGTCATCCAAGCCATAAACCCGAGAACCACTTCTTAACTGCTCTCTCCCTTGTCCCCCAGGTCTGACCCATCAGTCAGGCATGGTCAGACCTCCTTCTTCTCCCTGGTAAACGTTTCAACTTTGTCCACTTCCCTCCAACCTCACCGCCATTACCTGAGGCCGGGCCACCCTTGCCACCTGCTTCAAAAAGCACACAGGCTTTCTACACCTTTCTGACAGCTCCTTATCCACAGTGCAGCCATGCCTGTCTCCTGATGCCAATACAACAGCTCCCTACTGTACTTGCAGGGGCTCCTAGCGCCCTGGCCACATGGGCTCGATGAGGCTCACACGACCCCCTCCAGTCTCCACCGCCAGCTTCACCGGGCTTCCTGTCCCATGGCTGCTCGGCTCCAACCCTCCGTTGTGTCCTCAGTTCCTCCACAATTCCCTGTTCCTTTCACTCGCCTTGGCCTTGTGTCTGCGTGAAAGGCTTCACACTCCTCTTTTACACTGGCTGATGTCTCCCCCTCCTCAGGTCTCTTCTCTATTACTTCCTTCAGGTTAGGTCAGAGTCCTCTCCTGTCTGCTTTCATGTGCTCTCAAAATGTCCACCCTCCTGCATGACAACTGAGCTCCAACCCCTGTCTCCCAACAAGACTAGGCGACTCCCAGGGCAGGTTGCAAATTGTGAAGCCGTCGAGGTCCACTTCTGTTGTAGCTGCAAGTCAGTTAAGAAACATACCAAAAAACTGTGGGGATTATATTAAATATATATATATATATAATTATATATTATATGGTCCAAATTAATGCATGTATTTTCCCAATATCTGAGAACCGCTATAAAAGGAAAACACAAACGGGTCCTTTATTTCTCGAGGGTGATAATAGGCAGATCAGTTTTAAAGAAAGGAAAAAGCTTTTTGGGATGAGACTGATGGTTGCAGGAAATAGATATATTTATAGAAACAAAGCATGTTATCCCTTTGGGATCAATGAGAGAACAGTTTCATGAATCCCCCTTCTCCCACACCAAGATTCCCCACCAGCTGAATATCAACAGCAGAGACGGAAGGCCCAGAACATTTTGTGAGCATCATTAACCCAATGCCATATCCACTACACAATCGTTCGGAGTGTTTACCGGCGTGGGGGAAAGTGCGCTATGCTTTCCCATATCCCTGCCTCCCTTTCAAAGCAGTGCTCTGGTGACTACGAGTCAGTATTATAAAGCTCCTAGCCATGGAAATCCCGACTGGATCATCTAGATGAAAACTCCACCCCCGTCCCATTCCCTCATGACATACATCAACAAATGCAGGCTAGATCCCAATAAGAATATGAACCAAAACAAGGAGGAAAGAAAATCCCAGTTGGGATAAAATATTGTTTTGTTGTGTTATTTTTTATTTTGGTTGTTAATTTCGGTTGTTTTTGAAGCGCACGAGTCAGAGAAACTGCTACAAAAATTGGGATGTGGGAGGAGATATCCCTTTTTAGAGAATGAGTGTTATTCTGACATTTCAGAAACTCCAAGTCTGTCATACCAGTGAAATTATACAGAAAGCTGGGCATATGAAGGAAGTCATTTTTTGTGACTCCTAATGCCTGTGTGCATAATTCCAAATCAAACATATTCACATTATTAACTTTTTAAAGTTTATTAGTCTCAGTGCTAATGAACTCATTCATCCTTGGCAAATGCACATGGTTCCCTGATGGAACGTCAGTAGGTAGATCAGCAGTGAAGTGAGCGTGTCCAATGGTCGGTGCCAGATTCAGCTTGGCTATAACGACTGGAAAGACAAGATCACTCCAAAGAGACACTTGGACGCAGCATCATATAATAGGAAAAGCACCTGAGTGCAAGTCTACAGACAGAGATGCTACCCCTAGCTCTGCTGCGTGACCTTGAGCAAGTCTTCTGCAAGAAGAGGAGGCGGAGCTAGCTCACCTCCAACGTCCCATCCGGGTCTGTGATTAAATCCTCCTGCCCCCTTCCCAGCACGCCAGTCCTCTGCTAAGAGGTTTCCACGTTTACATACATTCCCTATACGGCACCTTATATTGAGGCATCTGCCTGGTTAAACAATGGCTTGTTCTTTATGGATAAGATTAAAACTGGCTCTTTGGGAGATATCATGCCACAGGCATGGGCTTTCGTTTCTGACCTGTTTGGAATATTGCATGAGTTCAGAGTTGTAATGAGTTTCCTAACCTGCCTTGTGTTGTGTCAGCCTGCATGACAGTATGTTGAGCGTGCCACAGGAGATACAAAATAGGATGATGGCCTTAAAAAGAAAAATCTAAGCAAGCCTCCCTTTGTCTCAATTACCAGTTTTGAAAAGTAGCTCGATCATGGGTGTTCTTCTGTTGAGAGGTTCCCGAACAGCGAGCATTAATTCTCCAGGGTAAACTTTCTGTCTTCATGCAATGATTTTTTTTTCTTACTTTAGCTCAGATCTTTAAAATTTCACAAGAGCTAGGAAGCCAGGATGTTTTTCCCCTAATGCTTCATGGAAAGAGACTGCTTTATTATTGAGCAAAAGAAAAAATAATAATCATGAAAAGCTTTTGCTTCTGGACCGCATAAATTATCTCCAATTTTCCTCATTACTTTCTTCTGCAGGGTATAAAGAGATTGCCTGTGATAAAATGTGTATCAGTACAAAACAAATAGAAAACAGTTTAAACCAAAACAGTTTAAACCACTGAGGTATTTACTTTTTTATTTAAAAAAAAAAGATATTTTAATCCTATTAATGGTAAATTGTATTACCTATTGTGAAAGCAGACAGGAAATAAATATTTGAACCATGAAGTTAATTATGATACCAAGTGACACATAATATTTACGCTCCTCTTGTATGGCCCGAATAGTTTTCTTTCACTAACTGTGAGTCACAGCTGATTGAAGCCTTGAAACTGACGCAGAGATGGACCCCCGGGCACATCTACCATTGACGCTTCATTCTATAGCTAATTAATGGTACAAGAACCAGCCATTGTTTATTCTTTTATAGTCTTAATTTCACATAGAGGGAAAAAAATATCTACCCTGATCCTTTTATTTTAATTCTCCATTTCAGCGTATTCATTAACTGTCCATACAGGCACAGCAAAGCAGGGCATTTACAAACATATTTCGGTATAGAACAGCTGTGCTTTAAAGAGGCTGGCGGGCTTTTTGAAACTCCAAGACATTCATGAAGGCACCAGCCCTCTCCTAGGGGAGTGTCTAACCCACCTAGATAAGTACAGTGTCTTAGACATTAGGATATACTTCCATACAACTGGAATAATATGTGAAATATCAGCTAAACCTAGTAAGTCATAGTTCTTGTGGTGACTACATAGTGATGTCGCCCAGCAATGACAGAGAAGCAGGCGGTGCAGTTCCTGCTGTCCTGGCTTCCCAACCACACATGGCCCAATTCCAGCGGCAGGTGCTGGGAGGTCACTCCTGAGGCCACTCCCACTGTCTGTGCTGCACCCTGGCAGCGTCTCAAGCCCAAGATACAGCTCCTTCCTTCAACACATAAAAGACTCAGTTGCTTACTAACAGCCATGGATGTCCAACTGTCTCTCATCAGAGTCCCAGCATACATTCTGCTATTCCCAGCAGCAGTGATGTATTTTATTTGAATGACGCCATTTGTAACTTTGTGAGCCATGCATTTTATCAAACACTTTGGTTTCATGACTACTTGCAACTCCCATATGCATTGAGCAGGAATCCCACTGGCTAGTGGACCATTAGATATTCCCGCAATTAGATGGTATTTTAAGATGAGGAGCCAATATAATCTTGTGAGTAGGAGTTTTTATTCGACTATTATTTCCTATTAGATTTCCATTAGATTAAGACTAATTTTTTATATCATAACATAAATAATGTCACAGATATCTACTATTTGAAACAACAAGAGCCCTCCAGCTTACGAACACCTCCTCTATGCTAAGATGCTTCTGTATTTGCTCGTTTGTCCTGACAATATTGTGAAGTCAGCACTACTATCCCCTTTGGTTGAGGCAGAAACTGAAGCTCAGAGACACTAAGTTGCTGAAAGTCAAGAGCCATAAATCAAACGTCAGCAGGTGCTCTGTCTTCAACACCATCTATTTCTCATTTATATTTTAATAGTTTGGTACTACAAAATTACTACACAAATATTAACAATTGAGTGAAAGCTTTTAAATTTGAATTCAATATCCATTATGAGTTAGAGAAATAATTCTACCAGCCTTCATTTAGCTATGCAATATTCAGAACATTTCATCCAATTTTCAAATTATAATCAGGTACTTTTTTTTTTTGCTTAGGTATAATTTACATTTTCTGAAATGCTCAGATCTTAAGTGTACAGTTTGATAAGTTTTCACAAATGCATACATCTGTATAACCCAAGGCTCTCTCAAGATAAGAAACATTCCCATCACCCCAGAACATCCTGTCATGACGGCTCCCAGCCAGTCTCCGCCCATCCACTCAACGATCACTGCATCAGCCTCTGTGAGATGATTTTGCCTGTTCTTAACGTCATGCAGAATCATAAAGGGTTGTGTCTCCTACTGCTTCTGTAACAAATTACAACAAATTTAGTCAGTTTTACTTGTGCTCATTCATGTGCATGTGTTTAGTTCTGTGCAATTTTATCACACGTGTATGTCCAGGTTTCCACCCTGCAGATGAAATACTGAACAGCCCAGCACCACAAGAACCCCCCTGTGGCCAGGTAATAACCAACCCCAGCTCCTTCCATCCCCACCCCCATATCTAACACCTAGAAACCACTAATCTCTATCCATTTCTAAAACTGTGTCATTTAAAAATGTTATATTAACCTTTTAGATTGGCTTTTTTAACACAGCCCACTTACCTGGACATTCATTCAAGCTCTTGTGTGTGTCCATAGTTAACTCACTTTATTGGGGAGTAATATGCCCATGATGTATATGCATCACAATTTGGTTAATCATATAATAGTTGAAGGATATCTGGGCTGTTTACAGTTTGGGGCTATTAAAAAAAAAGGAATATGAATATTTGTGTTCAGGTTTTAGCATGAACATGTTTTTATTTCTCCAGATAACTGCTAAAAAGTTCCGTTGCTGAGTATACAATAATTAGCTTTTAAAAAACACTGCAAATTCTCTTCCAGAGTGGCTGCTCCATTCCCATCCCCACCACCAGTACGTGCATGATTCATATCCTCACCAGCATTTGATATTGCCACTTCCTGATAGGCATATAGCAATAACTCATTATAGTTTTAATTTGCATTTACTTGATGGATCATAATGTTGAACACCATTTACTATGATTATTTGCCATTTGTATAACCTCTTCAGTGAAATGTCTGCTCATATCTTTAGTCAATATCATAATTGGATTGTTGACTTTTTTCACTGTGGAGTTGGGAGAGTTCTTTATATATTCTAGATACTAGTCCTTTGCTTGGTAGGGATTTGCACATATTTTATAACAGCCGGTTGCTTGATTTCTCATCCTCTTCACATGAGCTTTTGAAGAGCAAAAGTTTTTAATTTTGATGTAGATGCTCCAGAGTGGATATTGGGTGAATGATAACATAGCTTTCCCCATCTCTAAAGAACAATCCCAGACTTCTTCCTCTCTCTCCATCTCTATTCATGAATCCCAAGAAAATAATGCTCAATCTCTCTCACAGAACTGGATCCAGACTTAACTAAGATCGTGGATTTGAAACACCAGTGCCGACAATGAGGCAAAGTCACCTAAGTCACGTGCTGTGTGCACTGCCACCACTCCCTCTTCCCTGACTTTCACCTTACTTCTCCACACATCTGTCTTTCCATTTTCTGCGCATTCATTGATTTCCCATTTTCCTCGGTATAGTCACTCTTTCTCTTACTTTTCTCCCTTCATACCACCCTCCCTTTTTCGCTCTCCTATTTCTTTCTCATTACTTGTAATATAGAACTAAAATGGTTTCCTTTGATTTGCAACTTACTTTGTAGTTTGTTTCTAGTCCTTAAACTGCAAAGCAAATGGCATTATGTATTTCTCCACTAAGCCTCACTTCATTAACCAAGTCCTTTTTGGGGGGCTTTTTCCCGTGGTTCTGTGGCAGTAGACAGACTGCACCTGCAGATGTCCATTCATGCAGCTTTGGGCAGAGCAGGCTTCAGTGTGAACCCCCCAGGCTATTGGCCTGACCCTGCTCTACGGGTTCCACGCTCTTTCCGGGCTCCCACAACAATGATCAGTTTGGGGAAACATGACACCATGACATCTTCTTGCTAAATTCCCACTGAGTAAAGCTTAGTCCCTGCCTGTCTGTTTCCTGCCCCAACAAACTGGGGTTACCTGGCCAGAAGGGAACCTCGGGGCCCATCTGCACCTCCTTTTGAGCCTGTTGTCAGGAGCAATCCCCAACTCCAGGCACTTCCCTTCTCCTGGGCCGCCCCTTCCCCCCTGTAGCTCTCCAGAGCTGAGGCCCCTCCCTGATCGAAGGCCTGCTCCCTTGTCTAATACTGTTTCCAGCAAAGCCTTCCACAAATCCCACTGAAAGTTTCTGCTGCTGGCCCTCCACCCTCATCTACTCTGGGTACTTGGAGAAGGAGACAGGGATCATGCAAACCCTGCTGGGCATGGGCCATTATTCCTCTCGGGAGGCCTTCAAACTAGCATGAGACCCTCCCAGGAGGGAATGAGAGGTGGTGCAGGTCCCAACCAATGACTGGAAAATAGTGGGAATCCCCTAAAGGTAAACATTTTTAAGAGCTTACATTGGGTGGAGTGGGGTCATCAGGGCTATTTGGGTTTTCAGAGCCTTAAAAATTAGAGGAAGCATTCTACCTGGTCCCATCCTATAGGGAAATGCCCCTTAAATAAAAATAGGAAATGTCAAGTCTGCATCGTGTTGTAGGGTGAGTATACTGAGCTTCGCACCTATGGGCTTATTCACCAAGTGCTTCCCTGTGGCCGGCTGGAGGTCAGCTGGTCTTCCAGGAAACTGGATTCGTCCATGAAGAAAGGAAATAGAAACTGCCCCTGAAGAGCTTATATTCTTTAAATGATCATTGGAATCCAGAATATTAGAAATGTACTTCATTCAATGTTTTCATTTTTATATTTTTTGCTCATTGTTCTGAAATTATTATTCTTTTGGCCAATATTAGCACAGTATAGGGACCCCCATAGAGACAAATGACAAAATCCTTAAGAGTATCCTTGAAAGGCACAAATTATAACTGTGTGTGTGTGTGTGTGTGTGTGTGTGTGTGTGTGTGTGCGCGCGTGCGCGCGCGCACGCGCATGCCTGTTAGCTTTGTTTGGCCACATGACCAAATCCAGTAGTTCCAAGACCCACCTTAGGAGGAACACTTCTGCAGTGAATCTCAGCAGAGGTCTATCTCTGACACCTGATCGGATCCTAAGCGCAGGCTTTGGAGCCAGGTCATTCGGATTCAGCTCTCAACTTGGAGGCGTCGCTTAAGATCTCTGGGCTCCAGTTTCCTTACCTGTAAAATAATCCCTGTACCATGACTGCCCACTGCACCGGCTGGTCAGGAGGGGGAGCCGGTGCTGCATGCAGACAGAGGGCAGGCAGCCATGGACGCTGTTCCTAAGACCTCCCCCGCCCCCCGCAGGGCCGCTCACTGTGGTGTCCCGTGAAAGAGAATTCCTCCACCCCGAGTGCAAAGGACCATCCAAAACGAGCCTACAGCAAAAAATCATGGACCAGGTTTTTAAGTATTTTTTAAATGGTAGCATATACATTATTTATGGGTAGATATATTCTACATGGCATACATGAAGATGATGTAAACTTATAAAGGACCTACACATGGTGCTCTTTTCTTGAGGCTTTTTAGGTTTTAGTCGTGTTTTTATGCTGGAGGTGAAATAGCAACTAGCAGATATTTTTGAAAAGGTATTAATATAATATTCAAAACCTGATTACAATCTTCTGCTTTCTAGTTATTAATCAGAGAACAACTAACTCCAAGGACTCTTGCAACGCCCGCGATATGCAATATATGCAGCCCCAAGGACTCTGGGCAGACAGTATTCAGGGAGCCTTCAGAGGCCCCTCCCCCAAGCCCATTTCCAAGAGCAGCACTAGAATTCAACACAAGGACCTGGGATTGAGAAATATGTCATCTGTCCCTCCATCAATCAGAACATGAATTATTCGTCATCCCTTTCCTCTTTACCAATAATTGTATTTATTATTTGCTTTTCTCAGCTTAGCAGGAACAATCTGTTACTTTGCTATTTCCTGCTAATATCATCTTGTCTTTTTTGGTTCCGTAGTGACATTCCTGTGTTTAGATCTCTCAATACTACCCAAGAATATTTAGTCTCAGAAATTTCCATTGAATTTTTTAGCTTATCTCTTCTCAATCTCTCTCCCACGCCCTTAACACACTTTCACAGTGATTTTGATCAATGGTCTCTTCCATTTGGCATGAACTTGATGCCTTCATTTTTGACTGATGAATGAATTACATAACCTCTTTTTTGACCACAGCCTCAAATAAAGACAAAAGTATCTGAAAGTGTCTCTTCTAAGCCATGTATTAAAGCATAAACTGTTGAATTCATTTGTGCCATTTTCTATACTAAATAGCAGTGATCCATTAACTAAATGGGAAAAAAAGTTCTTTAAAGTTTATCGACATCATCTTTTTCTTTCTTTCACCAGTATTCAAATTAATGGAATGCAAGTTATCTGGGAGAGTATGGATGACCAGAGACTGTTAAGAAATACCTGTAAGAATTGGGGGCATATGAGATATTTAGGCCTCATTAAAAATCATCGATTATTATCAGGGGCTATTCCCAATGGAAAACAAATTCCATCACATCAACACTCTGTTGCCCTTATGTGAAACTGTCATTATGTCCCATCTGAAAATCTGTCTGGGTGGGGAGGGTGGTACAGAATTCTCTCTGTAGCTCTTTACTTAATTCCTTAACCTCATCGTTCAGCGGACCCTGTGTTCCTAAATATACATACTTAAACCAGTGCAAACGTGGAGGGTAATGTAGGTTGTAATTGTGTCTCTGAGTCACCCTGCCCCATGGATTTCTCCTATTTGCCATCTGAAAACTAATGGATGCGTCCATGAGAGACGACAAGCTGGCCCGTGGCAGGCAGCTCCGGATTTCCGTATGGAATCCAAGATTTAATGGAGGTGTTCCTAATGGCTGCTTAATTAGTAAACTCAGACAATCACACTCCACTCCAGGGTCCCTGACTGGGAATCCCATTCTAGCAGTAAAGCTGCATCTGGCTCACTACCATGTGCCTGGCACCCTGTTCCCTCGCCAGCTTTGGGCTGTTGGGTTTTGGTAAGGGTTTGTATCTGTTTATTAGCGTGCTTTTCCTGTCTGTGTTTACCAAGCGTGTTACTGGTTTGTCTTTCCCCAGCCCTCCCTCGAGTCCAGGGGTCTTTAACCTTGCCTCCCCCGCTGCTCGTCTTCCGGCTCCTCTGCACAGCATTCCTCTGTCACCTCCACTGACTCCCCCACAGGCCCTCGGGCCACCCCGGGAGTCGGCAGGGAGGCGGGTGAGCAGCACAGCTGTTCCGCCGTCTACGGGGACTCACACTTCACCTGCTCAAAGCCCTCCTTTGGCACTGGCTTAAAAGGCCAGACAGCTAGAATGTCCGGGTCAACTCCTACCCACTCGCTCTCCTCATGGCCTCAAGCCAGCAACGAATCCTAAGTGTTTTCAGGGGAGGTCACAAGAATTTCTAGAATCTGGCTCTTCCAACAGCTTAGAAAATTCTTTCACATTCCCTTTATGTTTTAGAATTGGGAAAAAAAGACCCCATCTCAATTAAACAATACTAGAGAAAGAGTGTAACTCCCATGTGGAACTTTAAATACTCGAGATGTAGTGCCATTTACAAATCAGTCACTAAACCACAAGGCACACAGTTGCTCTGGAAGAGCTCGGTAATGATCACCTTCCCCACAAACTGGTCAACTAGCTGCCATCAAATTAACAAATACTCCTGCTTAATTTCTTCCCTTTGCTGAAAGCAGGTAAGTACCATTCTTTGAAATCTAAAACACCATCTCAGGGGGCCTAATTTGATGTCCAGTCTCTGTTTCCTCCAGAACTTTCTCCCACCCTGTGAAATCTTCTAGGTGTCCAGTGTGAGGCTTTCCTGGGCTGACTCAGTGCTGACATTCTGACATATTTCATGAGGTTTTAAAAGACGGGGTTTTTTTTGCCTGAAATATAGTAAGGAAACGTATTTTGTGTCTGTGCCTCACCTTTCTCCACATCTGTTGCTTTACTCATTTCCTTAATTTGATTACACTGGCTTTGCCCTTTTTTATACACTAGCAAACGCTGAGTGATGACTGCAGTATGTCGGTGCTGGGTCCGAATCTCTCAGCCCTTATAACCATCCTGTGCAAACTTGTATTTCCTCCCGTGGGTCTGAGGCCTGTGGACCTTGCATTTCAGCAGCTCCCCCAACCAGACGGCTTTCCCAGGATCGCATCAGGAAGTGCCTGCTGCCTGGTCACCAACGACAGGCCAGGCAAACCAGAGTGGCAGCCTCCCTTCCTCTTTGTGTCTGAGCTGCAGGCAAACTTTTGGATTTGAGAGAAATTCCTTAAAATGCCACCTTGAAATAGGATGAAGCATCGAAAGGTCCCTCACTACAACCACTCTAAGCCTCATCCACTGAAGCTGACCGACACTTAGGTGGCAGGCTTCCTCAGGCCTGGTTCCTTTCCTACGTGCTTCGTAGTAAGAGGTGAGGGTTCTCATCCACCCCCCTCTGCAGCTGAGACAGAAGCGGCTGCCAGCCTGGAAAGCCTAGTGCAAAAATCGACCCTTTTACCTGTGTCACTGGCAGGCCAACTGTGGGCGGGGTTTGTGCAAGATACAGTGTCAGCTAGCTCCTCTCTAAAGGCTGGAAATTTGGCGCTTTTAGAACAGCATTTCCCTAACCAGATTGAGGCAACCTCATGATGGAAATTCACAGCTTGCAGTATGGCTCGATCTGGGAACACCCAGGCAATGGTTGACCTCACTTCGCATGACTCCGTTTGGCTTAGAATCCATTTAGGTGCACTGCATAATTAGAGAGCAGGCTCGGTTTCTTTGAAGAGGCAATGCATTAGCTATTTTGATCCAATTTAGAATAAATGCTAAATCAAGAATAAATTCAGTCCTCTAAATAAATCAATATCCTGGGAAACAGGTAGCCTTTTGATAGTCAAAGACTGTAAATGGTTTTTGATCTAAGTATGTGCCCACAGTAATGTCTGCTACATCAAGGCCTATAGGGCTGACGTTTCTTTCATGAGAAAGCCATTAAAAACGTATATTATGTGGAATTCTTAATACAATTTTATCCCTTTACACAACATCTCCAAATTTTTAAGCTGCTAATAATGTTCCAAAAATAAACCTTTCCTCAGTTCAAGCTAGCACCTTTGTCTGAGGAAAAAAATAATAACTGCATTGCCTACAAGCAGTTAAAAAATCAAAACTATGGCAAGCTCAGGAAGGAGCTCTATAGGGAGTCCTTGCAAATGGCAACATAAGTCCCCATGCAAATCCACTCTGTCAGCTATGTCACAGATGCCAAAAAAAAGAAGGCACAATAAATATGGAGTATATAGATATAAAACGGCAATGATGTCACACGGGAGGATTTATAAGCTGCTCCGTTCCTTGCTTAGAATGTGGACAATGCAGAAGCCTTCAAACAATTCTATCTTCTTACAGGGTCATGCAACATCACAAAAGCAAATATATTTTTGTTTGTGTTGGTGATGGGTAAAAATAGAAATCTCTTTCAAAAAAATAACCACAGTTTGCATTACCTGTAACATGTTGGTATTCAAAGACTGGGTTTTCAAAAGAGAAAAGTAGATATCAGACTTGCCATCTGGCAGAGTCCCCGTTGAAGTCACCCCGGAATCCTGTGTGAGCGTTAGTTACGTTATAATGCTCCCCATTTGGGGGGGCCATTCTATGGACCCTGCCTCTGAGCTCGGGCCCAACGATGTGGTGGTGTTCTTGTGAGCCACGGGGCACCCGCCTCACTGGCATTGGTGCGGTGTCTCCTAACTGCCGGGGTGTGGCATCCTTCTGTCCCACCCCTACTCCCAGGGCTAGTGGGGGCTCATCCTTGCGACTATGCCAGGCCCCTGCCCAGCATCCTAGCCGTCCTCTGCAGGGCCCCTGTGCCCTCCCTGTCTGGGATGTCCCCGCCACTCAGATCCCTCCTCTTACGGAGGCCCTTTTTGCCATCTTATCTCCAGGGGAGGGAGTGAAAGAAACGCTGGCGCACACAGCCAGCCTGGCCCCTCTCACGCACTATTGAGACTGATTGGTCTAATGTCTAGAGTCTGCCAAGCTGTCATTCAAGCCAGGGGGGATCTGGACGGAGACAAGGCGAGCATTGGAAAAATGACTTTGTGATCTAGTTTATGGAGCTCCCCTTGAACTCCTTGGTACAGCAAGGGCAGAAAACCTCATTTCCTGCAAAAACAACTTGGCCTAAATGGGAAGATACACTATATCAGAGATCAGTGAATATTTTCCCTTGATTTGTGCCTGAAACATAAGAGTGGGGGGGAAATATCCCAGCTGTCTACTGCATTGTGTGAACATATACATGCATTTAAATTACTTATATCATTACTTACAGATGTAATTGTGAAATATGTTCTTTTTGCATTCAAAATGAGGGACTGAACAGATGGCAAACGCTTGGTTTAAAGCAATATGTCCATTAAAATAACCCGTACTGTTGGTGTTTAGTGTGACAATAGCAGCGAGTTCACTATAGTGGGGTCTTCACCAACTGCTCGCGGGGGAAGGAGAGTCCGGAAGCGCTCAGGTGCCCTGGGACGCCCGTTCAGGCACCCGCCACTTCCCCACCGCTGCCTGGCCACCAGCGGCCGGCTTGCGGAGTTGAACTCCAGTTGTTTTGTCTGGTATTTTGCTTCCAAATAGGAAAGTCAATGAACAGCTGACACTCACCAATGCTTCTGGGTTATTTTTTTCTCTACGCTCCAGATGTGCTGAAAGGTGCAGCTCCAGATGCATCGCCTCCAACAGGATGACCCGCCCCGTCAGGAGTAATTGTTCGGCTTAATGAGCCTGGGTCAGCCGCGGGGGCCAAGGGCTCCTCTGAGAGCTAACCTCTCCTCTTCAGGCTCAGCGAGGACCACCAGGATTTCTGCAAGGGATCTGAAGGAATGGCTGGGGAGCTTTCTAACCTAGCTGTGGCTTGATAGACCCCACCCGGACCAAAATGCCAGCTGTCTCCTCTCCGGCACCATTTCTGGTGTAACTTTTCTCTTAAAGAAAGGAAAATTAACACCCTCACTCCTTCCTCCACCCCACCAATGAGTTCCATGTTGGCAGCACTGCCAGTGGCTAATAAACTCTAGAAAACCATTCATAAGTAAGACAGAAAAATACTAAATTTTCACTGAGAGCACAGACTAGGAAGCAAAGGGGGAAACTCTTACCGTGCAGCCTTGGAAAAATCCATCAAATACACGGAGTCAATCTGTGCACTGTTCAAACGGGAAATACGGGCTGTTGCACCGCTCTCCCGCTGCAGGTCCCCATCAGCCGCGCCTCCCGGCCTGGCTGAGTTGCACAAACTTCATACCCGCAGCACTCCGGGACCGCTGAGGTCAGGCCGTTGGGGTTGGAGGGGCCATTACTCATCCTTCAAGGCCACGTTTCTGTATGGCCCGCAGCTGCTGTGCAGGGCCCAGAGGCGAGCTGCGGCCGGCCGAGGGTTACCTGCAGCAACGGCAAGGAACCCATGGGGCAGGGGGCAGGGTATAAAGACAGAATAAACTTCCCTTCCAGTGTGCCAGGCAAAAGTGGGCCTAAGAACCAGTTTTCTGGGACTATGGAGGGAAGACATGATGAAGAGGAATATTTGGAACAGCGGGGGTGGAGTGGGAGTGGGGGCGGGGGGCGGGGGAAGCAGGCACATTCCGAGATGTCCTTACAGCAGAAGGTCAGGAAGGCGTAGAACTCACTCCCTGTGAAGGGGGGTGGGGATTTGCACCCAAATCTGTCTGATTCTAGTGTCTGGGTGACTGCCACTGTCTCATGCCATTTCTTCTTTTTCTGTAACAGGAAAGGAGGACAGAAGGGGGAGAAAAAGGGTGCATTCCGCTTTTGTACGGGACAGAGGGCAAGCAGGGAGTCCCTTTGAGGCTGACCCTTCATGGGCGTCCCTAAGGAGAAAGGAAGCAGAGGCGGGGCCGTAGTGGGGTCTGTCATTCATGGCAGTGGGTCACCGTCTGCAAAGGCGCTCAACAGACAGACACCTGGTTCCACTGTAGACCTACTGAGACACAACTTCTGTGATGGCCCTGGATGTTCTGCTTTCTAAAGAGCTCCTTAGGTAATTTGATCGAGTGGGAGAAAAGCAGAGAAGCCCAGGTCTGGGTCTAGGCACAAGGGTGTGTGCCTACCCGAGGTGCCCAACAGCCCATCTGAGTGCACGCCTCACCTGGGGGACCACCCGCTTTCCCCTCTCGCAGCAGGGAGGCCTTCCCAGGCCCTCCCTGTGGGCCACCTCCTCCTGCTGCCCTCCCGCTCTAGACCCTTCCCTGCTCCAGGCGCTTGCTGTGCACTTTCAGACACACTTTTTGTACACTTGACTCTCTATTTCTAGTTTCCTCCCACTCCTTGCCTTGAAAGTGAGCCATTACTCATCCTTCAAGGCCACGTTTCCGTATCACATCCTCTTTGCATCTTATCTGGACATCACTGCCATCATGATAATGGCACAGCTTGTCCCTCATTTGTTGTGGCTGCAAAGCCATATTTCACATGTGCTGTGCAAACCCATCCCTGCGTTCCTGTACGCATGCCCCTGTCTGGGCATGACCTCCGCCCAGCTGATGTGCTGTGCCGCTGAGCAGGACTCCAAGCAGCCGGTGCTGGGAGAGCACCGTGCTCACCACTTAGCAGGGCTCCCAGGACCCTCTGAGGTGCCTGAGCCCCTGGAGGGTGACATCGCGGTCTTTGTCATTAACCTCCAGAGCCTCATAGGCACAGTGACTGACACATAGCAGGGCTGGAAAACGTTTGGTGAATAAATGGTCAGTAAGACTGGGACTGATGGTCTGGTGTTAAGTGCCAGAGGCAAAGGGGAAATCAAAGAAATAAGCTGGTAGCCCCTGCTCAGATAGATAAATGAAAGGAGGTCATCTGGGGCTGTAAAAGGAGAGGAAGCAGTGAGACAGAGACTTGGGACTGTGGGGAGAAAACGGAGACCGTGGACACACAAAGAAGAGCCCAGCAAAGGCAGCGTGGCTGTGCTGGACAAGCAGATAGCCATCGAAGGGCAGGCTGAGACTCGAGGAGCTTGAGTCTAGAAGAAATTATTTTGTCTGAAGTCCTCGGAAACAAAGCCAGGAACAGGAGTGGCTGAAAAGGTGGCAGCTGTGACCGATGGTGGAGGTGTGAGCTCAACTATCCCCCAAACTCACTGGACGTCAGAATGGCCCTGGGACAGGGGCTTCAATAGAGAGTCAAATTAAAACACAGTGGTAAGGGTGGGTCCATCCAGTCTGACTAGTGTCATAAGGAGATTAGGGCACGAGCGATGCCCACATGGGGACTCTGAGAGGACAGCATCTGCAGCCCTGGGAGAGGCCTCTGGGGACAGCTCTGTTCACTCGGGGACAGCGGGCTTCTGGCCCCACAGTCCTGAGGAATCGACCTCTGCAGCTTGAGCTGCCCAGCGTGCGGCACTTCGCCATGGCAGCCCTGGGAAATTGATGCGGGGGGTGGGCCATGGAAGGAAGCTGTGTCCAGGGAAACAGAAGCTTTGTACCAAAGAGAAGACGGCCCATCCTGGAAGAGAGGAGCAGCCTCTGAGAGGCAGATGGGCAGGAGGGTGGATTCCAGCAGAGCCCGCTGTCCTGGGGCTGCAGGCTCTCAGGGGCTGCCCCTTCCCATGTCAGTGGTCAGCCTCTGCAGCCCTTCCCGGCAACCTCCACTCCCCTCCTGTGCAGGCCCCAGGACACCTGATCCCTGACAGCACTTACTGGACACCCACTAAGGGCCAAACTCCTGGCTAGGCTTTGGGGTGGGGAGTAAGCTACCAGCAGGAAGACAAACCAACAGTGGGTCCAAGGAGGACATCGGTCTGAGATGAGCGACTGCCTGCCCACCTGGGGAGGTGGACGTCTGGTTGCATTTGCAGGGAGAAATGGGAATTTGCAATGATGGGAGAGCCAGATTGCAAGCAGAGGAAGCAGGGTGGGCAAATCCAGAGGTGGCAGAGAAGGGAGCGCCAGACAGACAGGGTCTGGTGTGTCAGAACCACATGAGAGGAGATCCACTGAACCGGGCCCTGGGACGCATGACCAGGCCCTTTCCCTCATGGGCATACCTGCTAGCGAGGGGGTCTCCTGTTCCAGGGAGTGAGCAGACTCATGAGTTTGCATCTCACCTGTAGGCATCTCCAACCATCATGGCTACTTCCCTTTACAAGTGGAACTTTACATGCATTTTACCTCGACCAGGACACACTTTCCCTCTCTGCATGGTGAACTCCTATACACCCCTCTACGACCCCACCTATCTGGCTCAGCCATGACCTCCTATGTAAAGCCACCTCCAAAATCCTCCACAGAATGAGTTCTTCCATCCTGTGCCCCACAGTTTGTTGAGGGCAACAGGATTAAAACATTTTTCACAGTGGGTCATGCCTGCTCATGCATGTGGCCTGCCTTCTCAGCTGTTTCTGGGCCTTTAGTCACACCTGGCTTGACATCTGTTTGCAGAGGGACCAAGCAGGTGAGTCGATGAGCAAAGGATCCAGTGGGTACACTGCTAACCAGGAATAAAGGGGAACGTGTCAGTCTCTGGTATGCACCAGGCCTCCCTTCCTGGAGGAGGGGCTGGGGGCCTCGGTTTCTTGCTGCCTGCCCCACAGCACGCTGAGGTCACACAGCTGGTTAGCTGAGGAGCAAGGGCATCCAAGCAGCCCACGGGCTCTGAGTGCATTGCAGTCCCTCTCCACCTCCGAGGCTGCATGTGAAAGAAGCAATCGGTGCAGTACAAAAGCCAGGACTTTGTGCCGAGGAGAGGGAGAGCCGACAGCAGCGCCGACAGTAGCTCCGACAGGACTCATGCGCCCAAAGAGAGTCGAGCCATGCAAGGTGAGAGAGAGCACCCTTTCTGTTTACACAATGGTAATAGCTGAAATTAATTTTTCAGAAGCCAGAAAAATTGGCAGAGGTATTTGGAAGAGCAGCAAATTCCAGTTCAGAAAGTAAGGAATAAGAAATAGGAACACAGAGAGGGGGGTGGTGAGCAGGGGCGGCCGCCCCATCTCAGGTGGGGGTGCAGGGGCTTCATCACGAAGTGAGAAGAACCATGCAAGCAAGCAGGAAAAACAAAGGCGAAGCCTGTGTCAAGTATTTTATGCAAAATTAATATATAACAGCTTGTGGTGACAATGGAAATACCCTGACACATGTGTGGATAACTTTATGGAAAACCTCAAAAAATAATAACATAATAGATATAAAGACACCGCATAAGAAGGCCACTGAGACGTAAGAATTACATGCCCAAATTATGCCTAAATTTGTATATGCAAACCTCTTCTCATGTGTGCTTTTCCTGTGTTGTGAACTCTGGGAGACAAGAAAGGATTTCCTCCTGCCGGCATTATAGTGCCTGGCATCGGACCAGGCAATTGTGAGCAACACGAAATGAACTGAGGCACAGATACAGTGGAACCTCCACATTAAAATATCCTTTAGTAATAATGACCTGGAAGGAACAGAAGATTATCTTTAGAAATCAGGTGCATTTAGGCAGATGAAAGAAACTGGAATGAGCCTACAGTGACCAGATTTGGCGAGTGGCACAGAAACCTCTAAGCTGACTTGGCTGATGAGGTCCAGGCAGCCAGCTTGCTGTGCAAGGAAGGAAACTACGGTGCCGGAGGGCACCCCGATCTCTGCTCGCCACTTACCTGCGGCCGAAGGAACACAGCTTAACTCTGTGGACGAATAATACGCATTATGTGGATACATATGAAATTCTCTTTGACTATAAAAGTAATACATGTATTGTTAAATAAGAAATACAGAAATCATAAAGAGTGAAGACATACAAAGCTATACCTTTGTCTACTGCACGTAATTCCTTTGAACAGTTTGGTGCATTTCCTTCCAGTATTTCTTTTCTATGCTGATTTTTTTTTCCTGAAATGAGCATAACATTACACATACAGTTTTTACTCCGCTTTATAACTTAACATCTCATTTTGAACACCATCCACCATTATCAACAATTATTTGAAAACACTCTCCTAATGTGTAATACTCTGTCTCATGGATATGTTCATTAATCGGCCAACAAATAGTTATTATTAACACGTATCATGAGCCAGGTCCCCGGCCGGGCCCCAGAGCTACAGCAAAGAACAAGAAGCATCAGAGAGAGAGAGAAGTTGCAGGATTATAAACACAGATCTGTGTGCGCCATGACTGGTAAAACGGGCTCGGGTCAGCCATGCAGTTCATCTCGCCTTTCTGACGCCAGGGCCCTCCGCGGCAGAGAGCCTGACCCGACACTGATGCCCAGATACAGGCGGCTGAGCCTGCAGAGCAGAAGGACAAGGCCCCCAGGTGGTTTTGAAGGCGGAGGCAGAGGGAGAAAGAGTTTTGCCCCGTCGTGGCTCTCGGGGTTGGGTAGATGGGGCTGGGAAGGGCAGCCTGGCTTCGGGGCTCCATGACCTTGACGCCGCTTCCCAAGAAGAGAAAGGCTGTGGTCAAAAGAGAAAGCTGCTTTTAGAAGGGCCTCCTGAGACAGATGCCGCCCTGGCCCTCGGGGTCGGACCTGCACGCCCACTGAAGACCGTGCGCTCAGCACGGACAGCAGCTTCTCCCAGGGCCGCCACCACAGCAGGTGTGGCTGACGGCGGTGCGCAGCGTTCCAGACGCCTCGGAGCCCAGGCAGAAGCAAGGCTTCAGGTCTCCATGGTAACTGTGACTGCCGTTCCTCTTTGGTTCTGTGCAGGTTTTCTGGGTCTTTAAGGAATTAATTGCCAGTGGGAGGTGCTTTGCGCAGGGCTGAAGGTTGTATGTCAGCAGATGGAGGAAACAGTCGCTCCTATGTGGGTGGCTGACACCCAAGGGAAGTCAGGTACCTGAGAAATGGGCTGGCAGGACCCACAGTATGAACTGCGGCAGGGTTCTGACCGCACGTGGCCAATGCAATATCAGAGCGGTGCAGTTATACCTCACCAGCCAGGTAGGCAGTGCCTGTCCCCAGGACCCCTACTAGCACTGAGGATGTTTAACATTTTCTTTGCCAGTTTGATGAATTTAAATAACATGCTGTTTTAATTTTCATTTCTTGCTTACTTAAAGATAAAATTTTGCATATTGATAAATTTCTATTTTCCTCCTCATAAAAACATCTGTTTATGTCCCTTCTAAAAAATTTTTGGAGCATGGTTTATGGGGAGGAGAGGATGTGACCTTATTTGTTTACCCTGAATTGCTAATTTTTTCAATACTATTAGTTGACTAACGCCCCTTTTCTCTTTTACAATGCATCCTTTATCATATTTTAGATCTTCATTTAAGCTACTCAAGTTCAGTTTTTTAATCTGTTTACCAAAAAACGTTTTCATTGTGACACTAATTTTTGATTTATGGAGTACTACAAATAATGGGAACGTCTATTATTTTTCTTCCAGTTACACTTTTGAATAATTTTACAAAGTTCCAAAAATAACCCTGCTAGTATCTGGTACATTACACACACCATTTTATTTCATCATAGATTTTATGATTTTATTTTATCATAGATTTTATGATTTCCCCTTACAGGTAGAGAAATTTAAAGTCCGAAAACACAAAGAAACATGCCGAAGTCGCTGATAAACGTCAACAGGCCAACCTGGCAGACCAGAATTTCTGTGGTTCCGCTGAGGGTGCCAAGTCCTCTGTGTATCCCAGAGGTGTTCCTGGGTTTCGATGATTTTATTTGGATGGAAATCCTCAAATCACTCCTCTGAAGGCATATTTGCTGTTAAGAAATAATGAAAATGTGCCCAACAGAGAAGGGAAGGGTTTAGGAGAAGCGGAGTTCCGAATTTGGCTTCTCTTTGCCCCCACGGGCCGGCACTTGGTTCCGTCAGCCTCCGAGGCAGCGCGCAGGTCTCTGGCTTCCAAGGCGTCCCGACAGCCTCCAGTTTCTAAGCAGCGGCTTGCTGTCCTCGTCCATTTACACACCCCGGGCCAAAGGGCGGTTGCTCTGATCAAAATAGCTTCTGTTGGCCGCAGTGTAATGTGGATTGATTATTTATCGACTGTGGAAGAGTGATGACTTTACTACTTTCAAGCATTAACTGCCAAAACCATGGTAGCAGGTAAAATTGTGAATTCATTTGTCATAATGTAAGTGGAGGTGTCTAACTTAGGAACAGCTCTCTGTATATTCTGAATATTGTTTTCCTTTAGGAAAAAAACGTAAATGATGCCTCAATAGCTTCTTTCGTTTCACAATTTGAGTCATTTGCAATTTTCAAAGAAAAACACAGTTTCAAATGGATTGAAAGAAAATATAGCTGATATTGGAATCGTGGCGAGAACTGTATTCCCTCACCCGAAATTAGGTAATTCTGTATTAACAGCCCAGCCTTAGCAAAGGAAACAAATGAATCTTTACTGAAAAAGTAAGCTCTCATGTAAGAGTTAATGGCCAAGAGTGGAATTCGTCTTATTAGCACTTCTTTTAAGATTTCTAGCACTATATGGCTATAACAATTATGAATAGAAAAGCACCTCTGTGTAGATTTTCTTCTGCATGAGTGTTTTTGTTCTCAAAATTGTAAAAGAAATCCCTGTTGCTTGAGAATTTGAGTTTGCATCTTTGTGTATAGACTGAGCTATCATTCATTCATTCTGCAAGCACTAGAAACTGAACTCGTGTTCATCATTCTGCCAAGTACATTTGTAAGCCTAAATGATTTTTTTTTCCCTCTGAAGGAGGAGCTGTTTTATTCCCAAGTAACCAAATACACTTAAAGTATCTAACGGAAATAAATGCATTTTCTCTCAAATCTTAAAATGCTTTCAATTAAAAAGCATTTCCAGCGAGAGAGGAAAATTGCCAATGCTGAGATTTATGCAGTAATTGTATTCATTTTGAAATGTGATAGATGTTAGGTGTTGTGGCAGATTGTGAGATAATATTCATCTCTTTTGTAAAACATATATTCCCATGAGGTATATACGAAGTAGGAGATGTTCAGCCAGAATAAAGTGTTCTATTTCTAGGAGATTTTTGTGATCAGGGCTTTTGCACAGACCTTGAAAATAAGTATATGCCCCCTCCTCCAATCTTTGGGAGCTGCTCATGTGATAATTCTGGGGAGCTGGTGTGAGCCCATCTCAACACATTATTGGGATGTCCCACAGCACAGAACTAGGTATTCAACTTCCCACCAAAAAACAAAGAACTTCCAGAATTACCTGCCTAATGTAATATCTAAGCCTGATATCTGATATGGGGCTTGTTGTGCTACTAAACAAATCCACTGCTTTTCTAGAAAAATATCTGAGTTCACTCCCAAGTGTTAAATGTTGGTTTTTTTTTTTTAGTGAACATACAGGAAAATGAGCTGTTTCCATGTTTCCAGGGAGAGCCCAGGATCTCTTTATGGCTCAGCACAGCTCAGATGACTGCTCTTCACATCACCATTCAGTCACCAGGTCACCACAGTCGTGGAAGAGAGGACAGAGATGGGACTGAAGCAGCCCCCTGCTTTGTGAGGGCAGGAATGGCACATAGCCGGTCACCCTCCTGGCTCAAGACCCCGGGTGCATCCTGAATGTGTTGCCACAGCCTGGGGGGGGGGGGCTTCCTCCTCTGTAGTCACAGCACCTGCCGGAACCATCCCTGCCCCGGGGCTGCCAGAGGCAGACCTCAGCCCCCATAGAGACTGGTCATTCTGTGGACAGCAAAGCCCCTCAGGCTGTGTCATGCTGCCCTGTGAGTGGGGTGCTCATTTTGAACCAGGAAGGGTGTGACTCCCAACTCTCTCAAGGAGAAGAAAGCCAGCAGACATGGGTGCTCAGAACTCAGGTCCTGACTGTGTCTGTATCCACCAAGTGCTACCATCCTTTATTTTGGGAAATTGGACCACCTGAGGGATATGTTTAGAACCACAGTAGAGTTCATGAAGACTCTGGGGCTAACCTGTCAGCAGAGCCCCACAGGCTCACACAGGCGGGCAGAGCCTGGGCCGTAGGTTGGACTGGAAGCCCTCTGTCCCTGGCCGCAGAGGCCATCAGAGGTTGTGACCCCAGGGATCAAGGGGTGCTCCCCTATTAGGGCTCTCATCATGAGTGTGTCTCCATTGCTCCTTATAAGAACTTATCCTTTGCTGGGAAAATATATACTTAGATCTCTTTTCTGTATCACCAAGGCTTATTTCTTTCCATATGCCCCAAAATGCTTATTTTGTTCTTCAGCCTAAACACTTTCTGTAATTTAAATACCACTGTCTAACCCGTCAGCAAGTCCTATGAGCTTTACAACTAAACATACTTTAAATCTGTTCATGTGCTTCTTGTCCCACAACACCCATCCTCCCCACTTTCCTCAGTAAAAGAACTCAGGAACTGTAGCCCGGTACGTGAAGGTCGTTTCCCAACCCCCTCTGCAGGCGGCCGCGGTCAGTTGTGTGGCAAAAGGTAGATATTCAGAATAAACGTTTTTTGAATAAATGAATGAAACTTCTCCTCTCACTCTTCGTTCTGAGATTCTACCCTGACTCCATTCTCCGTCCTGAAGCCCAGACTATTCTAACGTCCACCGCCTCCTCCAGTCATACCTTGAATGCGGAGGCCAGCTCTGCAGTCCAGCTAAACCTGAGAGGAGTGGATGAGGAGATGAAGGGAAACACAGAGAAAGATGTTGAGAAAGAAACGGAAACCAACTTTGGGATCAGAAGGTTCACTGGCTGCTCATGGAGGACAAGTGATGCAGCTTCATTTCTGAGCACAGCTTATGTGGACAGGCTCACAATGCTATCGCTTCCAGACTGATCTAATATCCGATGTTGTCACTTCCACTTCCGGTGATCCCACTCGGGGCGATCTCACTTCCTGGTGCCTGGATCTGGTGGTGTCACTTTTGGGGTGACATCGCTTCTGGGGTGATACTGCTCCTGGACATGACATCACTTCCGGGGTGATATTGCTTCTGGCCCTCCACACTTGAGTGTCTCTGAACTAATCCTGAGCTCATTTGCATCCAACCTGTGTGCTATGGATCCCCCTTCTGCCCGGTGGTGAGGGCTTCTGGAGGGCAGGGCCTTTGCTTATGCACTGTGGCTTTCTCCGAGTCAAGCCCAGCACCTGGCACATGAAGGCCAGCTAGGTTTACTTTCACGGGTGGGTAGATCCATCTTTTAATGACACCGGGAGTTGGCCTCATGTCATAGATACTCAGCAAACTCATGTGCTTTCCTTCTGCAGCCTCCACAGAATGGCTGGTGGGAGACAGGACTAAGGGCAGTTGCAGAGCTGTCAGCCCGCCCCCGGTTGAGCTGGCTGCAGGGCGCAGCCCTGATGCCCCGACGCTGACTCTCCGGCTCTGACCACCCACACACTGGTGGAAACCATTCTGCTGCTTTATCTGCATAATGATGCTTTATGAGCCTGGGCTGTCGTGGAAGGCAAGGAGCTCGCTGGGAAGTGCAGTCCAGAAAAGCCCAGATGAAAAAGGAAATGGAAGGAGGAGAAACAGAAGTGAAAATGTTGTGACTGTCGGTGACACAAACCTAGTTGTAGTCTCTGGTCAACTTTGGGGGGGACTATGGGGCCAATAGGGTGATCAACAGCAGCCCCCACAAGGCTCCCGACCTTTGGATGGTCAATGGGGGGGCTGCTGTCTTCCATGCATGGTTTTCAACCTCAGCACACAGACATCTTGGGCTGGATGATCCTTGTCATGCGGACACTGTCCCATGCATTGTAAGGTTTTAGCAGCATCCCTGGACTCTACCCAAAAGATGCCAGCAGCCCCCCCACCCCCACAGTTTGTGACAGCCATAAACATCTCTAGCTATTGTCAAATATCCTCTTTGGAGCAAAATTGCCCCAGCAGAGAACCACTGCCTTTCTGCAAACTGAAGGAGAGTCCTGGATGCCTCAATCACTTGCTATCGACACTTTGTGAACAGGCCTACTTCTAGAGGGGGAAGCTAATTTTTCCAGTGAAGATGGACTCAGTGTGGTCTCACAGGGAATGGAAGTCGGCCCAAGGTAACATGAATTCAGGAAAGCTGAGAGGTCAGAGGCACACATAGCAACCAGGCAGTGATACTCCATGGCCCACTGGCTTTGGTTGGGAGGCGTGGCATTTTAAATGAGCTGTGCTCCAATGTCTTTAGGCAGGGCATCCATCATGCAACTTACTGCAAGCCCTGCTATTCCCTGTTGCTTCACTGCTACCTCAGCACTCATCCCTGTGATCGGTGTGGACCTTGAAGGCACCTGGGTTTGTGGTCCTTGAAACAAAGCATCAACACTACTGATGAAATAAAAGAATGACATTGGCAGACTGAGATGCCCCAAGAAGTCTTAGAATCTCTATTTAACACACATCCTTAATATTTGCAATATACGTATGCAACACTTCGCATATACACTCCTCAATGGTAAGAATGCCCAATCCACAATACAGATATTACCAGGACTATGGAAGTATAGGAACACCCACAAAATTCCTGGGGGAATCTGTGAGCATCTGCCCCAATGGACAGCTTGGCTGCTAAGGGTTGTATATCTCCCCTTTCTGGAGTATTGGGCTCTAGTACATCAGGGTCTGACCACAGCTGACTTTCTGCTCTGTCCCCCTTTCTCTCATTGCACCCCAAGCTTGATTTTAAGAGCTTTCCCCTTGCCCTCCTTTTCCTCCCTGCCCAGAGCCTCACCCCCTCACTCATCAGAAGGCCACATTGCCCTGGAACCTTTGCCAGTCATCACCCAACACCTGCCTGCGGCTTTTCCCCTCCCGCCCTAAGCCCCCATCTTGCATTAAGTCATTCTCTTCATCTCCGTCCCTGGGCGCCTGGTTCCATGCATGCAAACACTTGGCTGCAGCAGCTCTGCCAGATGCGGCTGTCCTCCAGGTCAGTTCTGCCACCACCCAGAAGATGCCCTGCTGCCTCCCTCTAAGAAAATTGAGCCAATCAGCCCTGAATGTGCACCGCAGCCTGCCTCCCATCCCTTCCAATGTCTTTGTTGGCACCTCCCACACCTTTTCCCTTCAGGAACCACCCTTTCTCCTGCTAAGAGCAGTCCCTCTGCTGTGTTTCTCACACCATAACCTATTTTCCCACCTTAGATGTTTGTTGCATGTATTACGTCCTAGACTTTTAATTTTCCTCCTCTACGGTCTGCTTTCTTAGAGCCTTTGAGGCTGAGGGTGTATCTCCATTCTTTAGAGCCCCTTCTCCCTGCTCACCCAGCTCCATCTCTCCCTCCCCTATGGAGTCTAACAAGTTGGAAATCACTCCTCCAGCAACCATTCACGTTGTATCTTTTTGAAAATAGTACCATTTATTGTTTTCCATTTTCTAAATACAAAAAGAATACACATTCATTATAGAACACTTGGAAATGTAGCAAAGCCCACACAGGGGAATAAAAATTACATGTAATCCTACAACTCGGAGGTAACCTGTAACTTTAATTCATATGTGCACTTTTTAAAAATAAAATGACGATCATGCTTTGGTATTGTGTACCTCTTACTTAGTATTAAATCATGAACCCAGTCTTATGTCAAGAACATGATTTCTAAATAACTTCTTGAGATCCCATTTTACGTACTAGCCAAAATTTACTTGTCTATATCCTCACTGTCGTATACACCAGCCCTTTAAATTTTTGTAGATCTGTGTAATAATGCAGTGGGCTTTGTGGGTCCCAAGTATTCTGAAGACTTATGTGGATAAATGCCAGCTAAAAACACTGCACCAAATGATGTGCACATTTCTTAAGGCTTCTGAAGCATATTGATGAACTGTTTTCAAAAGACAGTTGAAGTAATGTGTACTACAAAGAACAGGGTGTGAGATTATCCTCTTCACCATATTCCTGCTAAATCATAGCCAACCTAAGAAGGTTTTCATTTCAATAGGAGGCCAAACCCGCCATTGTATCTTCATTTGCCATGGCTGCTCCTCTCTTTTATTGAAAGTCTGTCTATCTGCGTCTTCTCACTTTTCTTTAAACTGCTTATCTTTTCCTTATTTGCTCACTAAATTAAACATTTTATGCATTAATGGTGTTGACTCTTTTCTAGTTTATTTGTTAGGAATACCTTTGCCAGTCTGTCATCTGCTTTTGCATTTCTTGTTTATGGCAGTGATTTTCTTTAGTTTGTATGTATCAAACCTGTCCACCCCTGCACTTCGTCCTCGATCCAGACGCATTGCTAGCACTGCTCTCCGAAGCCCACAGCAGCCAGCAACCCCAACTGCCGCAAACATGAAACCTTTGCAAACCTGTGGATGGATGGCTTTGCTGGAGAGCTACTCTCTATTCATTTTCCTCCTGCATCTCAGATCATCTTTTTATTGATTATTTATTTATTTAAATAGACTTTATTTTTTAGAGCAGTTTTAAGTTCTCTGTAACACTGACAGAAAAGTCCCTTTTGCCCCTGAGGACAGCTGTGAGCCTACATTGA
Organism: Phataginus tricuspis; assembly: GCA_029783875.1. Taxonomy (NCBI): domain Eukaryota; kingdom Metazoa; phylum Chordata; class Mammalia; order Pholidota; family Manidae; genus Phataginus; species Phataginus tricuspis. The sequence goes on along the minus strand of JAQQAC010022866.1, from coordinate 41,246,766 downwards.
CACGTCATTGTCCAGGGCAATGGAGAGGAGGCATGTAGGTGAGGGGTCTTTCTCTTGGTCCTCTTTCTCTGCCTGTACCTTTCACACTGGGGCCCCAGGGCTCTGGCCAGTGTAACAGTGGCTTTTCTCAAATAATTCCTGTTCTTTTTTAAGCAAGTCTGAAGGTAAAGAATTCCATTAAGTACTGCAAACCAGATATTCTTTGGGATATTGGCATTTCAAACCAGATATCCTCAGATAACCACCTGGTCGTGTCTAATTACTTAAAGAGGGTCCCTGGATTCATTGGCCAGGCCGAAGTTTACACAAGAAGCAGTTTTATAATTAACACAAGTTCAAACCCAGGTACAAAGGCCAAGTCCTATTCCTGCTCTTGGGAGCACAGGCGCTGGGCCTGCCCCCTGGCGTCAGCCAGTGGGTGGGGCGCTCTGCTCTGCTTGTCTGGGGGGGATGCGGGCACATCGTGTGCTTGCTCTGTTATCACAACTCAGAGGGCTTCCTGGGCGCACCTGGGCCCACTCTTACTCCCCCTGATGCAGTAACTGGGAATCTCACCCGATCCAGGGAAGGGCAGAGTCTGGTTCCCTGGCAGACATTGTCTCATAGAAACTTATGCTGGTTTAGGCTAAAAGCATGAGACATTCTCAGTAGAAATATTTTGAAGCCAAAAATAAATAAAGAAGAAAAAGTGGAAAAGAGTCAAAGAGGCAATTATTTGTAATAGAAAAAGACTATTGATTTTCCTTTTTTGATACATAGTCTAAATTATCCCTCAAGAAAAGTAGTAATGCATCTTTAAACAGATTTATTGGATCTAGGAGGGAAAAATGTATTATTTAACTTCAATGCTATTGGATTTTCTTTTATGTTAGATATAGAAATAGCACAGACAAACAGAAAGGGGGCACAGTCTTCACGGATCACAGTCCGTTTGGACCCCAACGTAGGACACTCCTGTGTTCCTCTCAAAGCAGTAAGAGTTTGTAAACAAGGATCATTTTTCTTGCTAAATAAATGACATCACACATTTGCAGTAAGTACACTTTTCACAAGGTTTCAAGTCCCTGTGGGCGGAGTGAACAGACCACCCTGGGCCCCCAAGTGCGCCCTGGAGGAGGCTCTCTGCCCTGGGGATTCCCGCCCCGGGAAGCCCTCTGGTCCCTCTGACTCTGGGCCTCCAGATCCCCTTCTCTGAGCCAGATTTTGGCACCTGTCCTTCCGGCCCTCCTCCCTCTGCTCCCTTGGCTTCTGAGATGAGAAAGCACAACATCCTGGCCCGCAGGGAAGGCTCCCCGTCCTGCCAGGAAGGTGGGCAAGGAGGGGCTGGGAAGAGCCGCGGCAGATACCTTCCCAGCTCCACACCTAGTGCGCTCTCCGGAGCGGGACCCCCGGCGCTCTGGGCCGGGCACACGGAGGGCGCCACGACCGCGGCCCTGGCCCGACCTCTCCACGCCTGCCCTGCGACCCTGCGAGGCCTCCTCGCCCGGCATCACTAAAGGCAGTCCCAGGTGACCTTGCTGGAAGGCCACAATGAAAAACCACGCAAAATGACTAGAAAGCATTTCTCAAATATAGAGGGCTGTAAAAGCCATAAATAAATATTTCAAACTACAGCTACAAGCTGAGCCCCTCGTCATGGCTATTCTTCATAGGTCAGCACTTCAGAGGTCTGATGTTCTTGTTTTCTGTTTTTAATAACTAGGTTCTTGCCATGAACTCGGGGACTGTCACGAGGAGTCACTAGAGAATAACTCATACAATCTAGTGGCTGGAAGTGTCAGGTCCCAGAGGTGACGGGCAAGCCCGGCAGCCACCTCCTCGTCTTCTCTCCACCACCTGCAGGCCGGGGCGCCCTGCCCCACCGCCTCCTCCGGGTTTTCATCCTGTGCCTGTGGGAGCAGCAGATGCAGGCGTGGAGGGGCCGTGGCAGCGCCGTTTGCTCCTCCCCACACGGCAGATCTTTCCTCTTCCGGGGGTGACTTTGGTGTCCTGGCCATTTACGTTAATGATGGCACAACGAGCCTTTGGGGACCGTGGGTGCTAGCTGCTCAGCGCCCTGGGCTAGAACGTCTGACGGCAGGGAGGTTCTGGCCCTCCACCACACAAGGAGCACAGCGGGCATGGCCATCTGGCTGCCATCCGTGACCACCTTGCCATTCTTCTCGCTCTGCCCCCAGGGACACAGACCTGAATGTCAACCCTTCTGCCCACAGAACCCAGCCGCCAGCGATCTGGGGTCTGAAGGTGCTTCTGGGCTACGCCCCAGGGTGTGCATCTGAGGAGACGAGCTGCTGGACAGGAGGTTAATCACCAGGAGGAACCTTCTCTACACGGAACTGTCACCTAACAGCCAAGTCAGTGACACTGGCCAGAGTTTAGGAAAACTGGCCCAATGCAGGTGGATTATCCATAAAGACCAGCCATGTACTTTTATTGGATCTGAGTACGGAATGCTCGGGCTCATGGAGGCCTCTGAGTCCACGACCAAACAGGGCGCAGAGACCCGTATTCTCCCCCACGTGACAAACGATGTTGTGAATACAGACCCTTCTTTAAAACTCCAGCTAATTCAGGTGGCACGATGAAGTGTGCCATGTCATAATTAATCCCTCATGTATTGCAAGCAATTTAATGTCAAAATAATCAACAGCAGCTTTTTTTACCCTTTTGTGAGTACATAATAAATACTGTCATTTAGGTGCCGCAAACATCGGATTTCCTTCCTGGTCTTTGAATAACACTGTTTGAGAGCTACATACCAGACCTCCCCTTCCACCGCCCCTCCCCAAGCCCCAGCAGCAACACATGTGTACGCTCCTTAGAAAATAAGTCATAAATCATGGGTGTGCGTTAATTTCCAGGTGGTCCCTCACAGTGTGATCACCCCGGCATGGAGTCCAAACCCCAGGCGGGGGGAAGGCCGTGGGGCCGAGGCAGAACCAGGATGGGTGAAGAGTGTCCCCCCATTTGTCATCGTTGTCCCCATGGATTCTGGCAGTGACATGGTAGCTACTATCATTTTTATGCTTTGCAGGGTAAGCCATCCCTACTAAATGGTCAGTGTGTTCTTCGGATTAAACTCAGTTCATTTCTCAAGCAGTCCATCAGAGGAGACTGGCCAGATGCTGCTCTGTGCTTCCAAAGGCCGGACAGGGACAGTCCTGGGCCTCCAGCCTCTTCAGGCAATGCTCTGTCTGGAGGTCTCCGGGTCACAGCGCTCGGGGTGCGTGCACCTCGGGGCCAGTTCCTCTGCATGGGAGGAAGCTCTCTTGTTGAATTAATTCAGTGGTCAGAAAGAGCCCTGGGAGAAGCTCCACGAGGTGACCAACCTCTGGTCGCCTCATGTGAGAAGTGAGAGGGTTAAAGTCCTGGCTTTGAGGCCACACCTTGCCACAGGTAAGAGGAGCACCGCATTACTGTTTTTCTTTATTGGAACATGTGTGAAATGATTTTCAAGTATTCAGATGGAAACAGGGCCCCAAGAAGGGATCCCTCCTGGTGATTAGGTTTCAGTGACCGTGGACCTGTGGTTCTCACGAGGTAAACTCTGTTATACCCTTTGGTATCCGCTTGGCATTGTTAGAAAAGAACTTGAGCCTTCCTCTAGACTTCCACACTGGTTTTGTGGCTACGCAAGGGGCTTGCAACTTCTCCGGCTTCATCATTACCATGTTTTTATGCTATTATTGTTTTTATTAAACTCATAAAAAGTATCTGCATTGCTGAAAACTCTAGACAGAGGCTCCCATGATATGCAGACATAAAACGCGATTCGAGCCTTCACACACACAAACGAGCCAATACTGACACTGAAATATCAGGACCTTGTGGATGTTAGCTTCGGAGAAATGAGGGCTGTCCCCTTTCTCCATAGGCCCCCAGTCCCTGGTCCACCACTTTGCATAGCATGGATGTGCTGCCACTGTCCAGGTGGTAATGTTCACCTTGACATGCAGAGGGGGGGTTTGGACACAGACAAGACTGCAGGCCACCTGTATGGTAATGGGGAGCTGGGCTGCTACAAAGAGCTCAACAAAAGTGACTCTTTCCTGTGTCTTATCATGGCTCTGAGGACAAGGAGCAGGTAGTTGAAGGGAGCATGAAAGGTTCGAGCAACAGCACTTCACAAGTCTAATCTACCATTAACATTTCTCTTGAATTACCACATTAGATTCCTTAGCCAACCACCCAAACAGGTCCTGAGCAGATGGCGCACAGGCGGACCACACACAGGTAACATGTAGGGACAGAATGCACTGCCATGGGGGGCTCCAAAGGAGCAAGGAAGATCCAGGGGACCCCAGGGCACTGAGCACCTCACAGAGATGCTGACCCTGTCACAGGCTTTGCCCACAGGCAGGAGGGCAGTAAAGACAAAGTCTGCTACCTAAGAAGTCCTGAGGGCTGACTCTCCTGTCAGTATATCTTCATTACCTGCAAGAGTACCTCTGTCCACACAATCCTCCAGCTCCCTATAAAGTGGCTTCATTCGGGGTGGGAAGGTGGGGGAAAACGCAGCATAGGGAGGTTTGCAGCATTTAAAACTGCCAAATCAATCTCCCTTCTAGACTTTTCTTTTAAAATAAACTTATCTCTGAAAACTGCCTCTCGAAGCTTTAGCTTTAACAGTAGCATTTCACTGGTTTATGAGCTAGTGGTAAAAACCTAAAAACCAGAAGCTCCTCCAGGAGGTACTAACACACCATTTACAGAAGTACTGCCGTGAAAATAATATGTGGCAATGAAATCACTATAAATTCACACACACACGAGCACACAGCACATCAGCCCCTTTTTACACTGTTTCCTCTTTAAGAGGACATATAACAGCACAGACACCACCCTTCCCACCTCCCTTCCCGCTATTCTGAGCAGATCCACTCCGGACAGAAGCCATCAGACAGCAAAGTGGCAAGTCCCCGAACGTTTTGTTCTGGCACAACGGTGGACACGAGAATACATCACCAGTGTCATTGCTTAACAATGTAATATGACAGCATCCATGAAACCGATTAGCATAAATCAACATAATACCCACTTTGCAGCACTAGTACTGAAAACTTTCATCTTGAAATAGCAAGAGGAAGAAGACAACACATGATGAATTGTAATGATTTTGCTGGAATGGTACCAGATGACAACGTCGGACGCACGCGCCGAAGGAGCCACGCTCTAACATACGCATGTCAGCGCAAGGATCGCAAGCAGCTTGACTTTCATTCCACAAGCTGCATGAGAACATATGCATGGCTTCCCAAATATGGCTAATGAAAATAGGACTAAAATTATGTCCCCCATTCAAAATGGTCTGATGACTGGGTGAACTGGTAAAAGTTTCCTGATACACTGAAGTCCATTCTAAGAGTCACGCAGGTAACTCCCTGGAGTTCAAACTACAGATAATTATACCTCACAGGTCCAGCTTCTAACTAAGGGAACAACAGAACTGCAGCCCTGCGTGACGTTTTCCACGGCTGGTAGATGAGTCCTGCTTCTCGGGGGTGAGGCGGAGGGCGTGTGCTCGCCCAACGGCAGGGAACACACTTCCCTCTCTTTCCTCTCTTCACTGAAGAAAGAATCCATTCAATTGTTTTCTTTGAAATGAATTTCCTCATTTTGGCCAATTGAAAAACATTGAAGCTTGAGCATTCACTGGGGAAGCTTTCTTCAACAGGCCCAAAGATGGGACTCAGTTTAGGAGCAGCATTTTGGGCCAATTCCTGAGATTTCCTAATATCTAGAAACCTGGCAAGGAGGCCATTTACTCTTACTTGTATCAGTGGGATGCCAGGATCTGCCTACTGAAAATGAGCCTTATCGGAAGGCGGTCTGTGGCACAGCTTCTGGGGCCATAGGGAGGCAGTGGTGCCCAGACACCCGGTTTCCCTTGCTGATCCATGCTTCCAAGAACAGGTTTCCCTCAGGAACGACAGTGACTGCATGCTCCCCACGCATGTCCTCCATGGCCCATTCCTCCGCCAGACTCAGCACCTCAACCCCTGAAAGGGGGAAGACAGTGCGGGTACATTCCCATGCATAACTGCAATAATAAAATAACGCTATTATTGAGTCTTCCTACATCCTGGGCATAGTGTTGAGCACTTTTATATATAATTTTCAATCCTCAAAATTACTCTGTGATATAGTTGTTAACCCCACTTCATAGATGGAAAAAATTGTGACTTAAAAATTTTAAGTACCTGTCCCGTATTCCGACAGCACGAATGCTGATATTTGGACCCAAGGAAGAGAATAGCATACCTGCTAAGGCACTGCACTGCCCTGCCTTCCCGTTCCAGAGAACTTTGGTTGTTTAGCAACAGTAGGAATTAAGCTAAAAGGTGTAATACATTAATAAGTAATCATTGAATGCCAGCTATGTGCTCAATACTAAAAAGAAACAATAAGAAGACAATTCTACACTGTTCATGTTTTCCCCACTGCTCTAACAACCTTAGCTTCCTAACAGGTCACTCTTTTAGTAGCAGGAAAAGAAAATGTATACCTAATTACTACTTTTTTCCATTCCTGCAAGAAATCATCAACCAATTATTTTGGGGCTATACTGAAGAAGTTTAGAAAGGAGAAAGAAAATTTAACAAATAGTTTACATATTTTAATTGGATTGCCATTTTTTAAATTTAATTTAGAAAACAGAAGCTTGGCAAATCTGGAAGATGAGCAGCCATCAGGAAAGCATCTTACCCTGATTAATGTTCTGTACATGGCCAAGGGGAGGGCTGTGCAGGGTGGTCATTTTATTTAATTCAAGCAGATGCTCAGAGTTTTGAATTCCTGATCCTGAAATTCAGTTCGTCCTCTCTGAAGTCATGCATCATCACGAATTTGGTTGGTCTCGCAATACAGCAGGTATGTTTTCAACACCCCTAAATAATTTTTAAATTGCCTGATGTAAATTGCATTTACATCCCAACCAATGAACTGCTCATCTTCATGGCTAGTTCACTACCACAGCAAATACAGTCAAATCACCTTTGTGATACAAATTGCTACATAACACAGACACAGGAACTAGGATTTATCTTCAAGAGAGTTGAAATAACCTAGCTGATGGCACAGTCTCTGGTTTGACATTGGTATGTAGACATACAGGCATGATTTTCTTACCAGTTATGGAAAGAAGCAGTTCAGTTATAATCCAAGGGACAGAGATAAAAGTAATTAATAAGTTATTAGGGTAATCATTTCAATCATCCAAAAAGTTCATTATGTCCAATTTTAGGACTTGCCAAACTTGCAACAGGATTGATAATTTATGGGTCACTGGCTATCAGGCAAGGATAATGAAAACAAATGCACTGGTTTGTGAATATGTATGCCAGCTTTATGCATAGAAATAGACTTTAAAAATCCTATTGTGTTTTATGGCTCCACATAAATAACAAAACAACCTCATGACTGGAAAATATGGCGTGTGCATCTTAAATGCTCCAATCAGATGACTTGGTTTCTCCATTAAACTCTCCCATTAATGCCAATCTATGGGCAAATATATCCTGCTGTGAAAGAAGGTACAGGATTTGTGCTTCCAGAACATGAGAGTGTTGGAGAATCACCCAGGAATCCTGTTCAAATGCAGGTTCCGGTTCTGCAGAGCGGCAGGGGGCCTGGCAGTGGCTCTGAGCCAGTTCCCAGGTGATGCCAGTGCTTTGAGGAGTGAACTATTGGGCTCCCTCACGCTCCCTGAGGCCTCTCCTCCAAAGAAATGCTAGAGGGATGACTAATCCATAAAAGAAAAGAAAGTGCTACTATAGCTGCATAAACAATGACATCCAGAAATATCTGGAGAATATATTTAAGTAAGCATGGTTTAAATAAAGCATCATTAGCATCTTTTGCCAGTGCACTGTTTTGAGATGTTTAATTCTGTGAACTCAATCCAAAAGAAATGAGGTTTCTTATTCATCTCTTCACCTTCCAGAAAGCTGGAACACTAGCTCCAGATGAAAAGACTCAGAATAGAAGCTAGTTGGGATTAAAGATGGCGGCGTGAGAGGTGAGAGAGAGGCTTCCTCCTAAAACCACATATAATATGAAAATATAACTAATACAACTACTCTTGAAAGAGCAACAGGAAAGAGGACTGCACCAAATTGCATACACCTGGAGACAAGAGCAGCCCTCACGGCAAAGGGTAACGTACTAAAGCTGTGGTCCTGCAGGATCCAAACCCTTCCCCCACCCCAGCTCACCAGCAGGAGGAAGAGGAATGGAGCAGGGAGGGAGCGGAGGCCTGGGACTGCTGAATACTTAACTCTAGAGATCTGCTCTGGGAGCACAAACCTACATTTCATGGTGCTTGCATGATACTCTCATAATTAGGGGGTTGGAAAGCTAAGACAGGCAGAATTCCTGGAGAGACTAAGATTCCAGCTGCTTGTGGAAAGCAGGGATCCATATCCAGCCGCTCTGGGACAAAAGAAAGGTGGGCAGTCTGAGAGACTTCCTAACAAAGATGCCCTTAGCAAGAGGGCTGCTAAAGGGGCAAGGATTGCACAGAGCTTACTGCTCAGGAGAAAGGACAGGTAGACAAAATTGTCCGGGTGCACTCTGCCCAGCATATTGGGAGCTTCCACAATCTTCAGGTGCTCCAGCTCCCTGGCTGCCTACACAGCTCCAAGAACCCCTTCAGTGACAGGCAGACTAGTGCACCTTTCTCCTGGCCAGCCCCACCGGGCTTGCAAACCGGGAAACCCTACCCTGGCGTTAGGCCAGCCAGAGGGAAGATCTGTCTATAGCAACTAAAAACGCAAAGCATAGAAGCTTATACCTGCGTGCTCGGTCCACAGGTTCAGGCAGTGGAGACAGGCATAGCAGCCAGGAACAAGGAAACAGCTCTTTCCTCCCCCGAGGCACCAATACCACTCCCCTACAATCCCTAACATTGCTTCAGGAGCTGAGCAGCTCCAGAGAGTAGAGCTTCTGGGCACTAGAGGGCACCATACACAAATATGAAACACCAAAGGAACCTGGTCCAGAGTAAAATTATGAATACAACTCCTGAGAAAGATTTAAATGATATGGACCTCATGACTCTCCCTGAAAGGGAGTTCAAAATAAAAATCATTAACATGCTCATGGAGGTACAGAAAGATTGTCAAGAACTCAGGAATGAATTACAGTCAGAGATCCAATCACTGAAGAGCACAATGGATGGTACTAAAAGCAGATTGGATATGGTGCAGGAGACGATAAATGAAATAGAAACTAAAGAAGAGGAACACAAGGAAGCTGAGGCACAGAGAGAAAATAGGATCTCTAAGAATGAAAGAATATTGAGAGAACTGTGTGACCAATCCAAACGGAACAATATTCGCATTATAGGGGTACCAGAAGAAGAAGAGAGAGAAAAAGGGTTAGAGAGTGTCTTTGAGGAGGTGATTGCTGAAAACTTCCGCAGTCTGGGGAAGGAGATAGTCTCTCAGGCCATGGAGGTGCACAGATCTCCCAACACAAGGGACCCAAGGAAGACAACATCAAGACATATAGTAATTAAAATGTCAAAGATCAAGGATAAGGACAGACTATTAAAAGCAGGCAGAGAGAGAAATAAGATCACATACAAAGGAAAACCCATCAGGCTATCATCAGACTTCTCAGCAGAAACCTTACAGGCCAGAAGGGAGTGGCATGATGTATTTAATGCAATGAAGCAGAAGGGCCTGGAACCAAGATTACTTTATCTGGCAAGATTATCATTTAAATTTGAAGGAGGGATTAAACAATTCCCAGATAAGCAAAAGCTGAGAGAATTTACCTCCCACAAACCATCTCTACAGTGTATTTTGGAGGGACTGCTACAGATGGAAGTGTTCCTACAATTTAATAGCTGTCACCAGAGGTAATAAAACCACAATAAAGAAAGTAGAACAGCTAATTACTAAGCAAATGCAAAATTAAGATAACTATCCCCAAAGTCAATCAAGGGATAGACAAACAGTACAGAATATGACACCTAGTATATAAAGAATGGAGGAGGAAGAAAAAGAAAGAGAGAGAGAAAAAAAGAACCTTTAGATTGTGTTTGTAATAGCATATTAAGTGAGTTAAGTTAGACTCTTAGATAGTAAGGAAGTTAACCTTGAACCTTTGTTAACCACGAATCTAAAGCCTGCAATGCCAGTAAGTACATACCTATCCATAATCACCCTACATGTAAATCGACTGAATGCACCAATCAAAAGACATAGAGTCACTGAATGGATAAAAAACAAGACCCATCTATATGCTGCCTACAAGAGACTCACTTTAAACCCAAAGACATACACAGACTAAAAGTGAAGGGATGCAAAAAGACATTTCATGCACCTAATAGGGAGAAAAAAGCAGGAGTTGCAGTACTTATATCAGACAAAATAGACTTCAAAACAAAGAAAATCATAGGAGACGAAGAAGGACATTACATAATGATAAAAGGGTCAATCCAACAAGAAGATATAACCATTACAAATATCTATGCACCCAACACAGGAGCTCCTACATATGTGAAACAAATACTAACAGAATTAAAGGGGGAAATAGAATGCAATGCATTCATTCTAGGAGACTTCAACACTCCACTCACTCTGAAGGACAGATCAACCAGACAGAAATAAGTAAGGAGACAGAGGCACTGAACAACACATTAGAACACATGGACCTAACAGACATCTACAGAACTCTACACCCAAAAGCAGAAGAATACACATTCTTCTCAAGTGCAAATGGAACATTTTCAAGAATAGATCATATACTAGGCCACAAAAAGAGCCTCAGTAAATTCAAAAAGATTGAAATTGTACCAACCAGCTTCTCAGACCACAAAGGAATGAAACTAGAAATGAATTACGCAAAGAAAATGAAAAATCCCACAAACACATGGAGGCTTAATAACATGCTCCTAAATAATCAATGGATCAATGACCAAATAAAAACAGAGATCAAGCAATATATGGAGACAAATGACAACAATAATTCAATACTGCAAAATCTGTGGGATGCAGCAAAGGCTGTGCTAAGAGAAAAGTATATTGCAATACAGGCCTACCTCAGGAAAGAAGAACATTCCCATATGAGTAGTCTAAACTCACAATTAACAAAACTAGAAAAAGAAGAACAAAGGAGACCCAAAGTCAGTAGAAGGAGGGACATAATAAAGATTAGAGCATAAATAAATAAAATCGAGAAGAATAAAACAATAGAAAGGATCAATGAAAGCAAGAGCTGGTTCTTTGAGAAAATAAACAAAATAGATAAACCCCTGGCCAGACTTATCAAGAAAAAAAGAGAGTCTACTCACATAAACAGAAAATCACTACGGACAGCACAGAAACACAAAGAACTATTAGAGAATACTATGAAAAATTATATGCTAACAAACCGGATAACTTAGAAGAAATGGACAACTTTCTAGAAAAATACACCAAACAGAAAATCTCAACAGACCAATTACCAGCAATGAAATTGAACTGGTAATCAAAAACCTACCTAAGAACAAAATCCCTGGACCAGATGGTTTCACCACTGAATTTTATCAAACATTTAGTGAAGACCTAATACCCATCCTCCTTAAAGTTTTCCATGGAGTAGAAGAAGAGGGAATACTTTGAACTCATTCTCTGAGGCCAGCATCACTCTAATACCAAAACCGGGCAAAGGACACCACAAAAAAAGAAAACTACAGACCAATATCCCTGATGAACATAGATGTAAAAATACTCAACAAAATATTAGCAAACCAAATTCAAAAGTACATCAAAAGGATCATCCACCATGATCAAGTAGGATTTACTCCAGGGATGCAAGGATGGTTCAACATTCGAAAATCCATCAACATCATCCACCACATCAACAAAAAGAAAGACAAAAACCACATGATCATCTCCATAGATGCTGAAAAAGCATTTGACAAAATTCAACATCCATTCATGATAAAAACTCTCAACAAAATGGGTATAGAGGTCAAGTACCTCAACATAATAAAGGCTATATATGACAAACCCACAGCCAACATTATACTTAACAGCGAGAAACTTAAAGCTTTTCCTTTAAAATTGGGAACAAGACAAGGATGCCCACTCTCCCCACTTCTATTCAACATAGTACTGGATATCCTAGCCACAGCAATCAGACAACACAAAGAAATAAAAGGCATCCAGATTGGCAGGGAAGAACTTACACAGTCCCTGTTTGCAGATGACATGATATTGTACATAAAAAACCCTAAAGAATCTACTCCAAAACTACTAGATCTAATATCTGAATTCAGCAAAGTTGCAGGATACAAAATCAATGTGCAGAAATCTATGGCATTCCTATACACTAACAATGAACTAGCAGAGAGAGAAATCAGGAAAACAATTCCATTCAAAGTTGCATCAAAAAGAATAAAATACCTAGGAGTAAACCTAACCAAGGAAGTGAAAGACCTATACTCTGAAAACTACAAGACACTCATGAGAGAAATTAAAGAAGGTACCATAAATAGAAACACATCCCGTGCTCATAGATAGGAAGAATTAATATTGTCAAAATGGTCATCCAGCCTAAAGCAATCTACAGATTCAATGCAATTCCTATCAAAATACCAACAGCATTCTTCAACGAACTAGAGAAAATCATTCTAAAATTCATATGGAACCACAAAAGACCCCGAATAGCCAAAGCAATCCTGAGAAGGAAGAATAAAGCTGGGGAGATTATGCTCCCCAACTTCAAGCTTTACTACAAAGCCACAATACTTAAAACAATTTGGTACTGGCACAAGAACAGACCCATAGACCAATGGAACAGACTAGAGAGCCCTGATATAAACTCAACCATATATGGTCAATTAATATAGGATAAAGGAGCCATGGACATACAATGCGGAAATTACAGCCTCTTCAACAGCTGGTGTTGGCAAAACTGGACAGCTACATGCAAGAGAATGAAACTGGATTATTGTTTAACCCCATACACAAAAGTAAACTTGAAATGGATCAAGGACCTAAATGTAAGTCATGAAACCACAAAACTCTTAGAAGACAACATAGGCAAAAATCTCCTGAATATAAGCATGAGTGACTTCTTCCTGAACGCATCTCCTTGAACAAGGGAAGCAAAAGCAAAAATGAACTCATGGGACTACATCAAACTAAAAAGTTTCTGTATAACAAAGGACACCATCAACAGAGCAAAAAGGCATCCTACAGTATGGGAGAATATATTTGTAAATGACATATCTGACAAGGGGTTTAACATCCAAAATATATAAAGAACTTACATGCCTCTACACCCAAAAAGCAAATAACCTGATTAAAAAATGGGCAGAGGATATTAAGAGGCAGTTCTCCTAAGAAAAAATTCAGATGGCCAACACATCACTAATCATCAGGGAAATGCAGATTAAAACCACAGTGAGATATCACCTCACACCAGTAAGGATGACCACCATCCAAAAGACTAAGAACAACAAACGCTGGTGAGGATGCGGAGAAAGGGGAGCCCTCCTACACTGCTGGTGGGAATGTAAGCTAGTTTAACCATTGTGGAAAGCAATATGGAGGTTCCTCAAAAAACTAAAAATACAAATACCATTTGACCCGGGAATCCCACTCCTTGGAATTTACGCAAAGAATACAACTTCTCAGATTCAAAAAGACATATGCACCCCTATGTTTATTGCAGCACTTTTTACAATAGCCAAGAAATGGAAGCAACCTAAGTGTCCATCAGTAGATGAATGGATAAAGAAGAAGTGGTACATATACACAATGGAATACTATTCAGCCATAAGAAAGAAACAAATCCTACCATTTGCAACAACATGGATGGAGCTGGAGGATATTATGCTCAGTGAAATAAGCCAGGCAGAGAAAGACAAGTACCAAATGATTTCCCTCATTTGTGGAGTATAACAATGAAGCAAAACTGAAGGAAGAAAATAGTAGTGGACTCAGAGACTCCAAGAAGGAACTAGTGTTATCAAAGGGGAGGGGTGTGGGACGGTGGGTGGGGAGGGTGGGAGAAGGGGATTGAGGGGTATTATGTTTAGTACACATGGTGTGGGGATCACGGGGAAAACAGTGTAGCACAGAGAAGGCAAACTGAATCTGTGTCATCTTACTACACTGATGGACAGTGACTGCAATGGGGTATGGGTGGGGACTTGATAATATGGGTAAATGTAGTCACCACATTGTTTTTTCATGTGGAACCTTCATAAGAGTGTATATCAATAATATCTTAATAAAGGAAAAAAAAATAGAAGCTAGTTTTACTCACCTAGCAATATGGACATGCAACTTATGTCCCTGAAAACCAGGGAGAATTTTTTATACATCCCTCTTTCTCTACCACCTCCTCCTTCTCCTCCTCCTTCTTATGTCTTTTTAAGGGAAGAAGTATCTTTTAAATGAAAAACTCCTGACAGTACCTTTTCTAGAGGTATCAGTGTGTAGATTACTAAGTATGACTAGCAGGCGGCCACGCTGCACTGAGCACCGAAGCAGAGCAGCGGCTCACAGCCCCTGGAGGTCAGCGCACGGGTCCCCCTCAGACGCTGCTGCCTCCTGGGGAGGAGTGCGTGGCACTGTCACCACATGAGGCTCCCAAAGACACATCTGAAGTCTATAAACTCGTCAGACTGTAAACCCATGTGTTAGAAAGTTATTTGTGAGAATAAAGTCATGTGGCATTCATAAAATGTGATACAAGTAGCTTCTCATTTAATTTTAACTCTTTATTCCACTCTTTGTTTCAAAATGGCTTGCCCTGAATTTTCCTATACAAATGTAAATGGGAACATATTTTCGACTCCCCTGATGGTAAAGCAACTTAACATCAAGGCCAGGTTTTTAGGAATCAGGTACTGAAGGGTGGGCAAATAATTTGGGTTAAAAATGTGTTTGCCTATCTTACTAGTTCAAAACTTCAGGCCGATATTTTAAGAAACTCTGTAACTGCAAATATCCATCTACAACAGTGCACACCTGCTTTTCTGAATGACAACACCTGTACTTCGAAAGCCATCCCCAAAGGAACAGGCTGTACCAAACAAGGGCAGATTGGTGCTCCATTTTAAAGCAGCAAACTAAAATCTTCAGGAGTCTCAAACTTCCAAAGCTACTAAATGAATCCCATTAGTTCAACTTTGGAAATACCCACGTTTTACTCACAAAACACACATGCACACACAACATAAAATAAAATTGCACATATGCAAATGAATATTGATAGAAAATTTGGTTACTGTCTGAAAGACCAAGAAAAGTAAACAATGTCACACTCTACTTTCTTAATCTTAATTTAACATTTTTCCCCAATCTAGCAAAATTTTATTTTCTCTTTTATATCCTCAAATATATTTATTTCATAAGGCTCTTTTTCCTAAAACTCTTCTCTTTTCCTCTTAAAATGCATGACTACCAGGAAGTTCCAGTTGAATGTCAGTATGGATTTTTATGTTGATGAATATGCTTTTCTTTCTTTTCTCTTTTATCGGTATAGAAATCACATGATATTGTTTTCCCTGCTTTGTGATTAAAATGTTGTATTTGATTTTCCAGAAATAAAGTAACTCACACAAACCAAAGTGACATAAAATTTTATATCTGAAAAATAGCCAGATGGACCAACGAAGCAATCTAGAAGAGCTCTAAATCAGCAATGGTTGTAAATCAGTCATGCCGCTCAAATTCACATTCGTAATGTAATTTATTTTTGAGACAATTTACAACTATTCAAGCTTCGCTATTTATTAGGTAAGGGAGGATTCTGAATGAAGGATTTATATCTTATTAATTCCTTTTATAACCTATTAATTCTGACAACTTATAGCATATAAACAATCTAAATTTGGCAAATCGTGTGTGGATTCCACCACCTAGTTGGGTGGGCTGATGGTTTCAGCCCTGACACTCTGATTCAGTTAAGATGCTCCAGGTGGGTACCGAGGGGCACACAGGCAGCTGAAAAAGGCCAAGCGCAATGTCTGATGGGCCCTCATGCCCAGAGAAAAAACTTTACACCTGGAGAAACCAGGAAATTGCACAATGTTTTTATGGTATCTTTTTTATTTCAACTGTATTAGAAACTAAACCTATCATCATCTACTTCTAATTAAAAATTTGACATGTGTTCATTTTTCCAAATTCTCTTCCTCCAAAACAATGCCATTATCCTGTATCCAAGGGTTGTCTGGTCAGGATTACTGTACCCTAAACTATACTCTCAAATAATGTTAAGAGGTATTTCTTCCTTGGAGATGGAGAGTTATCAGCTTGAGAGGGAAGCAGTCCTGGATGCCAGGACATGGCCCAGATGGTTTTTGGAAATAGCTCCTGTTTCTTTAACCCAAGCTGCATTTTATATAAATACTACATGTAAAGGTTTTGTAGCAGAAGGGAACAGATAGAGCATGATGGTGCGTGCCCATTTTCTCTGATTTCTAGCAAACTGAATCTGCCCGGTGCTATTTTGTTCCATCAGTGATATGAGAGAAGAAATGTTTGGTTTTTAATTATACACATGTGATATTCGGCAGGAACTGGAAGTGATATTTTAAGCTCCCTCAGCTTTGTCTCAAGGCTTGAGTGTATTAATTCCTAGGCACATCATTCAGTGGCAGAGCTCACTGACACTCTGATGCTGGGAAAAGAAACTTCCATATATTCGTTGAGAGAAAGGAGAAATTCTGGGAGTATATCTGAAGATCAGGGGAGGAAATTAAGACAAGGCCTCCTTCTTGTGTCCCAAATCTTTTAATTCTAAATTATATAGAACAGACTCATTGTGTAAGAGTACGTGTGACTAATGTCACATCAGAAACGCATAGCATGGACCAGATTCTTAGTCCGAATCATGGACGACAGCTAATGGAGACCCACCATGCTGGGAGACGAAACTGTGGGGACTGCTCCACACTACGCCAGCCATGCATCATGCAGAGTTGGGTTGTTTTCATTTCTAACATACTTTTGGGGAAGTAAAACAGGTAAGTTTATGGAAAGATGTGGGTATTTTATTAGGAAAAATCAGTATGCATGCATAATCACAGACACGAGTATTTCTAGTACCATGAGGTTTATCTCCTATTGACCTAAATCCAAATTCACATTCTCAGTCCCAGAATTAATGATTGATTTAACTAAAGTTTTGAGCTTCAGAATGATAGCCAGGATTAAGGTTTTAGCAAAGACTCTGGAAGTATCAAAACAGACATAAATTTAAATGGTACAACAGATGGAGGTAAGATAGAAGGTAGAAGTGGTGAACAGGAAAGAAGAGGAAGATGGAGGGGGAGGCCAAGCCCTTTCATACCATCTTTCTGCTCCTGGAAGTCTTTTCTGCTAAATTCCCTCCTGTGGTCATGGGAGAAGGAGCTGCAGTCATCTGGTATACCCTTAGTCGGCCATCAAAAACCAAATTCCTGCTTCTTCAACTGAAATCATCTGAAAATTATGCCTTTCTTGGTACTCAGCACCATTTTCTCAGCATGACTCTCTGGCTATCTAATCAGTTCGTTTCCATGAGTGATAGCTACCTTTTCTTAAAGGACCCTAAAGTTCCAGGAATCTGTGCACCAAAAATTTTTACTGAATCGCCTAAGTTGAGAATATTGACACTAGCTTGGTTTCTACAGTGAGTGAAAATATTTGGATACCAAATTTGTGATCAATTCTGTTTTTCTTCTCTTCAGAGACCTTTAGGACTCTGAAAGGAGCACACCTGTGTGAGTTACAGATCTTTCCGTGTGCTGTCACACAAGTGACGTTTCAGAAATGTCAACTGACTCAGGACAATGGTGGCATATATGACGCTGTTTCAAAAAGCAGTAAATACTTTTGCGAAAATAAAGTGATTCCTCTCTTGTGAAATTCATATGGTCTCTCCTTATTTCCCTCTAACAGCTGAGGGGCAAAAAAAGGCCTTTTTTATTTCATTGTTTATTTTCTAATAGTACTGTATGACTCTTATCTGTTGCCCAAATAGTAAGTCACTTTTCAGAGGAAAAAATAAAAATGTTATTTTTTAAGCCACTAGGATTTCCAAAAAACAGCTTGGAAACAGAGATGTAGTTGATATCTGAGACATCTGTTTCCCAACCTCTTAATTTCAGAGTAAGTGTTATGTTGGAGAAGCCATATTTTTTATTTTAGAGTAGCTGGCCTTTGGTAACATTTCCTGCAGCCAGAAAGTCGTTTTCCTGTGTGCTTTCCCAGCACCCTTGATCCCCGCCTCAGGACCCACTGTTGCAGAATCAGTGCCTGGAAAGGCACAAAAGTCAGTGCCAAAGGGACGTTGGCTGAAAAGAGACGCCTGCACGTGTGCAAGACAGAACAGGCTCTTCTTGGGGCCCCATGGCCTCACTGTGGATAGAGGCCCAGTGTTGATCCTGAGGTTCCCCTAAGGTCCTGTTATTACAGAAATGGTTCCAAAAGAAAGGGAGTAAGGTCACAAGTCCTCAGGTGCCACTGATTGTTCTTAAGGGCTCAGGTCCGGAGACGGGAAGAGTTTTAGAGAATATTAACATTCGCCAGTCATAGGCCATCCAAACACCTTAATAGGGTAGAATTTTGTATAAAAGATGACTATATGCCAATCCAATAAGAGTCAATGGACTTAAGCAAATTTCACCATAGTAAGACCCTGAGAAGGAAAAAATTGTAACTGTCTAGGAAATAAATCGAATATAATATCAATATAAGGGAACAGAACCCACTGGCTCTGTGGGATAGAAATGTCTGTTTACATGTTTGCCAGTATATTAGCCTTCTAAACATTTATAATGAAAAATAATTATTATACTTCATTACAAAATAAAAGAAAAACTTCTAATTTTTGTCTTTACAAATTTAATAAACTGGAAATGTGTAGCCTGAAAGCATTAACTTTTAATTTCAAAATAATTGAAACTAAATTTTAAATAAATCAGTATAGTAAGATTTTCCATTGATCTTCCAAAAGTCTCTAGACTCATTCAGAGTTTACTAATTGGTTATTGAATGATCAATTTGCATATTCCCTTCTAAGTGAATATGTACCTAAAATCCAAAATTACTACATCTTTATGGTTCAGTTAACAATTCTGAACCATGACATGGGCACAATATAGCAGTATTGTAAATACAGTGAAAACACTTCATGTTCAAATGGGATCTCCTTTCCTCAGCAGAAGCTGGAGACTTTGAGTTTTATTTTACTGAAAATTGAAAACAGTTTTGCAATTTGGGAAAGTATAAATTATGACCGCTGAAGACTCAGCCAGAATTCTGAGTTGCAGGGTTTATGGTCAATGTTTGTTTTAATGCTTCCTGATATTTACAACACATGAAATGCATGTATATATCCAAGGTCAGAAATTTTAATTTGTTTTCTAAGTAATTCATGATAATCCAAATCCTAATAGAATTTCTCATTATTATTGTGCATTATTACTATTGTTTGGTCTCAGAGGAATTGAAATAGATCACTTCCTGCAAACAAAACATAGATTGGCATCAAAAGTCAGGGAGCCCTGTGAGATTATACTTTGTCATGTCCAGTCCAGTTGTTGAATCTGGCATGCTAAAGTTTTAGCATGCCAGAGTCAACAACCCAGATGAAACAATGCACTCTGGCTAATGAACCCTTGGTTTGAACTTAGCAGGGATGTTTAGGGTCAGGGAGTAGATAAGGTTCTTGAA
This sequence comes from Phataginus tricuspis, assembly GCA_029783875.1. NCBI lineage: Eukaryota > Metazoa > Chordata > Mammalia > Pholidota > Manidae > Phataginus > Phataginus tricuspis. The sequence continues at coordinate 41,227,099 of JAQQAC010022866.1, read as the reverse complement.
TGTCCTCATTCAAGGGCCTCTCTTTTCTGTGTCCTACCCTATGACCCTGCAAATGGGCATCCCCTTTGGACTTTAGAACACAGCCCTCAGATTCCCTATTACCAAGCATGACTGTCTGAATTAAGCAAGGGAGAGCTGAGAAGAGTTAACTACACATTTTAGAGGCAATTTCTACCAGTGTCATTTATCAACCTCTTGCTTTGTCTAGATGAAGCCTGTGCATTCACACAGTACTAGCACATTGTCATGGATCTGAAAAAGAAGTCAGTTTACTGGGGATAAACAGATAACTCTTCACTCTGAACCCTGGGAGCTGAGGTGCTTGTATCTGTCTGTGTGGCCAGGTGCATGGAAAATGTACGTACGTCTGGTGGAATACGACAGTCAAACAATGCCATCCTGAACTTTCCCACCATGATTTGCTACCTGTCCCCCAAAAACCTAGAAACCTGGGCTCTGGCCAGAAGTAAATGAGCAGAACAAATGAAAGAAAGGAAGAATGTCTTTGTAGTATTTATAGTCTGTGGTCTAAGTAGAAGCAGGAAATACCAGAAATTTCCAAGAGAGGGGCTGTTTCCAGGAGATTTTCAGACTAATTTTGCATAACCACATTTGCTTATCCAAGAGACTTAGACAGTTTGAATTAAGCATCTGAACTTCTGGGTACTCATTTGAACCAAAGCCAAACTCTGAACTTTTCAGGTTTCCCTGTCATTAATCAAAATTTCGAAGACCAATGGCATGTAATGAATCAAGTATAATGGCCGCCTCCGTCAGGAGAGCAGGAAGAGCGCCAGGGGGTCGCCAGGACACTGTGCTGGATAAAAATCCAGCTGACTCCGAATGCCAAGAGAATCCAGGCCAATCTGGTCCTAAGCAAGCCCACACAGTGTGTGGGAGGCATTCTGCCATGGACAAGGAGGGAGAGGGTGCCTCTACCCCATCCAGAGACACGAAGGGGTTATGCTACTGGAGAGCCCAAAATCTCGGTGCTGCCTTGACATCTTTGAGTCTCATGGGGCCCTAAAACTCAACCATGAGCTCACCTGTCCTCACCAGACATGACCCCACCCAGGGGGAAGACCCCCCACCAGCTAGCCCCTCTGTCAGCTGAGCAAGTGCAGCCAATCCAGTCCTCAGCCAACCACGTTCCCTCCCTGCCAGTCCCCCAAATCATTCACACAGCCAGTGGCATCCTCTGATGGGACAGGGGGCACCTCACCATTTGCCATTACAGAGCCTTCCCCCGCCGGCCCCCCAGTTCTCTCTGCTCCTGAATGCAGCCACCACTGGCCCTTCAGGGTGTGCGATGTATTCTTCTGGGCTGTTTAATTAATAAACTTCTGCCTCATTCATCTGTCTGGTCTCACACTATTTAGGGTGGGGGACCCCTCACCCCGAAGAGGAAGCAATCCAACAGAGGCAAGGATGTCAGTAGGGGACAGTTTTGAGGACATTTATAGAAAGTTTCAGAAGTAAGAGCTAGAGAAAATTATTTATCAAGGAATATTTAAAAGATGACCCAAATCTATCCTTGTGAGGGGTGTGTGTATGTGTGTGTGTATGGTGCACACATAAGGGAAACCACACATTATCAAGGAGTAGAATCTGAGTCTGGCATCCATCTGCTTCATAAACCCCACAAAATGTGTTCCTGGAACACTGGAGCCACAGGATTTTTATGGGTGTGGTGAAAAAAAATATGGGCTTGGTCAGACAGCGTTGAGAAATGCTGACTTCAGCAAACTTAGACAAGTTTATTATTAATGTGTGTTTTAAACCATCAACTTCATTTGTAAGACTTATGTTCCAGAATAATACTCTGGTAAATGCCAGTCTATTTATTGATCTTTGTGCTTCAAATATTTTTTAAATAAGTAATAGAGCATATTCTTGACCCAATCTCCATCACTCTCCATAAATAATATACTTATTTATTTGACATAAATAAAAAAGGAAGTAAAGAAAGAAGTCCTTGTAAGGTGTCTATGAACAAATCGCGTCTCACACCATTTGCTGCTCCCCAACTCACCAGCACCATTTTCCCAGCATTTCAGCTGTACAGAATCCCCAAATAATGAATACTTTTTCCTGTCTGATCATACGTTTTTCTCACTGATAGCTATGGGAATGCCTTTGGATTCATATTAGGCCCAGTAAAAATAAAAAAATAGAGCATAAACTTAAGAGTCTAATGAAAATATGAATCTAGGCAGACCCAGAAGGCATATTAATAAATATTTTAGGGTCTGGTTTGGAAATTCCAGTCAATTGTTATTTAGAATACTGAGTCACATATTTCTTTTGCTTAAAAGGAAGTTACAGAATGCTCATTTTAAAATTTCATTGATTCTAAAATTTTCCAAGTTACTATTCTAGAGAATTTCCCTACCAAAAATAATTTTGAAGTCATAGAATGATTAGATAGATAGTTTGATAGATAGACGGACAGATGATGATAAGCGGCAAGGCAAAGAGCCAGAGTTCTCGAAGTCAGAAGATAGTTGATAAGCCGGGCCAACTGAGGTACACTCGTTAAGAAAAAGACCATTTTTTTCTAAAGAGGTCTAATTTTGTCCAAGAATTTTTCAATAATTTTACACAAATTTGTGTATTTTTTAACCATTAAAATCCAAATTGACGTTTTTACCAGTTTGTGTCCTTACTACCACTCATTGACAGAGAAAATAATGCATACGCCAGCATTATACGATTCATAGAAGCATTTTTACAATTAAAATAATCCAATCATTCAGAAATTATGTATTACACTAGATATTAGGGCCAAAGAAATGACTCAGACATGGTCCCTTTCCTCAAAGAATTTCTAATCTTTATAAATAAAGACAGGGATCCATTTGGTTTCAAGCACATCAGATTTGTTACTAATTCAAGGGAAAACTTCCTCAGAAAATTTAAGTAGCATATAATGTTGAATTTATTTTAACCAGTTGTTTAAGTGTTTTATTTTAACCAGTGGTTAAATATTTTATAGTTAGATCAAGGGAATCAATAACTTAGATTTTACCTAAGTAATATATCAGTCGCCCACCCACCAAAGGTAGACGTCCGTGCAAGGCGCGGCTGCTGGCAGGAAGGCCCTGCGTCCCTGGGGTGAGGGGAGAAGGGGTGCTCTGGGCACGGGCCTCTGGGAGTGCGACTTGGAGCGGAACACCCCACCCCAACTTGCCCGCAGGCCCAGGGCTGCAGCCGCAGCTCAGTTCCCTCAGTTCTCTGCTCGGGTCTCTGGCTCTCACCACTTCCCTCTCTCGTTTAAGGGCTCAGATCCCAGGTTCCTCTGATTTCGCCCCACGGGAATTTTAACATCCCCGTGACCACAGTTCCTGAACTTTTGTCCTTCTGCAGGACAATAGTACAACAAAGCTTTAGACCCAGAAAGTCCTGGGCTCACATCTGGACTCACTCGGAGCAGTGAGATGGATCAGGATATGACTCTATTTACTTTCCAATTACTTATCAGTAAATATGGGTCAATACATTTCTTTAAAAACGGTCATTAGAATTATATAACACAGTGCAAGGAAAAGAATGCCTGGCCCACCTAATAATTTTTTGAGCCAATATCCATTACTGTTCTAGTTGTTGTTATTTATTATTTTAACCTGGTTCTGCATTTAACTACACATGAACCAAAGGCTCTTTATAAATCATCTAACTTGGCCTCTGTACCTACTGCTCTACGTCTGTCCCGTCTCAGGACAGAGCTAGTCCTGGATCCCGTCTGTAAGCTATCAGTGGGCACTTTGACATTCTTATCAGCTACAGAGAGGTTATCATCTGTGGTAGAAGCTGCAGCCAGGAAGCGCCCAGCGACACGTCTACAACATCCCTGTCGTTAGTGGTGGGAGCTGCGGCAATGCTGGCATTGTGATTTCTATGTTACTTGGTAATTTCGATATAAATTTTGTCAACAACCCTTACCTAAACTCTTCACCAGGCCCTTATTAATGCAAATTTATTTCTGATACTTTAGTCCACCATGGAAGAGCTCATACGAGCTTTAAGATCCCCAGACAAAAAGAAAAAAAATCACAAAAATGTGAGTTCATTCAAATGGCTAAAATATATTGTCATTAATTTTGATAGGAATGATTTTCAGTGGGCTGAATCTGAGGAAATGGTTGATTAAGTAGGAGAGATAACAGAAAAAATAATGTCTCAGTTGATGTACTATGAGAAAAGACGTGGACAGGAAATGTATGAAGAAAGAATAGGTTCATTGCTTCAAAATCAGGCTTTTCATCTTAATTCTTTGTTCAAATTTTCTGTGCTCAGTTATTGGGAAAATGGACTACCATCAGGAGTGGACTAAATGTCCAACTTCATCAGAATTCTGGGGGGAGACTGATGTAATACTACTCGCTACATTTATTGGGTGCTCACCAGATACCGCCACAGCTCTAAGCACAGTACATACAAAACCACATTTTTTCAACTATCATATTTTGGCTTTATTTCCCTTTAATAGACTTTATTTTTAGAGCAGTTCTAGGTTCACAACAAAACTAAGAGGAAGTTACACATATTCCCTATATTGCCCTCCCCCCACACATGCATATCTTCCCCATTACCAGCATCCCCCACCAGGGTGCTTTGTTTGTTACAATCACGCATGGAACTACATGGACACATCATTGTCACCCAAAGTCCATAGTTCATTTACATTAAGTTTCACTCTTTTTTTTATTATTATTAAGGTATCATTGATATACAGTCTTACGAAGGTTTCACATGAGCAACGTTGTGGTTATTACATTCTCCCATATTATCAAGTCCTCCCACACCCCATTGCAGTCACTGCCCATCAGCATAATAAGATGCTATAGAATCACTACTTGTCTTCTCCGCTATACTGTCTTCCCCGTGACTCCCCTACATTATGTGTGCTAATCATAATGCCCCTTCATTAAGGTTCACTCTTGATGTAAATTCTGTGGCTTGATCAAAAGCATAATGACAGGTATCCCCCATCACAGTATCAGACAGAGGAGCTTCCCTGCCCTAACATTCTCTGTGTTGCCTGTTCATCCCTCACTCGCTTGTGACCCCTGGTAATCATGGGTCCTTCACTGTCCCTGTAGTTTTGTCTTTCCAGACTGCCGTATAGTTGGGATTATAAAATATGTAGCCTTTTCATAGTATACAGTTAAGGTTCCTCCATATCTTTTCATGGCTTGCTAGCTCATTTCTTTTTAATACTGAATAATAATCCATCACCTGGATGGACTATAGTTTATTTGTGCATTCACCTATTGAAGGACTTCCTGGTTGCATCCCAGTTTGGGTAATTATGAATAAAACTGCTATAAATATCTTTGTGAAGGTTTTTTGTGCACACATAAATTTCCATTTCCTTTGGGTAAATACCAAGGAGGGTGATTGCTGGATTGTGCAGTAAGAGTATGTTTAGTTTTATAAGAAATCGCCAAACTGTCTTCCAAAGTGGCTGTAGCTGTCTGTATTCTTACCAGCAATGAGAGTCCCAGTTGCTCCACATCCTTTCCAGCACTTGGTGGTGGTAGTATTTTGGATTTAGGCCATTCTGGTAGGCGTGTAGTTGTGTCTCATTGTTTAAATTTGCAATTCCCTAATGACATATGATGTAGAATCTTTTAACATGCTTATTTACCATCTGTGTATCTTCTTCAGTAAGATGACTGTTCAGGTCTTTTGCCCATTTTTTAATTGAATTTTTCATCTCCATAGTGTTGAGTTTTAAGAGTTCCTTTTTACATTTTGAATAACAGTTTTTTATCAGATTTGTCATTTGCAAATATCTCCCTACGTTTTTAAATTCAAAGTCCAGTTTATCAAGTCTTTCTTTCATGGATTATGCCCTTGCTGTCGTATCTATAAAGTCATTCCCATACCCAAGGCCATATAAGTTTTCTCCTATGTTATCTTTAAAAGGCTTATAGTTTTGCATCTTACATTTAAGCCTGTGTTCTTTTTTGAGCTAATTTTTGTGTAAGGTACAGGGGCTGTGTCTAGATTCATTTATCTGCAAAGTGATGTCCAGTTGTTCTAGCACTATTTGTTGAAAAGACTCTCCTGCCTTCACTGTGCTATCTTTGTTCCTTTGTCAAAGATCAGTTGACTATATTTCTGTAGGTATATTTCTGGGCTCACTATTCTGTTCTATTTATCTTTACTTTCACAAATACCACAGTTTTGATTACTGTAAGTTTATAGTAAATCGTGAAGTCAGGTAGTTTCAATTTCCAACTTTGTTTTTATCCTTCAATAATGTGTTGGCTATTTTGGGTATTTGATCTCATCGTATAACCTGTAGAATCAGTTTGTCAATATCCACAAAATAACTTGCTGGGATTTTGAATGAGATTGCATTGAATCTGCTTATCAATTTGGGAAGAACTGACATCTTGATAATATTGAGTCTTCGTAACATGAATTTGGAATATCTCTCCATTTATTTAGTTCTTTATTTCTTTTATATCGCAGAATTTTGTAGTTTTCCTCACATGGATTATGTAAACATTTTGTTAGATTATACCTAAGTATTTCATTTCTGGGAGAGAAGGAGTGCTACTGTAAACAGTATTGTTTTAAGTTTCAAATTTCACTTGTTCATTGCTGGTATGTAGGCAAGCAATTCACATTTGTATATTAGCTTTGTATCATGCAACTATGCTATTGCTTATTAGTTTTAGGAGTTTCTTGTTGATTCCTTCATGTTTACTCTGCAGATGATACATCATCTGTAAAGAGAGTTTTATTTCTTCCTTCCCAATCTGTGTATCTCTTATTTCCTCATCTTATTGTATTAGCTTCCAGTACCATGTTGGAAAGAAGTGATGAGTAGGGACATATCTGCCTTTCCCTGATCTTAGCAGGAAAGCTCCTAGTTAATTATCATTAAATATGAAATTAGCTGCAGGGTTTTTGTAGATGTTATTTATCAAATGGAAGAAGCTCCATTGTATTTCTGGTTTGCAGAGTTTTTATCATGAATGGATGATGGATTTTTGTCAAGTTCAATTTTGCATTTATTGATATGGTTATGTGATTTTTCTTCTTTAGTTAGTTGTTATAATTGATTACATTAATTGTTTTTTTTTTAATGTTGAACCAGTCTTGAATACTTGGGACAAATCCTATTTGGTCATGGAGTATAACTCTGTTAACACATTGTTGCATTTGATTTGCTAATATTTTTTAGATTTTTACATCTGGGTTCATGAGAGATATTTGCTGATTTCTTTTCTTGTAATGTCTTTGTCTGGTTTTGGTACTAGGGTAATGGCCTCATAGAATGAGTTAGGAAGATTCCCTCTGCTGCTTTTTTTTTTTTAAGAAATTGTAAAGAATTAGTATAATTTCTCCATTAAATATTTGGTAGCAATTACGAGTGAACCCATCTGAGCTTGGGCTTTTTTGGGAGGAAGGTTATGAATTATTGATTCAACTTCAGATTTTAGCTTATTCAGATGGTCTTTTCCTCTTTATGTGAGTTTTGGCAGAATTTGTTTTTCAAGGAATTGGTTCATTTCATCTAGATTATCAAATTTGTGAACATAGAATTGTTCATAGCACTCCTTCATTATCCTTTTAATGCCTATGGAATCTAAAGTGATGTTTCCTCTTTTATTTCTGATAGTAGTAATTTCTGCCTTTTCTTTTTATTAGTTGGCCTGGCTAGAAGTTTGTCAATTTTATTTATCTTTTCAAAGAACCAGATTTTGTTATTTTTTTTACTTTTTCTATTGATTTCCTGTTTTTAATTTCACTGTATCCAGAGTATGTTTTAAAATACAAAAATTCTTACAGCATAATAATCAGAAAAACACAACTATAAAATGGGTAAAATATTTGAGCAGACATTTCTCCAAAGAAGATATACAAATGGTGAAAAAAATACTTGAAAAAATGTTCAGTGTCACTACTCACCAGGGAAAGGAATCAAACCCACAGTGAGATATCCCTGCGCATCCAATAGAACGGCTATCATAAAAAACACAGCCAGTAACAAATGTTGGCAGAGATGTGAAGAAATTGGAACCCATCTTGCTGATAAGAATGGAAATGGTATATTCACAGTGGAAAACAGTTCGTCAATGTGAAATGTGAAATACAGAGATACGGTGTATCCAGCAGTGCCATGCCTAGTAACTACCCAGGGAAAATGAGAATATGTCGATACACAGACTCATACATGAATGTTCACAGCAACTATTATTTATAATAGCCAAAAAGTGGAAACAACTCAATGCCCATAAATTGTTAAATGCATAAATGAAATGTGGTATGCCCATACAATGGAATGCTATTTGGCGATACCAAAATAATAATAATAATAATGGAATTAAATAGTTAGACATACTACAAGGATAAACCTCGAACACGTCATGAAAAAATCCAGTCACAAAATCAAATATTATGTGATTCCACTTATAGGAATTGTCCATAATAGGAAAATCCATGGAGACCGATGCAGATTGGTATCAGCCTGGGCTGGAGTTAGTGCTTGAGAGGGGTTTGTGGGGCATGATAGGGGACCATCCTTGATGGGTATAGGATTTCTTTTGGAAATGACGAAAAATGTTCCAAAATTAGATTGTGGAGATTGTAACACAACTCTGTAAATATACTAAGCACATTGAAACTGTGCATTTTAAATGGGAGAATTTCATGGTATGTGAATCAAATCTCAGTAAAGCTGTTATTTTAAAGAAAAAAGGATTTAACTACAGAAAGGGGATTGCTAAAATTGGCCCTCTTTCCATAGCTCTGGAATTTTTGTCAAGCTCACTACATTACATGCTTCTCCAGATGCATGGTTTAATTTCTCCTCTTAGAGGTTCTTACAATAAAGCATTTCTCTGCAGCCTCTGCAACTTTATGTAGATTATATATAATATTCCTAAATAAGAAAAGAGTATTTATATCTGTACATTTGAAGGAGATGGATATAGCTTTCTCATAATGCTACAAATATAAAATTTTAAGTGTTTTTACGGACAGTCTGATGAAACAATAGGATTTCAATAGTTAACTCATTTGTTTTGTCCCTTCAGGATAATAACTTTAGTTTTAAAAATGTCCTCTGCTGTATTTTTTTTCCTAAAATGTGCATTCAAAATGGCTTGTGCAATCTATGTTAGATAAATCTTTTTCACTATGTTGAAAGTTTAAGTGATTTAATAAAAATAGAATCCAACATTTTACAACTTGAACAAGGTTTCAAACGCCACATTACTAAACTCCATTCTTTACATGATGGAATCTTCTGACAGTTCGGTGTGAGACAGGCTCACCTCCTACGTGACTCCAGAGGAACTGTGTGGGATGTGAGCCTGGCCCTGTAACCTGGCAAGGCCATGAAAGCTTAATTAATTTCCAAAACAAACTGATTTGCATGGTTTAATTAGCTTACGTTTCATAAACAAACCCAAAACAAAACTAGGTGATATAGTTTTATGCAAACAAACAGTAAAACCTAATCCCTCCCCACATTTAGACACCACCATTATTATAGTTGTTCAACCTTTTTTAACTCTCCATTGCTTGGAATAATGATAACCTGTTAGAACTTTGAAAAGAAAATCTTTCCACCTGACAAATGCTGATGTTTTTAAGTATTTCAAAAGCCAATGTCAAACAGGTTTTCTTTTGATTTTCCTCTTGGTCTGTGCAGGATTATTAGTGAAGTTATCAAGAACCAAGGACCAGAGATTAGCCCCTCCTCCATGATTCCGCAACGTCAATCAGTAGGGGGAGCTCTCCTATTATCTACGTGACCACAAACAAAGCACGGGAGCATTTTTATAGATTCTCCTGGGGACAATGGCGAGGGGATTTTTTAAATGGATTTTATAACCTGAAGCACATTAATGCCATGATTTCAAAGTTGGAGATGTACTTCATTCAGTGTCAAGAACATATTTCCTAAAACAGCCTTGCAAATTAATGAGGGTGTAAAAGTCGTAGGCCTGTAGAAAATCGTCCCATTCCAAGAAGAAATCACTCATCAGTCTCTTAAAGTGGAATAAATCTTAATTGCATCAGAATCTTAACAGGCTCAATGAACATCATCACCTCCTTGATAACATGGAATGTTTAGAAAGGTTAGAAAAAGGAAAAATGCCAACGAGTAGATTTTTAGACTTTGAAGAAGGTGACTTTAAGCTATAAATTAAAATTCAGGATGTGCAAGATAAAAAGAGCTTCAAAAGTCTCAGACTTCTGAAATCACTGTGTGATTTTGTAGTTAAGTTAAATAAAATGTCGTGGTAAGGAAATGAAAGGTATATCTGGTAATCTTTTCATGTAGTTTACTAAAATAATGCTTTCACAATTAGAGAGCGATTTGCATGATTCTTAATGGGAACGTTTCAGTAAAGTAGCAATACCCTCATAGATGCTACATAGCATATGTAAACGTATGGTAAATTGAAGGTCACAAAATATAGAGCATAGTTTCCAAGAGGCAACAGCAGCAAGAATTTTATGATTCAGTGGGAATCCGTCCTCCAGTAGATTGTTAAATGGGGCAGAAACTATTGATTGCCCCAAGTATCTACTTGCTCCTATACTATCTTATTAATATAATCACCCATTTCCAGCTGTACCTATACCTTCTCAGAGGAAAAACTACACTTCCCAGACTTCCTTACAGCTAGTGGAAGCCAGATGACTATGTCTTGGCCAATGGGAAGTGAATGGGAGTGGAAGGATTTGAATGGAAGTAGTGCCCATCAGAGAAGGAGCGTGCCCTACCTATCCTTCTCCCCTGCCCCAGCAGGAGCAGGGAGGTGGGTCTGACAGTGAGTCACCTCTGACCAGGTGGAGAGGACAACACCCCAGAGACTGAAGCAGTAGGTGGGAGGAGCCTGAGCTCCGTAAAGCTTTGCAGAGCAGAACTTCCTCCCCTGCTTAGGTCTTTTTAGCGAGGACTGCCTTCTCTAAGCTATTTAGGCCACTGCTACTTCTTGTTACTGGGTCCACAGCTTAATCCATATACTACATCCTACCTAAAATCCTATTCCTTTTGCGTGAATTATCTACAAGTTCAGCAAGTGAGACCAGCACTGGATTGTTCTAGCATCAAAAATGTATAAAAAGACTTATTATCTGGTGATCAGTGCTTGTGTCTGAGAGATAGATGATGGATCGATAATATAGATAGATGATAGATACATATGATATAGATAGATAGGTAGATAGATAGATAGATAGGTAGGCAGATAGATAGATAGATAGATAGATAGATAGATAGATAGATAGATGGATAGATAGCTGATAATAAGCAAGAGAGAGAGAGACAGGATATGTCTCCTATGAGCAGGAGATAACAAGACAAGAAGAAGACATTGGAGGACAAGGTGTTGGAGGAAGAGAGAGAGAGAGAGAGAGGGAGGCTGGTCTCATTTGACCAGATGGTCCCAGTTATACCTGTGGCCCAGCATGTAACAGTACCTCCTTTCACTCTCAAAAAGCCTCAATTTGAACAATAGATTCTCTGGGTACTCTATCCCTTGGTTCCTTACAAGCCCTACCATCTGAGATGACCAGGACTTGACTTTGTGCCTTCAAACCTGGGAGTGCCTAATCTAGCGTAGTATGTGAGTGAGCTGTCGGAGAGAACAGAGTCATGGTACAGGAAGTGTCAGTGTAGATGCCAAACTAAAAGAATACAACATGCAAATAATCTAAGAGAAAGAATATGGCACATGAAATCATGAAAAGTCTTTGACTTCATGAAATGAAAATTAGAAGAAAAAGTCTTGGTAAAAATGCTTTTCATATGCATGAAGGGGAAAAGGAAAAATAGTAGAGCAGAGAACAATAGAGAAGATGGGACCAGCCTGGCTGAGGAAAGACCAGAGTGGACACAGGTGGAGATTAGGGCAGAGGGAATCCACAGGAGCAACCTGTCACATCAGTGCGTGACTTCTGTAGTACCAATTGTTTATATAACCGGCAATGAATCTTGATGCAGAAGATGTTCAGAAAGCCTGTCATTCCTGACCCTAGTGACATCGCAGCATCACTCTGCCCTAACAGGCAATGGTGGAGGAACATTGCAAGAACGTAAGGAAGGTGGATAAGACGCAGCCTCTAGGAGACATTCCATCAATGGCATTTTATTTTCTTGAAGAAGAGAGATACATCCTCAGACTAACTGAATATTTCTTTATTTCTTATAAATTCACAGAATGGCAGGGTGCTCACTACCATCAGCATTTTCTCAGTAGATGCATGATTAGCCTGTTTGATCAGACCCAAGATATGCTGCGGGTGACCAACACCAGCTCGCCCTGCTATTAGCAAGTGCGCACTCCAAACGAGATGGACAAGCCTCACGTGGCCAGCGGCATCGTGTATGTGATTCAGGGGGACTGAGAGGGAAAGGTGAGGGAGAGAGCTCTCCAGGCACAAACATCATATACTTATGTGCACATCTTGTCAAAATTTTGAGACATAGCAAATCATTTACTGAGGTATCCATGAGCCTGAGGTACCAGGATTATTTCATGGTTTTAAATCAGTACTTTTGCTAGTTAGGGTTTTCCCTGAAACTCAGGAATATCTGTGTTTTTGCATATTTGTGCATTGCTGGAGAAGACAAAATCAATACATTCCAAGGGAATCATTCACAGGGAAAAAGAATCTACTCATGTGGTGGGTGGCAGTGTTTTGTTTTCTTTTTATTTATTGTCTTTTGGGATTTCATGTTTGCTTATTTCACTGCCCTATATTTGGAAGAATGAGGAAGTCAGAGAAAGTAGGTACAGAGGCTAGGGAGGGGGAATGTCTATTCCAGACCATTTAGAGACAGTTCCAAAGGCATCCAGAGCTGAAACCGAGGGGATCCCCCAGAGGGGTTTCCTGAACATGAAATGCTCTTTCCGCGACACACTCTGAACTCAGATGATGGAACCAACTCACCCCACTGTGGCTGAGGGCAAAAACACACAGCTATCTTCACTTTGGTTTAAAGCAACGACCCAAAAGAGCAACATATTTACTGACCAGGGCAGGAATGTGTCCAAAGCACGTAGCTTATGACGTCAGGGAAGAAAATAATTAACTTATTAATTGGAAGCCATCAGCACAGAAATCACAGTGTTAGAGCAGAGTAAATGTTAAGGTGTGTTCATTTTTCCTATTGGTAAAGGACTCAAAGTCTTAAAGACCTCAATCTCAGTAGGCATCATGGCTTCAGTGAGAACTTGGACAGTTACATGGGTCTCCCCAGCCCAATATTCTAACATTGGCAAGTCTTCCAGAAGTCACCCACTCTGCTCTATAAACAGATGCAACCTGGCCCAAGGCAGCTTCACTAACTTCCAAGATTTGAAAGGCATACAAAATTCAGGGAAACAGATTGTGACCCATAAAAGTTGAACAGGATCTATAAGACTATGCTACAAAGCTGGCTAACTTTCTGTTTGGAGAATAGTATTAGGAGAGTGACTGAGCGAGAATCATCAGATAGAAGAAGCTGAGACACTGGACCAGAAACAGTAGTGCCTAGGTCTGAGAGTTTAGAGATATGTGGAAAATAAGAGCAAAACAGTCATGATAAAGCGGGTAAGCAAAGGATGGCAGAAATGATTACCAGTTTAATCAGTTTCACAGTTAAAAAAGTATAATCAATAAAGACATTAGGGAATTTTCATGAAAAAATACAGAACTACATAGTAGGAAGAAATAAATAAAAACGTAAACATGATTTTCTAATTGCCATGGACACATGGAGTAGAATATCATGATAGGAGTAAGTTGCTTATAAATATTCATACGATTGTATTTTATTTGAAGGCATTAGGACTCGATCCCAGGGTTTAAATAGAAAGGTGGCATGCCCAGTTGACCCCTTCCACGAGGCCTTTGAACCTTTGGCAGTTGTTTCCCAATCTGATAGCCCAGCCAACCCTAAGAGGAGGCTAAATAAAACAGCACTGAAGTGTTAGTGCAATGTGGTTCTAACACAGAAGCGCTCCATGAATCTGGGGGACCACTGTTATTGGTACATGTCTTTTAGAAAGGTTGTGTTGATTCCAGAATAAGAAACATCTATATCAACAATTTTATTCACTGGACATAATGCAAATTGTTATTATTGAAATATAAGTAAATATCACCTAATTCATTCATTTTTCTTCATTTATCATTTCACTAAGCACATTCGGGAACAAGTCTTAGAAAATCTCGTAAGGGATTTTTATAATGTTTTATGACCACCTGCATGTTTGGTCCTACTCTTTCTGAACCAATTTTTGCTTCTCAAATGAGCTTACTTACAAGGTGACAGGCTTCCCAGATCAGCATCTCCCAGGACAGAAGAGGTTTTCTCACGGGCACTTTGCCTAAGCTCTTTCTGGAGGTGAAGGTGACCTAAGGCTGACTGAGTAGGACACTGGGGTCCGCTGTTCTTCTGCAGCTCAGTTAGCATCCATGAACTACAAGTAAAGCACAAACTCGGAAATACTCATCAAACCTGAGGCTGCGGGTTTATAGATCTGTGGAGATGACCCATAACCACAGCTGGACTTTTCCCACCATGCACATGCAACTCCTTTTCTCTTAAACTTTATAATTTTTCTTTAAAATTTCTCATGAGACATTTTTTCCTTAAAGTTTAGACCAGGAAAAGTTTTAATAGTTAATGTTTTTTATTTAGGCAGATATATCCTATTGCTTAGAGAGTTTAAAAAGTTTATTCTTTTATGCATATTGAAGTTAAATAAATTTGTTTCAGGATTTCCCAAAAATTAAGTTTTGGGAGAAGAAGAAAAATAGGGAAAAATTTATCTCAAAAATTTCTTTAGTTCCTATTTTAAAATGTTGGTTTTAGGAAATTATGAGAGAGAAATAAAGATCCACAATGCTACACTGCCAGAAACATCTACCAACCTGAATGGGGAGGAAAATATTATCCACCTTCAATATTAAATTCTACAGGTGTCAGAGTCCTAACAGGCAAATAGGACTCTCGGTCTTCTAGAGAATTCTAGACCTGTCAGAAATGGTGACAATGAAAAACATTTGTTTTTTCTGGGAAGCAGAAATATGCTAATGCCGAACCAAATGCATTCTTTTCAATTACATGCAAGCAGGGGAAAAAGCGCCCATTCAGACCCATTTTTACCACATCACATTCTTACTTATCTAGACAAATATGGCAACTTCTAATTCACTTGTGCTGAGGATATCTAGCGTTAGACTAACTTCCAAAAGCAACTGCCCTTCGGAAGGACATGGCAGCTGTTGGACACCTCAGACACCCCATACTGTCATTAGGGCCATACCCACGGAGTCTGCACGAAAGCGTCAGTCAGCCAGAACACCCTCTCTCACCATAGACTAGAGCAAAGAAAAGTGTGCAGTAAACTTTGGGACTTCATTTTTAAAACATTCCTAACAAAACAATTACCTATGCTAGAGAGAAAAGTTGTCAATTAAATGAATGACATCTTCTAATGATTTGATAACATTTTCATGTATATTCGGTCACCTGTATTGTTTGAAAGCACTAGGCATCCCAGCTCATGTTAATCGGAAATGCAAAAGCGACGTGTAAAGGGCCACGGCACAGTCAGCGTTGAGCCCCAAGCCAGCCCAGTGGCAGGGGCTGCGGTTGGCCTTTCTGAAAGTGGAGCCCCAGACACACCTTGTCAGAGACTGGGCCCCTCCCCCTGTCTGGGTGTGCCGGGGCGTGTCCAAGGAGATAGGACATGCCCAGGAAAAGACTGCACACAGAGTCAGAGTTGGGGAGAAAGGAGAATAGTTCAGCTGTGTGTTGGGTTCAGGAATGCATGGGCCAAAGTGGCCACAGCAACAGCGAGGAGGCGCAGGCCTGTGGGGCCCTCGTGTGAACCAGGACTGCAGGCGCCGAGGAGGCGAGGAGGCCCCGCAGGGGCGCACACCCCCTCCCACAGCCAGCCCCTGCCCGCCTGCACCTGGAGACGACGCTGGCCTGTATTACACTTCTCACCTCCCCTGCTCACACGGTGCTCCCACATCCTACTCCAAGGACAGTCTGGTTTGGGGTTGTTCTATTGAGAGGTGGGCTCTCTATGTGTTACCAAGTTCAACCCTGTGCCACAAGCAATAATGCTTTTTAAGCGGCTCCCACAGGAGTCAGAAGACCCGTGATAAAGTGCTGAACAAACAGGAGTAACACTGAGCCTGGAGATGGCCCTGGGTGGCAGCATGATGTGACTGTGGGCCTTAACGTCTACAACTGTAAAGACCTTGTATTTATACTCCAACATCTCTTTGACCTTCAAATAGGTGAAGGTCATCCATTATTCCTGTTAGATTTAATAGCGGGATCATAGAGAGTCCATGTCCCCTCATGCACGCCACTGTCTTAGCCTCTGAGGTCTTTCTTTGTGCTGTACACTCTTCCACCGACCTTGGGCTTCAGGGAGCCTTTCCCCACAGCCGGGAAAGAGCATCTCTGCTCAGAGGAGAGTGAGCGCTCCTAAGCACCGCCCTCATTCTATAGCGGTGGGAGTGTAGGGAGAGGAGACAGAGAAAAGAACACGCACACATATGGGGGGAACAGGGTTGGCACAGCAAGCAGCTATGAGGCCTGCCCTTCGGGCTCTTACTCTGCTTCCTGGGGGTCCAGTGTGGATTGTTTTCTCTCTGCGGCTGGGGTAGCTCATGACACCTGACTGAGTTGCTGTTTCCCTGAGAATCTCACCTTAGCAGGAGGGTCCCTGCCTGCCAAAGGACCACCAAGGAGGCTCATCGCTATAGGAATGCCCACACCTCATGTTTTACGACATGAAAGATGCTTAGAGGCAAATGGGAGTTTATGAATATAATGTTAATAAAAATTGATTTTTGAAAATGAAGCTGCCTCTTTATACTACCTGCAGGATAGATAAACAAGCCATTTGAGTGATAAATGTCTGCTTTTCCCAGTCATAATTGGCCAAATATTCTTTTACTTAAACAAGCCCCTGTTTTACGACAAAACAATAGTAATTAGACCAATTAGCAGGTTCTAGATAAACCTTGGGAACTTGTATTTATGAGGACTAGGCCAAATGCTTTCCACCAGATGTACACGATGTTAGGGGTCCCTCCTGCCTCCTCCCACCCCCCGAGGAAGGACTGAGATGCAGCCATCTCACAACGGATGGCGTGCCTTCCTCATGACCCACCACACTCACATGATTTAAGCCATGGTTTGGGATGTTGTTGATGATTTATTGCATGAAAAATGTAAATGATCTGGATGGCAGATGTTTTATATTTTCTGACCATTCATTTTCAGTGGGAATGTAATTAAAATTTATGAAGTGTATCTGCTGAATCGCACTGGCAAATGATGATCTTCTCCGGGGCTGTCTGGGCAGAGATGATGAGTGATGGTGGACAGTGAGACGGGGTGACAAGGGCAGGACACGAGGTTTCTGCCCTCGTGAAGCTACCTGGGCAAAAGACGGAGTTGCCCTCCCTTCCACCATGACCTAGTCTGCCCAGTGCACACACAGAGAAGGTCCCACCATGACCCAGTGCACACGCAGAAAATGTCCCACCATGACTCAGCCACCCAGTGCACACGCAGAGAATGTGCCACCATGACCCAGCCCGCCCAGTGCACATGCAGAGAATGTGCCACCATGACCCAATGCACACACAGAGAAGGTCCCACCATGACCCAGTGCACACAGAGAATGTCCCACCATGACCCAGTGCACACGCAGAGAATG
>JAQQAC010022866.1:41199288-41209372 GCA_029783875.1 Phataginus tricuspis | reverse complement strand
GACCCAGTGCACACGCAGAGAATGTCCCACCATGACCCAGTGCACACACAGAGAATGTCCCACCATGACTCAGCCACCCAGTACACACACAGAGAATGTCCCACCATGACCCAGCCACCTAGTGCACATTTAGAGAATTTCCACTATGACCCAGCTCACCCACTGCACATGCAGAAAATGTCCCACCATGACCCAGCCTCCCAGTGCACACAGAGAATGGCAGGGGCAGGCTGTCCTTCCCTCTGCAGAGTTTTAAACTCTATGCCAGCTCCTGAGTTCTCTTGCTTTCCCTAAGGACTTTTCTTGTTATGTCATTTGTAGGTCCCCGTTAGGGGCTCAGAGACCTCATGTGGACCTTCAAAGAAGCATGCAGAACTAACTATGGCAAATTCTAAATGTCTTCAGGGAGCTGCACTGTTTTCCTTGCAGAGGATGTTTTGAGATGTCAAAGTTACTATGAAAGAATATAGTCAAGAGGGTGGCAAAACCCCATATACACACCTCCCCACACCTGTTACATGCTAACACAATGACCAGTCTACATAACCCATCTCCCGGCTAACGGGGGGGCAAACAGCTTGCTTTGGCGCTCAGTACCTGCAAAGCCTAGCCCACATCCTCACACAGGGCTGGCACATGCCCTGTCCTGGCACTTGGTTGACCTGCATTGAAGAAGCTACATCTGGGGTGAGAAAGAGAAGAAAGCCAAAGAGCCAGAAAATCCTGCATATGGGATTATTAGCATGGTTGTTCATTAGCTTATTACCTCTTGTGAGACCTTTTTTTAAAAACACCAAACTTTTACTATTTAAATTATTATTATCACACAAAATCCCTAGACATTCCTTCAAACTCCACATTCTCAACCCAAGTAAGCCTTGTAATTGGAGGATCCAGTTTAAGGAAGTAAACGGGGTGTACAGGCTCCACTACTGGTGGTGTGGGTACCTCGTGCCAAGATGAAAGTTTCATTTTGCTTCTGCTTCTCTTGTTCCTGAGCTTTCACTATTCATTGCAGAAGTCAGTTTGTGTGGTTCCAATGAGAGGGACCTCTAAAGGTGCTAACACCAGGGGCCTGAGCTCAGAGACACACTGGTTCCGTGACGACCCACTGAAGAGTCTGGGTTGGTCGCTGCATTTGTCACCTGCCCCTTTTCTCTTCCCCCTTGGGTGGAGCCTTCACGTCACCAGCTCACCCATACACTGTTGAACCAGATACTGTTAAAACCATTCGCTCCATCTCATATAATTTTAGGGCTATTTTGAAGTTTCTTTGATAGCTAGTACTTCTCACTAAAACAGAAAAAAGGTAAAAATAATGAAATAATTTATTTCTACTTTATCAAACCCATTCTACAGATAAGCAATATGGCAATTTCCATTTTAACCTTTAACTTCTTATCTTCTTTGGCCCTATAATCACCTTCAAGAAAACTATCCTAACAGTTTATAATCAGTATAAAACTTGGTGTATGGATGTTCACTGCAATATACTAACTGTCAAAAAATGGAAAATAGTTCAATAAACTATGGTAGAGCCATATGGTAGAATACCTGCTGAATATAAGAATATTATGCTTTCATTCTTTGATGCTAAAATTCTACTTTTATGTATTATTTCAGAAATAAATAATTAGGAGTATCTATGAATATTTAGCTACAAGTTATGTTTGTAGCTTCATTATAAATCATAAAAGACAAGCAATAACCTAGAAATCAGATAATTAAGCTATTTAACAGTGGAACACTATGCTGCTAATATAAATGATCATATAGAATATTATTCACAAGAGTAATATTTATTATAAAATTAAATCATTATGGTAGGAAATTATATATGTATGTACAATTATATATATGTGTATATATATATTTATATTATTTTCATTCAAAATGTATACAAATAGATATAACCAAAAACTGAAAAGGTAATAGTAGTCATTTTTATGTGAGCTGATTTTTATTTCCTTATTTTTTCTGTATTTTTACTTTTCTCAAAAAGAATGTATATGCTTGTGCAATAAAGAAAAATAAAAGTAAAAAAAAAACCTTACTTTGAAGATTATAATATCAAGAAGCAAAATCAGAATACAACTTTCTAATTAAAGTATTGTCCAATTTTTGTTTTTAAACATTATGAGTAATATATATATGTTTCAAAAATAATATAAGTCTGTCTATGGTTATTCCCAAGGCTTGGTGTCGGAGGTGATTTTTACTTTATTCTTCATACCTTTGAATTTTCCAAGTTTTCTATCGACAGCATATATAATCAGAGAAAACAAATAACAATTACAGGATGCATATGGATAGACTTTGAAGACTTTCTAAAAAATTTTAGTTGAAGAACTAAATAAAGTGAAATATTGAGTGAATTTGGGGGAAATCTGAAGAAAATTGAACACCTTTCATTCCTTTTCTTTAAGCTTTATTTTCAAGCTGCCTCTACTGCCATAATGTTTACCAAATTCGTGCTAAGATTGTCATTGACAGCCACAGGGATGCTGAAGCCCACTTTCCTGTAAAACTGTCATAATAACAAGACATTAACATTTTAGTATTTGGGCAAAATGTTTAACACTCAAACATTTGTATTTTTCCTTCAGTTTTCAAAACAACTTTAAATCTCTCTTTTCAAAACAGTGTTAAATGGTGTCACTCATTAACTAGCAGGTGGCTTCAGTGGAGAGGGGTATTTAATGCTTCTGTTTCCTGTGTAACTTGAAGCACAGACCAGGTGAGGGTGCCATGTAGGGGCTCAGCTGAGGATCCTCCCAGGCCCACAGCCTTGAGCACCTGGGGCAGCATGCGTGCACTGCGACATCCCCATTAGGGCCGTAATGGGTGAGGTCCAAGTTCATGCCTGTCTGGATGGGGCCGATCCTGGGAAATCAAGCTGCTAGCATCGGCACAGAGTGTGAGGGTAAGACGGATGTGACCCTCAGACGAAACCTTTGTCGGAGCTCCAGCTGTCATGTTTAGGGCAACCTGAAAGGGAGGTGTTAAGTATCAGGGAACTAGGAGGGGGGAAATCCCAAACCACAGAGAATGAGAGCAGAGAAAAAGAATGTGGCCTTGATAAAAAAGTTCGCCTCATACTCGTTATGATGGTCGATGTTCTGCTAAAATTACAGCTGAGGTGGAAATGGTGACAAAGTGCAATCAAAGAAGGAAATAACCCAGAGTCCTGCATGAACCAGCCCAGGAAGGCTAAACATAGACAGAGACCGGGGGCTGGGCGTTGGAGGTCCACCCTCTTAGCTGGTGAAAAGTAATGTGCACATGGCCTCGCTGAACCAAAATGTCTGGTGTGGGATCACAGCCCCTTCTCGTCAAATGTGCCCTATCTGCAGTATGTCAGGATTTCATTAAGAATGTGCTCTCTTTGGGGGCATACAAAGCACATAACACACAGCCAGGCCCCGTTTATATTCAAGTACCAGTTCTGCAGCCAGTTGGCCCCTTTGAATCATATCAATGGCTCATCCCCTGAGCTGATCAGGAGACCTTGGCTAGTGACCAGACCAGTGGCTCAGAGAGCAGAAATAACTGGATTCACACCCTGGTGACCCAGCACCGGGGGCGCGGACAGCTGAATACTGTGGCATGAAATGCAGCAGAAGATGAGTAACATTGTGACATGAAAAGTCACTGTAACATCGGCCTCAGTGCACACATTTCACGAGACTGTTGCAAAGATGAAGCGGGAGGCTTCACACAGTGTCCAGGCAGTGACTGGCATGCAGCAAACGCAATAAACATGAGTTACTGAAACCTCAGTATTTTCTGCAGTTTGTGTATGTTTAACATTTGACAGATTTCAAATCATATCATGATTATGCTTTGTTTGCTGCTCCCCTTAGCCTGAGAGAGGGGCAGAGAGAGAGGCAGGTGACTCTAAGCACCCCATCTTTCAGGGGAAGGACTGTGGGTCCCATGAAGTTGGCACTCTGCCAGTAAAGGGCCAGGCGTCCAAGGCCAGGGACTCTATTGTCCTGCACTCTGCCTCTCGCACGGGGCTGCCTTCCCAGGATCAACAACCTCACTGTGGTTTGTTGCCATTTTTTTTTTCATTTTAACATCTAATGATTTATATACTTAATGGATGGTGGCACTGAAGCCATTCCTAGTTAGGATTGTTCTGTTCAGTGGCGAGTCCCAGGCAACAGCTACAAGAACACACACAAGGCTCTTGCGCCTGCAGTGATCACTCAACAGTGAGAGTCGCTCTTGAGTAAACTCTGCCATGGCCCCTCAGATGCATCCTTTCCTCCTGGGTGGGACCCCCCAACCCACCCAGCAGTCAGGAGTTTCTCTGGGAAGCAAAGGGACGCAGGCACAGGATCCATGACAGAAACAGCGCTGGCTGCTCTCCTGGGAACACTTGCTGCGCCACGGGGATGAGGTGAGATGGGCGTCAGCATTCCTAAGTGTGCCTCCACCTGTCCCTGCAAGCCGGGCTGCCCTTCCTCTCACTTCTCCACATTTCCAAGACCGCCCTCCCTCCCTTCCTGCGGTGAGGAGGTGCCGGCCACCTGCTGGACCCAGGAAGACGGAACGGCGACCTTCACGGTGCCTACTGTGTGATGGGAAAGGTAAACATCCCATCAGAAGGTTCCGTAGTGTGTGAAGCCATTTAAGATTGAAAACATGCAAGAAACACAGAAAAGGAATGGAATTTGGCCTGGAAGCCATCAGCCTTACGTCTATACCACAAACGCAAGTATTTCTGTGCATTTTCTCGGGTCCTCGTAGCTGACGCTTTGTAAGTGTGACTCTCAACAGAACTGTTTGAGATGCTCTCTCGCATGGCCACCATGCCCAGCACGGAGCTGGGCATTCAGCAGGTGCTCAGCTCAGAAACTTCGTGTTGAAGAGCACAGGTACCAAGCTACTAGTGCATCGTAAACCAACCTAAAACTCAGAGGCTTAATTTAACATCAAAAATTCTAATTTCTTATTTCTCACAATTTGAGTCAGCCGCGCAGTTATGGCAACCCTGGCTGGGCTCACTTGCTCAGTTGCCAAGAGGAATGGCTGGGCAGGTGACTGCTGGTGGGTGGGGGCTTGACTGGACAGGGGCCCAGCTGTGGGCGGGGCCTGGGTGGTAGGCGGGGCTTTGGCTGGGACAGCCTGGTTCTCACCCACCTGTTCTCCAATCCCTCCAAGAAACCAGTGTCGCCACACAGGTGTTCCACAGACAATGTGGGAACACAGTGCAAACTTTTAAACTTAGTTTGTATCAAGTCTGTCCCATGGGCCACGACAAGGCCCGCGTTAGTGCTTTCAGGCGCTGACCAGGGTGCAGATGTGGAGGTGGGCTGCTCATGTGACCCGTTACTGCACGCCACTGTTGTGATGATGTCTTCCCTTAACAGCCCCAATCCTGGGTGCTTCTGTGTTACCCAGTTTCACCCTAAAGCAAGTCCATTTTCCTTGAGGTGGCGTTGCATCAGGCCTGGCAAGCCAGCCGAGCTCCGGGAGGCACAGGCACACGAGAGATGGACCTCCTGAAAGGTGCTTCCCACCTGAGGATGGCGGGAGGGCAGGATGCGTGAATGCAGATTCCACTGGGAACTTTATTGTCTCCAAAGAATGTCACATTTTGAGTAGAGAGGGGAAAAAAGGGGGAGCCCCAAACGTATTGCTCTGAAGTCAGTTATTTTTCTCTCTTGACTAATTAAGCTTAACTGAATGGTGGGCCTGTCAAACTTGGGGAACCTTTCCCGGAGAAAAAAGGAGCCTGCTCTCCAGGTGGGTTTTCCTGACTCTGGCTGGCTCCCACTACAATATACATTTGGCATCCATGACAGCGCCGTCAAAAATAATAGCTAAAAAACTCACTGTCTGTCACGATGAAATAATTATGTATGGGGCTTTTCTTACACTCAAGATGGATTATATATTTCATTGAGGAAAATATATGTGGCTTTTAAAAAGTATGTAATGCATTGAGGGCACTGCTGAGATTAATAGCCAAATAAAGGATTTTTTTTTTAAGTTCTCTGTGAGTGTGTGTGTGGGTGCTCGGAGCATGTCACTCAGGAGGAGATGGGGGATGTCATTCCTAAGCTGGTTAATTACAAAATGCATTAATGTTTTATTAGACCCTTATCAGTAATTAATCACCCACTTTGATGTAAAGTTCAGCCTTGGAAGAGTATCATGAAATTGTCCTTCATGTATGAATGAGGTTTTTTAGGGGTGAACAAAGCTACGACGAAGAGAGTTGATTCCCCTTGGAGAAGGGAATAGGATTCGTCTTCCAAGCGCATCTCACACGTGTACATCCTTGGGGCGCTGCTAAGGCCAAAACCAAGGGAAGCAGGACAGAGTGGAGGAAACTGGGAGGGAAGAAGGGGCAGAGAGACAGAGCAAGAGACACGGACCGACTGGAAGACGGAGAGAGAGGGAGAGGCAGAGGGAGGGAGAGGCTGGGCCGCAGGTCCCAGCCACAGCAGGGTGGGGACTTCCTCCGTGGTGTTCTTCAGGTGCACAGTTTGAATAAAAATGCAAAACAGGATGCTCCCATTCAGTAAATATTATCATTTTTATTCACTCCTTAATTAAGTTGCTTAATTGCTGCTGTCAAAAGACTCTTGAGTTGGTGAGCGGGGCTGCGGCACTGCTTTGATGGCAGCTGAAGGAGGGCTGGGCTGGAAGGGGACCGCGGCGAGGGGCTGAGGGGTCCGCGGCTGGGCCGACCCCCTGCCGGGGAGAGGGCCGCCGGCGCGTCCTGCAGACAGGGCTCCATTACTGCGTTGGATGCCCAACAGCCGCGTATTGTCATTTCAGTCATTACTCTGCGAAAATCATTTCATGCCGAATGTTTCCCTCTTTGCCTCTAACTTGCCTTCCGGGGCAGGATGGGGGCAGGCCGCGCCCCGTCAATCAGCACAGGGGTCTGACCGGAGGGTCGCGGTGGGCTCCTGGCTAGCGCCCCCGACCGGGTGCTCGCAGCGCTCCCGGAGTCCCCGCGGAAGATCCCGTCTGCGGGTGCTCCCCGCGGGTCCCCCAGAGCCTCAGGCCGCCTGCCGCTCAGCAAACACATGCCAGAAATAGCCTACAAAGTGTCTTGGTGCTGACATTTGATTAATGTTCCCTGGCCTTTCCTTACTCAAATATGCTTCATTTGAAATATTTGAATAACCTTTGAGCACACCCTTACTAATCTGTCACCCTATGCACACCCAAAAATCCTAGGCTACCCCACCGCCACAGCGCCTCCTGCCAGAGAAGAGGCGGCTCCCAGAGCTGCTAAGTGCACCGGACTTCGGGGCTTCCGAGGGACATCTCCAGCCACCTGCTGCAGGACAGAGAAAACCCGAGGAGGACGGACAAGGAGGCAGAGGGGGGGCAGAGAGCATCACAGCAGACATATGGCTTATAGGCCTGACCTCGCCCGAGTAGCCAGGTGCCCCACTCAACTATTTCTCATCTGCGCCGTAATGTTCTTCCCCAGCGTTCACAGTTACAGCTTAGGGCAGCTGCTCACAGTCCAGAGGAGACGCGTGTGTGTTGTGAGTGCACGTGCATGTGTGTATCATGTGTGTTGTATGTGCAAATGTATGCATGTGTTTGTACAAGTTATGCATGTGTACTGTGTGTGGGGTGTGTGTGTGTGCATTGCTGAGTGTGTATTGTTTGGGCACACATGTTCTGTGTGCATATATGTGGGTCTATTTCCCCAATACTTTCTCGGTGACCTAGCTGCAATTCCTGGGTGCCTTGTGGACCATTCAGCTGGAACACAGCCACCATGTGCTGAGCCTCACATCCAGACTGGAGAGCCAAGGCAAGGCCAACGTGGCGGAGGGCTGAGAAGATAAGCACCTCAGCGGACAAGTTGCCTGTATCTTTTTTTTCCTGTTAAAACACAAATAGGTACATTGGAACTCTAATGCCAAAGCCTCACAGATTTTGTGAGAACAGAAATCCTCATTTCCAGGAAGCTGGGCTGCTCTGGACTTTGCCTGCAGACCCTCAACAGTGACTCACTCTCTTCGCCCTGAGAAGTGTCTGGTGCAGGACAGAGCACAGGAGGACAGTGCCCGGAGCAGGAGGGCGGAGGAGAAGGGGTGCAGGAGCCTCCGCGCTCACGCCCTTCAATGCTCCATGAAATTCGTTTGCACTCAGGGCAAGGAGACTTGATTCTCTTCTCTGCCACTTTCATGAAGGAAGATGAGGAATAGTTGCTCCAGTTTTTCAATTCTTACCTTAAAATCTGACATTTTCATTCGGTCTCTCAGTCCAACTCTGTGAGATGTTTTTAAATGATTTGATGATAAGGTGGGTTCCTGACCACAGATCAAATCCATGTGAAGTGATGATCATGAAGCAGGTGTGAACTACAGCTGGTGGGTAGAAATGCTGAAGTTCACACACACCGGAAACCCAGAAGCTCACGCAGCAAAGAACCTGAAGCACAGGCAAGGGAGGCAGGGAACAGAGAAGCGATGCCGCTGACGTGTGCGCCTGATAATGCAGCACATTTATGATGAATTAGAAGGAGCCATATTTTTATCATTACACTTCCAATCACATTAAATGATTTAAATGATCTCAAGCTCCTGGAAATAGCAACATGGACATGAATGTTGATCTAAAACAGAAACATTACAGCATACTGCTAGTATATAAAATCTTTTCCTGGAAAAGGACAAAGCCACCAGGGAGAAAATGGTTTTACACTATCATTGTCCTGCGGCCAACACTCATACTGATAGGCTTTCCTTGAGAACAAGATGAGACAAATTTATGCAGATATACATAATATTCTAGAACAAGAATCCACAAAATCTAAAATTCAACTTTCCACATCAAAAGCCGTATTTTTTGAAAACAGAAGGAACTATTTGACTTAATGCCTGCATTAGTTTCCTACTGCTGATGTGACAAATTACCACAGACTTAGTGGCTTCAAACAACACAAATTTGTTATCCCACGGTATGGCACGTGGGAAGTTTAACATGGCTCAGATCAAGACTGCATTCCTTTCCAGAGGTTGCAGAGGAAAATCCATTTCCTGCCTTTTCCAGCTTCTGCAGGCCACCCGCATCTCTTGGCTTGTGGCCCCTTCCTCTACCTTCAAAGCCAGCATCTTTGGCTGACATTCCCACACTGCCATCTCTCTGGCTCTCTCTGCTGGGCCGCTCTTCCACGTCTCACGTGGTCACAGTGAGCCCACCTCATGCCTCTCTGTTTCCAAGTCTGGCGATTAGCTGCCTTAATTCCATCTGCAGCTGTAACTCATGTTTGCCATGTGACCTACCTGGTCACAAGCTCTAGGACGAGGAAGGGGACATCTTTGGGAGTCCTTGTTCTGCCCGCCACACTACTCTTCAGCTAGGCAGGAATCAGAGGAAGAGGAAAGGCTGTCTAAGCAGGCAGGGATGGCCACATCGGGTTGGACAAACACTCCCAATATAGGCCATAGACAACAAATAATTTGTATGATCAGGTAAGTCTGGGAAATTTGAGACAAGCATATCCCTTTCTTAGAGGCGTGCATGGTTCCTTGTGGCCTCTGTAACAAAGGACCACCAACTGGGTCTCACAGTTCTGGAGCCAGAAGGCTGCAGTCAAGGCAGATAGTCCCACACCCACTAGAAACCTCTAGGGGAACTCTTCATGGCCTCTTCCAGCTCCCCGTGTTTGCCTGCACTCCTTGTGTTATCCCTCCAGTACCACATGGCCTTCTGCTGAGGGTCTGGTTCAGTAACTCTCTCTTCTTCTTATAGGGGCACCTGGCATTTTGGATTAAGGGTCCAGCCTACTCCAAAATGGCCTCATCTGAATTAGTTACACCTGGGATGATCCTATATCCAAATAAGGCCACATTCACAGATACCAGAGGTCAGAACTTCAACATATCATTGAGGACGGGGACAGAACTGAACCTAGAATAAATAGTTGTATTGAGAACAAAATTATTCTAATTAACGAAGCTTAAGATTATCCTTTTATATCATTGAACTGGTATGCAACACATAGAAATATGAAGCTCCATTTTATATCTTTATCAAATTATTCAATAAGTCCTGAGATAGAGTCCAGTTAGACCATGACTTTTATCCATTCTCA
>JAQQAC010022866.1:41183082-41194288 GCA_029783875.1 Phataginus tricuspis | reverse complement strand
CAGGGGGAGGGCGGCCGGGCCCGCGGGGCGGGCGGGCGGGCGGGGCTGCCCCGCGGGTCGGGGGCGTCTCGGCCCCTGGGAGGCCCCGTTCGCACTTTCACGTTGGTCTGGGTTGAACGGGAGGTCGGGGGGTGAAACGGAGTTCACCCGGGAGTTGACGGATCGCGCGGGGGCTGCGGGAGGGGGCGTCCCACCCGGGCCCTCTTCGGAGCGCTGTCCTGCCGGGGAACCCCTCGCAGCGGAGGCCGGTGATGGATGGGCTGGCCGCGGCGTCCCGGGGTTCGGGAGCACAGCTGCGGCAGCCCCGGGCAGAGGCGGCCAGCCCCCCGGGCAGAGGTGGGCAGTCCCGGGGCAGAGGCGGGCAGCCCCCGGGCAGAGGCGGGCAGCCCCCGGGGCAGAGGCGGGCACCGGGCCCCGCTCCGAAGGGCCACCACCCACCCAGCGCCTGCCCAGACCTCCTGGGGCCTGGGACCCAGGTGGGGCCCGGAGCTGCGAAGCAGCATTCTGGACGCCTTTCCTTATTTATTTATTGGCTGCGGCCAGAGGAAAAATGATTCAATAATGGCATGGCCTGCTTAGGAAGAGATTGTTTGCTTTGTGGGAGCAAAAAGCAACTTTGTGCCCCCACTGCTTGAGTGTTGCTAAGTGAACAGTGATGATTAAGCTAGAAATTTCATAGGGAGAAGCTGATGGCAAGCTGACTTAAAAAGTCCTTTTATGTCCAACTTCTGTCTAATCCCTTGAGGAAAAAAAACAAAACCAAGTCAAACTGTGACTAGGAAAGTTCAAGTGGCACAGGGCCGGGCTGCTTCTCTCTACATGACTTTGAAAAGAAGGACTTGAGAATTTTTCCAGTAGATTCTCGTGTTTGAAAGAGAATTCCCTGCTCTTGAAAGGAAAGGGCCTTCTGAAGGGGTTTGCTTTGCCACCCACTTGCCCACCACCACCCCAACTCCAGGGCTCAAAGAAATCAGAAGTAAGGCAGTCCTGAAATTCTCCTAATTGTGGCTACTGGAGATGATGCACCAAGCTTGCCCCCACCCCAAGGCAGAAGATGTGGCTCCGGGGGGCCTGCGGGGTGTGCGGTGGCGTCTGTGCAGATCTGAGCCTGCTCCGTTCACGCCAGCCGCCTGCCTGGCACTGAGTGTGCAGCGGCCGCAGGCTCCCACGGCCATGCCATCGGCTTTGCAGAGCTTCCTTCTTGTCTGGAAATGGAGACAAAGCAAAGGAATAAGGCTTCGTGTCTCCAACAAGAGGGGAGGCCATTAGCTGGCCGACTTTTTGTCAAAATACATTCATCCCCAAGCCTGAACCAGGCACTAGGGGTGCAGCGCGTGGCCACCTTGCTTGTTCTTAGCGGGGCAGCTGTGAGGAGCCTGTGCCTCTCCCCTCCCTCCGGCCTGGGCCACAGCTGCAAACGCCATTCTCAGAGGATAAGCCAGGAGCTGCCAAGGGAGGTCCGAGAAGGGTCCCAGAGAGCGAGGAAGGGACTGAGAAGCAGGAGACGACGAAAGAATAAACACTGAAGTTTTCCCTTGGCGGGGAAACGAGCGAGGCACTTCCTGCACGGCACCGTCCATTATTTCAAATGTGCCTTAAACAGCGCAGAACACTTAGTGTATTTTTGAATTCTAAAATCCTCAGGAGTTTCTCCAAAAGTCTCAATGCTTTTCAAGTAACCCTACGTATAAACAATGATTTAATTGAGAATTCTTCAAAACAAAGGCAATTTAAACACCTAGATAGATGCAACATTTGTTTTTTAAATGGTAAACATGTACTCTTCTTGGCACAAGTAAAAAATGAAATGTTTATTAAAAGAGTAGATATGAAAGTAACAGGGATTGATGTCTGAGAAATACAAGATTTCTTATGCATCTTCTTTTCTGCTTTTCTGCTTCCACTTTTTTTAAACTTTGAAAACCACATTTTCAACAGACTTATTTTAGCCTAGTGCTATGAGCCAGGCAGTGGAGTTATAAAAGTTAATAATTACCAGAAACGAATGGAAAGCAAAACAGAAATGCTTGAAAAGGACTAGTAAAATAGATAATCTAAGTTAAGAGAGTGAGACAATACACATTACCAACAACAACAACAACAATGGGAGAAGAAGGTAGTAAACAGATAAACATAAAAATTTATTTACATCATAATAAAAGTTACATTCACATCCTATCAATCATTTGAACATATAAAACAAATGAAATAGATTATTTTTAGGGAAATGTATTACCAAAATTGCCTCCCAAAAGGGAAAAGGTGGTAAAAAAAAAAAAGACAAAAAAAAAACTGTTATATTAATAATTTTAAAAGAAATTTAAAAGCTTCTCAAATATCTACCACAAAAAGTTTTCAGGCAGAGAATTATTTATTAACTTTCAAGGGACACATGACTCCTCCTGTCAGTTAAACTGTCTTATAGGATAGAAAACTATGGAGAATTTCCCAGATGAACTATTAAGCTAACGTTGAAAGCATAGCCAGATAAACATAGGAAAAGCTGAAAAATGTAGTTTCATCTTACTTGTTAATATAGGCTAAAGAAATTTGAAGTATTCACATGTGAATCCAACAAAATATAAAAGGATAATATACTATAAAGAAGTGGATTTATTCCATACTATAATTTAAATCTAGGAAGTCTCTTAACATGATTTATTGCATTAATTGTTAAAAAAAAAAAGAAACTTCACATAAGCATTTCATCAGATGCAAAAAGAAAAAAGAGAGAGGGACTCTGAATAAAATTTAGCAGCTGTCCCTGTTTTTAAATAATATACAGTAAATCAGGAGAGAAAGTTCTCAAACAGACTGGAGAATATGCTTCCCAAAACTCGCAGCAAATATTTTATACTAAATGATGAAATGTTAGAGGCATTCCAGTGAAGTCAAGAAATATGCTAATAATAACTAAATTCATTTTTTCTCAGTATCACTTTGGAATTCCAAATCAATGTAATAAAACTATATTCAAAAGAAAATTATTAGAAACGAATATGTGAAATTATCAGTTGAAGATGATTTTTACTATATATGAAAAAATCAAATTAGATGGTTTGGTAAAGTGATTAAATACAAGTTAAAATAAAAATTAGAAAAAAATTCAAGTCTAATTAAATATCAAATTAAAAAATAAAATGGAAGTGAAAATTCAACTTATAAAGTCAGTGGGGGCAACCTAGTTGGGTAAAGGATAGACATTTCAACTAAATGGTACTGGGACAATTAAATATATACATGGAAAAAAATTGATTTAGCTAGACCCTTCCTTAACATCATACCCAAAAATTAATTCAAAAGGGATGATAGACCTAAATATAAAAGCTAAAGCTATAAAACTCTTAGAAGAAATATAAGAGTAAATCTTTGTAACCTTGGGTTAGGCTAAAAACTCAGGTGAAACACCAAAAGCACAAGCGATGAAAGAAAACGTTTATAAATTCAGTTTAATCAAAACTAAAACATTTTCACTTCAAAGCATGCCATTATAATGTATAAAGGCAAGGCACAGTCTGGAAGAAAATATTTGTAAATTTTATGTCCTCAAAAAGACTTTTATCCAGGCTGTATAAAGAACTCTTACAACTCAATGCTTACAAGATAAGTAGTCCAGTTAAAAATATGCAAAATATTCAAATAAAAAGTTTCCTAAAGAAGATACACAAAATAGGCAATAAGCACAGGAAAAGATGTTCAGTATTATTAATCATTAAGCAAATGTAAGTTGGAACTACAATACCACTTCACACCACTAGGGTGGCCTATTGAAAATGTCAGACAGTACTAACTTTTGGTGAGGCTATGGACAACTTGTTACCTTTATACATTGCTGGTAAGAATGTAAAATGGTGCAGCCACTTTGGAAAACAGTTTAGCAGTCTCTGAAAAAGCTACATAAATTTATCTGTGACCAACTAATTTTTCTCCTAGGTATCTACTCAAGGAAAATGAAAATATATGTTCACACAAAGACTTACCCACAAATGTCCATAGCAGCATTATTCATAACCAGAAAGTGGAAACAATCCAAATGTCCATCCATGATAAATGGATAAACAAAGTGTTGTGTATCTATACAACAAACACTATTTGGCAAAAAAAAAAAAAAAAGAAACAAAATACTAATACCTGGATGAACCTCAAAAACATTATGCTAAGTGAAAGAACCTAGTCACAAAAGACCACATGTTGTACAATTGCATTTATATGAAAGGTCTAGAAAAGACAAATCTATAGAGACAGGAGGTAAACGAGTGGTCATCTGGGGCTAAGATGGAAATGGAGACGAACTGTGGAAGGTCATGAAAAAATTTACTGGGGTGAAGAAAATAATCTGAAGCTGGATCACGGTGATGGTTGCACAACTTGGTGAATATACAAAAATTGCTGAGTTGTATACTTAAAACAAGTGAATTTTATGGTATGTAAAATGTAACTCAATAAAGCTGTTAAAGAAGACGGCAGTGGGATTTTTACTTTCAGCCTTGATCGAGTAACTTGTGGAAGACCAGTGGTCCCACAGACAGCAAACAGGAAATCGGGATTAAAGAAATGTTAAGTGCTTATAAGACTCACCGCTGCTAGGACTTGAGGGGCCAGCACCCAGGGGAAAGAGGAACTCAGTGAGAGGGGTGAAAGCTGCATTTGCCAGCTCTTGGTGTCAGGCAGGGTGCTGAAAGCCCCAGCAGAGAGCTGCAGCCCCACTGCCGGGGGCCAGCAGAGTATTTGGTGATCTCACAATGCTGGGGTGAGAGAAAATGGACTTTGGACAATGGGAACTTAATGAGTAATATACTCGAGAGAAGGAAAGTTCAGAGTGAAATGCCCAACATTGCCAAATGTCCCCTGGAGGCAAGGTCTGCCTTTGAAAAGGACTGCTCCAGCATTAACAACATAGCTATCAATACCAGGAAATCAACAGTGGTATAAAACTACCAACTAAAATACAAATATCATACAAATTTCCTCTATTTTCTGTTCCAGGATCCAATTGAGGAATCCACCTTGAATTTATTCGTTGCGTCTCCATAAAGGACTCCACTCGGCGATGGTTCCTCAGTCTTCCCTTATCTTTCATGACCTTTTTCATTTGATGAGACCGGTCAGTTCATACATGGAATGTCCCCTGGTTAGTTTGACTGATGTTCACTCATGATTAGACTGAGGTTAGGATTTGGGCAATACCAGAGAAGTGATGTAGTATTCTCTCCAGTGCATCATATAAGGGGGAATAGGATGCCAAAATCTCTTACCACTTGGGTGTTAACCCTGATCACTTGGTTAAAATGTTGTCTACCATAACTCTCCACTGTAAAATTATAATTTCCCCTTTGTAGCTGGCAAATGCCTTGAGGAAGAGCCTTCGAATGCATGCAGGTATTTTGTTTTTCTTACGACTGTTGCCCATTGAGGTTGGTGTCCATCACAGGGTCTTCCCTGCATTAATTACTACTGTGAGATTTGTTGATGGGTGATTTTGGATTTCCCTCAGTTCTTCTACATTCATTATTTTTTTAATATCAGCCTAGAATCATGAATACTAATTTTGTTCTATCGATTATAATCTAATACACCTTTTGTTTCATTTTCTTGCTCAAAGCTTTCCATCTTTAGCCATTGGAAGCCCTTTCATGTTAATCCCCGTGACCTTTTCACATGTCCCCACCATTTTTCAAGCTCTTTCTTATTTTCCAGGTCCACAAGATGTCCCAGGCTTATGGGGCATTCTCTTTTCCCTGCCCCTGGAATTAACCGCTTTTCTAAGAAACTGCATATTGGAGGTGGAACCTTAACATTGGCGATAGTATTTAGAAAGCAAGATCTGGGCTCTGTGCGTTCATTGCTGAGTTGTGATTTCTTCTTAGCCTCTCAGAAGACAGAGCTGGGAAATATATGGATGTGTATGCAAGGATATGTATACACCTATACTTACTGGTATGTCTATCTAGCTGTATATATATTTAAAACCAGAAGTTCATCCTGATAACCCCAATTCCAATTCACAAACCACACATTTCATCTTAGTCTTCCTATTTCTTTATTTGTAACTTTTTTTCTCTCATGGTGAGAAACCTTGTTCACATCATATATGATACATATACTTATTTGTTCAAACCTAGTATGCATATAGAAATTTTAGCTCGGACCCTGTGAGAAGCAGATTTACTAACTGTGGTATTTTTGTGAAATTCTTTTTATCTTCAGCTTTACATTATAAAGCCAAATATTTTCCAAAGTTACTTATGTTTGTTCTTTTCTTCTCCATCCCATTCAGTGTGGTTTACTTATTCATTTATAATCCAGTTGGGTTCATACATTACTGTCTGTATTCCATTTTGTGTCTCCACTTTATCCTGATCAATATTATTTGTTAATTTATTTATTTATTTGGTAGTATGTGAAACACTGGTAAGAGTGAAAGTCATACAAAAAGGCATGCTCAGAGAACTGGTTCTTCTTCATCCCTATGCATTTGCTGAAGTCTTAGTATTCACAAGGCAAATAGCCGAGAAGCTAAGCAGAAAGCTGCTGAACAGCAAAGGGCACTTGTAAGCAGTTTCATGACTCTGCAGAGGTAATAACTGGAATTCAGAGCCTGCCAGGGAGGAAGGGGCCTACAAAAAGACCCAACCTTTCTGTTTAAACCCCTAGAGGAATTTCAGCTTCTACTTAGTTCAGCTCCTAGCTGATTTAGGATAAACTTTCCCAATTCTCTACCCATGCAGTGAATATTGCCCGAAGGGAGATGACAGTATTCACAGCCTCAGCAATTTTTATACACAATGTCTAATATTCAATCAAAATTTAGTAGATATACATAGAAATAGACACTAATAACACGCGTATGATAAGATCTTTTTAAATATCTTGCTAATGTTATCTATAGAAGCAGGTTCATTTTTAAGCTAATGACATTCAAGTTCTGGGCCCTTGGCTTGCCCAAATCCCTTAGAAAGCTCCAAGAGGAACTCCGGACATGTGCTCATATGGGCACATTTGCAAAATTTGCAACAACCAAAAAAAAATAAATGTTTAAGCACAATCAGTTAAGGCTCTTTTCTCTTTCCATTCGTAGTTGCTGTCTGACACATGTCTCCTCATATCAGATGTCAAACTCATCAGGGGATGGGGATGGAGCAGCCATAAGCATTTTAAGGATCTGACCAAAGGGACTTTGAATTGACGATATGTTTGCTTAGGGATTAGTGGGATATATTTGTGTAGCTCACAGTCACTTTCAAGTATGGTTAAGTTATTGTTAACTGTCCCACTGTCAGGTGTCTTCTAGGAATACATTTACTTCCAGTTGCTGATGCAGGTCTAGCAACCATAATTATAATATTTGGATAGAAGGTCAAGGTGCATATACCGTGAAGTTGATAAAACTTAGGCTGTGAGGCCTTCATTTGTATAAGCCCCTTCTTGTACCTAATCTTATATTTGTAATTGTATATTCTTAAAAATGGGACTCAGAACCCCACAAAACTTGGATTTATCCTCAATAATGGAGAAGAAACAAAGGTTTAACTTTATGAAACAAAGTTCTGGACTATTAAAATTTCTTCCAAATCCTATAACTCATATATTACAGAAACTCAACAGAAGTCTCCCATATTTGATGGCGAATCTAATAATTTACATTAAAATATCAATAACAAGTTGTGAACCTCAAAGAAATTTCCCTAATTATCAGCAACAATAAATTTTAAGCCATTGTGTAGAGGAAAGATAAATCTTTCTCTTGTTTTCATAGAAAATGATATTACAAATGTATTGTCATATGAAGCGACTATTACAAAGAGTAAGTAGGAAAAAAAAGTAGGAAACAATTTTTTAGATGCACATCAGGCAGTTGATTAATAAAATAAAATAATTCTCATGAACTTTTGAAGTCTGTAATATTTGTAAGTTTTATAAACTTGTGATTTTTTTGTTCTTATCCTAGTTGGCTTTGGTGCCTAATTAAGCTTTTATAATTTTGTGTTCTTTTTCTTAAAGTTGGCTTTAAAATTGTTAGAAAACTGAAATGTAAAGTTGAAGAATTTTAAATGTTACATACATTTTCCAAAAGCTATTTCTGTAAGGAGGCATTTTAGAATAGGACCCTAAAGTTTCTGGTCCTATTATGAGCAATCTTTTATTTTTCTGCTGTATTCAGCTCCTTTAATGCTGGATTTAAAAAAGCTACAAGTAACTTTACAATGTAGGTGTAATTTCTTTGTAAGCCATGAAACACCATATAACTTAAAGATATCTCTAATACTTTAAATACTTTAAAATACTATTTATGAAGTTATATATTATTATTGAAACAACACATAGACATGGTCCAACACCAAATGGTACAAAAGTATAAAAAATGCCAATCTGTCGATTTTTGAGGTCATCTCGTTACTCCCCATGACAAAGGATAAGGAAGTGAATGAGTTTTCCTTCATTCCACCTCTCCCCTTTTCCCTCCAGTTTTGAGGGCAGCCTTCCCAGAGTGATTTTTCTAAATGAAGGAAAGGTTCTGAGTCTTCAACTGGAAAGTGTTTTTTATTCTCATGCTTAATTATTGCTTTTTACTGACCTGGAATTATAAGTTTACGTTTTCTTAGAATTTTGAAGTTACTGTCATTGCCACCTAGTATCGAGTCATGCTAATAAGATCATCTGATTTCGTTTTTTTCAAGAAACTTGTTCCAACTCATCATTTTTCTGCTTGCCATTGGAGGTTTTATCAAAGTAAGATAACTTGAGCAAATTATTAGCCTTAATAACTGAAGAGCATAAAATGTGAAGACCAGACACACTCTCCTTCTGCTCTAGTTTCCAAAAATGTACAGTCATGAGGAAAATTATTTAAAATATTGTGTAACTTAAATTTCTTTTTTATAATCAAAACTTATCAACCAGTGATGATTGAGACTTTTTTAAGGTTAAATTCATCGTCGATTTTTTTTCGCATGAGTACACCCCAAGTTCAACCTCTATGTTCTCTTCTATAGCCTGCTTTAAAGTGGAAAGAGAGTGAGAACCCTTGGAAAGAAATTTATGTGCAGAATCTTAGACCTTTAAGACTTTTTTCCAAAAATGAGTAGCTTTCCTGTCATCAGCAATTTCTTATCAATTTGACTTTATTGAGTCTTTAAAAGTAACTCAACTCTCTTTTCATAGGAATAATAACTTTGATTCACAAGATATTTTATTAAGCAACCTAATTATAATAAGGAAAAAATGGCATAAACTGGTTTAAATCCACTTGGCAAGTCATAACCACTTCTTCACAAACTTTAACAATCTGGAGGTAGATTTGGGGGATTGAGATTTCTTTTTACCGTTTTTTTTTTCACTTCTCAGATTTTGTATATAATAGCTAAACATTCAAGTCTTTAAGTGTATTCGTTCACAAATAGTTAATGATGGGTTGATTTTATTCTGCTTTCACTTATTCCCAACCAGATATTATACTACTAATGAAAATATCGACCTCTGAGTAATATATCAATAATTGACCTGCTACACTTTTTGAACACTGCCCATAAATACATATTATATCAATTTGTGATCATTGTTTACAAATGTAAGTTTTCTGAAGGTTTTAAGTATGGTGAAAGGAATGTTAAAGGTGCAGTTATATCTCATGAAATAGATCTTTATTTTCTATTCTGTACTTACTCTGTTCTGGTTCCTCCTGACCAGTTCTCCTAAGAATAACCTACTAAGGAAGGCCCCATCAGGCAGCCTTGTATTCCGTATCCACAAAACATGTTCATTCACTTATTTCATAACTTCATTAATTTGTTAACTCATAATCCACACACGTCCTGACGTCCTGTATCTATTCCATGTGGGGAGCACTGTCCTTGGGTGATGGCTAAAGTAATCCAAACATGATAGGGCTTCTCCAGTCCTTCTCTTTGTCCCTATCTCAGCCCTCGGGGACCTCACCACCTTCCATCTGGGAGGAAGCTGGAGTATCCTGGAATCAGATGGGAGAAGCTATCTGCTGTTGCCTCTTTGAAAGAGGAAAGTTGGGGTGATTTCTGGAAAGACTGGGAGCCTGCACTGCCCTGAAGAGAAGGGGAGTAACACTGGGGAGCTCTGAGCTCAGAACATGTCAGACAAAGAGGCAGGAAGCGCAGAGGCCCCAGCCGGGAAGGGCAGGTGTTGGGAGCAGAAGGCGGGAATGAAGGGTGGCCAGGGGTCAGTGAGCAAAGACAGCGGGGCATGAGGTGAGGTGAGAAATAGGGGGCGGAGACCCGTGGGGAGCTTTCTAGGCGAAAACTCGGAGTAAACAGCAATTTAACACCTACACAACTACTCTAAGCAAACATGCACATACATTTTGTTATATTTTAACATTAACCCTAAAACTGTGGAAGGGATTAAAAAAAAACTAAGCCATCTCCTTTCATAATACATTTACTATATATAAAACCTTGTGATATTTTTAGAAAATGACATTTTTATCAATAAAGAAAATTGATAGGTATTTCTAGAACTTTGTCCCTTCTCCCTCCGCATCTCTTTTTTTTTTAATGGCAGTTGGGAAGATTTGTAATTTTTCATAAAATATGGTTTAGGTTTGAAATATTTTTCTTTAATTTCCATATTCCAAAAATCCACAATACTATTTATGTGGTCATATCACTATGAATACAACTCAGTGTCACATAAATAGCCATGTAACTTTTTATATTGTCTCCTGCTTATGTAGGGGAGTTTTCAGAAACCCTATATTATAGTCTCGTTTTAGGCCCGCTCCCTTTCTGGGGCCGGTGTTATAATATATGAATTGAAGCCTGTTACTCTGAGGCTTTCGTCAGCCTGAAACCTTGCCTTCCAGGGTGTATCAAAGCATGGTACACAGTAAATCAACACATGTGTCTGAATGGCTATATATTCTTTCTGTGGCTTTAAATATTTTTATAATCACGGGTGCACTATAGGACTCAGGGGACCCTTTAAAGCCAGCATTTGAAACAGCTGAATGGAGATTCAGAAAACCTGTGTGCTATGCGGCTAAATTGGAGAAAAACTCGGAACCTTTGATGTGTGTAGGGGCTTGATTTTCCTGGGAACTACATTTAATTCTACAGTGACCAATTTCTACAGTAAGAGCTAATCCTGGGTTGCACCAGACTGTAGGATGTAGGGTGTAGGGTGTAGGGTGTAGGATGTAGGATGTAGGATGTAGGGTGTAGGATGTAGGGTGTAG
>JAQQAC010022866.1:41102379-41183072 GCA_029783875.1 Phataginus tricuspis | reverse complement strand
TAGGGTGTAGGGTGTAGGATGTAGGATGTAGGGTGTAGGGTGTAGGGTGTAGGGTGTAGGGTGTAGGAGGACTTCCCTTCTCCCCACATCTTTGAACTAGGAAGTAGATGCACAACCCACATGAGACCACACACCCAGCCAGGGCCTCCAGAATTAGACAATTCACACTTCAGCTCCCTTAATTCCTATAGGAGGGATGGATCCAATTGGTTTTTATTATTACTATTAATCTCTAGTTAGAGTGAATTAACTTGGGGAGCATAGGGACTAATTGGAAATAGTTGCCATAGGTTCCATGCCAGTCTCCGGGTCTCAAAACGACCATATCATGCACCACATCAGGCACTGGCAAGTGTGGGAGATCCATCAGAAGGGGATCCTATAGGAAAATCTTGGGGATTGCTAATTATAAATTTACATGTAAGATTTTTAATAAATCATTTGTGATTGAACATTATTGAGCCTTGGACTCCTGAGACCTTTTAAGTGCACATCCTCAGAAACCCCTGGGCACCGGCCATCTGATTCTTCTCTACCCACCACCATTCACTCGGACCTATGCCTGCGCGTTTCTTGTCCTGCTTCGGAGATGCAGATGGCAC
The DNA here is from genome assembly GCA_029783875.1 of Phataginus tricuspis. Lineage (NCBI taxonomy): Eukaryota > Metazoa > Chordata > Mammalia > Pholidota > Manidae > Phataginus > Phataginus tricuspis. The sequence continues at coordinate 41,182,470 of JAQQAC010022866.1, read as the reverse complement.
TCCACACCACTTCCACGTGCTCTACCTGAGAACCTGAGCTTCTGCATTATTTCATACTCTGGGGAAGGACATCATTAGAATGACTCCGTTTTTCCCTGTAGAAAGTCACATAACTTGCATACAACGATGTAATCACACTAATATTTGAATTCAGGACACATACTGGTAGAGCTTATGATTTGTGGAGCTTTTGCTGTATGGCTTTCCAGGAAGATCACTTTTCTATTTTTCTAATAAAATCTACTTCCAACAACGTCCCCCCGTGGGTTTGCTTCTGGTGGGTGTGTCACTGGGGTAGGATTGTTTGTCTAGGGTCCCCATGGCCGTGGGGTATTGGGTGCTTTGCAAAAGAGTGAGGAGAAGCTCCATACAACATGATTTTATAAACATGAGCCTTAATTCTGGAGGCCTCTGCAACTTATCAGAACCATTCTGCTCATTTCCAGAATGCTGTTTCCAAAGGTCCACATGATGTCGTCAGTGGTATGACGTGCCTCCAGGTAGCTTTCCCGGATGCACCGGGCGCTGGTGCGCCCCCGGTAGGCTGTGAGGAGAGCGCACGCCTCGTTAGCCTCCCAGGGAGGAGAGAAAACATCCTTTTCCTTTTCAGCTCTATCAGTAGCCAGGAGAATGTCCCTCCTAGCCTATCCTTTCTATGTTTAGCCCCAGAAGCCAGACAAATGCATAGTTTTAACCAACTCACCTATCACAATGGTGCTCCAGTCGCTACCAGCTTGGGTTCCCAGCAGCAGTGAATCTGTACAGGCGAGCATGTACAGAGGGTCTCTGGGGATTGATGGGAAAGGTCTGCCATGTTGATTATTTTTAGGCTGTGTGTGTGTATGTATAGTAAGTACACTGTTTTCTATCAGTTATTAAGATTACACATTTAGTTACCATACAGAACAGGCTTTGTAAATAAATTCAACCCCCCACCCCAATAACTTCCTTTAAATGTTGGAATCACACTCAGACACTGGGCTTCTGCCCACCCTCCTCCCCCATAGACCAGGTCCACACCAACCATTTGTCCTGGTGTCCAGAGCTGTCCCCAGCCAGTCCTGGTATAAAGCATGCCAATTTTCTGTATGGCCAGCCTCTTTCACTTTTGGCAGATTAAAAACAAAAGCTGTGACCAATAATACTCATAAAATACTGTGTTCACTTGATGCTTCCCCACAGGTTCACAGCCCAGACACAACTTCCCAGCCATACATCACTCAGAAATGGCTTACGGATCTTTTGGAAATATGTCATCATTTAGGAGTATTCTGTATCTTTCTAAAATCACTTAAGATTTATGGTGGTGACTTGAATTCCTTTAGAACTATCTGCTTCAGCTTTTGGAACACCAAAGAAAGAGGAAAGACTGCTTTTTTAAGGAATTTGGAGCAATAGTTATGAATAGGCTAGAGACAAGAAAAGGTCCAAATTTGGACACAAAATAAATGAGAAGGAGGGTCGCTGGACCAGTAGGAACCTCTGTCATTCTGAGGACCCGCCCCGGAAGCCCACACCCTGGGCTCAGCTCCGTAGACAACAGGCTGTGTGTGCAGCCCTCACCTAAGTGAGTCCATCCACGTTGGCCCATCCTACCTTGACATTCCTAATGGTTCTGGGGAATGGTGGTTTCAAATGAAATCTCTTACCAAGGCTGCTTTGGGAATTTCTTAAAAGGCACAGACCTGTGGAGATACTTGCCTTTTGAATGGATAAATCTTCTGGAAGAATGGAAGGGATGTAGAAAGATTTAACCAACAGGCAAATTACCTGGAGAGCCAGTAACCTGCTTGCGAAGGACCCTGGTGTAAGACCTCTGTCTGTGCTCATGGCGTCTCCATCCCCATGAGCCCCGACCGAATGCTTCCCATGGAGAGAGGGAGAGCGTTCACCCAGATAAACGGGCTGACCTCCAGGGAGGAGAGCCTCTTCCCCCCCCGAGTCCAAGGCAAGGTGTTTTCCCCTGATGTGAGAGGGATAAAAGACTGATGTCACCTGGTGCCCTTCTCACAATCAATGGCCCACGAGTTTCAAAATGTTTGCACAGGGTGAGCATGTCCTCAACACTCTAAGAACAGATCAGAGCTAACTGGCCTTGGAATCAAATGGATAGAATTAGCCTCATCAGCAAGATCCAGTGAGGAGACCCTGCAGCTAAACTGACCAAGGCCATCATCCAAGGGGACAGGCCGACAAGGGGTTCGTGCAGCCGGCTTCTCCTCTGAGCCCAGTCTTGTGATGGAGGAAAATAATAAAGACACTCCCTCTTGAGAGCCTGTAGATGTCCATATAAGGTCAGCTTTCTTCTGGAGAAGCCCCAGGGGACTGCACGTTACCCCCAGGATAACCACTTCTCCTATTCAGCATGTAAGCAGGCTGCTCCGAGGGATAATGGGACCCTTGGGGACGTGGCACCATCAATAAGCCGCTGAAGCTCAACCCTGAATTTCATTTTCCCCTCCTTGCCAGTTACTTATTTTCCCAGTTCCCTGATGAGATAAACAGTAGCCTAGTTCAACGGGGACAGAATGAAGGTGATGCTGATGGTGAAGTAAATGTTCAGTGCATTTTTCTTAATAACTCAGCACAAATACCTGCTTAAATGGAAAAATATGTTTAGTGTCTGAGCCTCTAGAGTATCGGAGCATTTTTTAACTTAACCTGCTCAATGTCTCTCGTTGCGTCTCGTATCTGTGTCTATCCGCTCCATTTTGAAGGGCACGGGAAACAGGAACACTGCAGATGGACATTCCTGTGCCAACATTGTGAGTTCACATCCATTCTCCCGAAAAAGACTGTGGGAAAACTGGCAAACTCTAAAGTCATTGCCAACGCTATTGAATCCTCAGAGGGGTCCGGCACTGGTCAGCTCAGTGGTGGAGGAGATGGCCTCTGTGACCTTGAGGAAGGCCCTGTTCAGGAAGTGCAGACCACTAGGGGGCTTCCTTGTTGGCAGCTCCAATGCCACCTCCTGTCTCTCCCATGCTCCCACCTGCCCAAGAGATGCCTCTATTTAGAAATGAAGAAGTGGGCGCAGAAGGTCTAGCTTATTAGTTTGTGACTCCAGCATTTTTAGAGGGGATCTTTGTGACATGAGAGATCTTGCAAACTTCCTGGGTGCCCGCCAGCACGAGCCAGGTGCAGAGAAAGACAGTGGTCTGAGCTCCCCCCTTCCCCGCTTCCCCAGACTTCCCTAACTGGCTTCATAGGGGCAGCTGCAAGCTTTCACCCTGGCATGCCACGCCCAGGATTCCGTCTTCCACTCTCTTCTCCTTTCTGCCTGGATTCACATTATCAGCATCGTCTATGGTCTCCTGTCTTCGAAGAGCATCTACATGCTGATGACTCCCAAATTCATTATCTTCAGCCTGAATGCCTGCCCTGAACTCCAGACTTAAAACGGCAACTGTCATCTTGACATTGCCACATGCATATTTAACAAGAGTCTCAAACTTAACATGCCCCAAACTGAGCACCCCGTGTTCTCTTACATCCTCCCTGTTGCAGCTAAGGGCAACTCTGTTTGTTTTTCCAGTTATGCAGACCAGCACTTGCTGCCTCCCTGGGCCCCCCGTCCACTCCCAATGCACATGGGAACAGTCAGCAGGTCTTCTTTGCTCTTCCAAATATGCCCAGAGCCTCACCACGTCTCCCCACTCACATGCGGGCCTGGGTCGTGGCCGTTGCTTCCTGGCAGCCTCGCTGCTCCCTCCCAGAGGGAGGCTGCCCCAACATAGAAGCTGGCCTTCCTCAGCTCAAAAAGCTGCAAGGCTCCCCATCTCATCCGCAGGAGAAGCCGGTGTCCTCGCGGCTCGCACGTGCTGTGGGTCCCCGCTGCCTCACAGCCTGCTGACCCCCCCCACCGCCCCTGATTTCATCCCCCCGCCAGGCCAGCCCCTGCACTGCAGCCTTCGCCCCCGCCCCTCCCGCCGGCCCGGCATGTTCTCCCGAGAAAGCCGCAGGCCCGCCTCCTCCTGGCCCCCACATTCCAGCCTGAGAGCTGCCTGCCCGGACCACTCAGAAATGCCACTGCCTGCCTTGCCAACGTTTTCTATGCCCCTTTCCTGCTTCATGTTTCCCCTTAGGACTTAACAGTGTAACTAACTTATTCTTTATTCGGATTGTTAAATGCATCCTTTGACTCTTCCATTAAACGTAAGCTCCATGAGGGCGAGATGCTTTTCCATTTGTTCCGTTTTCTTTCCCCACTGAATCCTGAGCCTGGAGCATGTAGCAGGCACATAACAAATATTTGTGGAGTGACTGTATCTTCCACGGTGCCATAAATGCTTAGAACTGGAGGACGGGAGCCGGAGTGCCGGTGAGAAGCGTCAGTGAAGGTTTCCCACACATCTTGGATACAAACGGTGGATATTCACTACGGGTGCCGCTGTGGAGTCTGGCCCAGGCCCTCGCCCCTGATGGGCGGAGTGGCTGCACCCACGTCAGACAAGCTCACGCCCCTTCTCAGCTGGTGTCATGGGTGGAACTGAGACAATCAGTAACTGCCAAGAGATGAAGCGGAGGAAGTCGGGGAAAGGCACGGAGAAAGAATTCACCACTCATAATGTGACGACCTGGACATCAGTTTTTTAGCAGGTAAATGTTTTTATTTTAGGTAGTTCAGAACAAATTATGACTTATTTTGAGGTACCTCAAAACCCATTTATTCACAAATCAGTACTGGTCCTCCTCATTCTGTCTGCGAATCGGACCGGTAAACCTTGAAGCCACGTGACTGGGACAGCAGCCCAGACTCTCCTCCAGTTTCAGCCTGGTTTTCATCATGCTGAGTGCCATCAAAGAGTTGGTTTTTATATTTTCTTGTCCAGAGGAGGGTTGTTCTGGTGCAGCTACCCGACCACTCCCAGAAGCAGAATTTCTCCGATCATCATCTTAAATCTAGAAATTCTTGTGGCCTCTTAGAACTTTGGGCTTCCTGTCCGTTCTTCCCATGACATATCTATACACTCTCCATCCACACGTGTCATTCATTCCTTGATGCAGAGTCTAGCTTTACCCTTGTATTTCCTCCTCCCGCTTACCCGCGTGAAGCACCTGTGCATAAATTCTTAAAAAGCATCTCTACTGATTCAAGTTGAAGCGATTTCCTTCTGCAAATGAGAAACCTAACAGGTATGCAAATCACATAATTGGAGCTATGCAAACTTAAGCACTAGAGAAAATGAACATCTCAGAAGGAAGTCTCTCTTCTTTCATCATATAACATCTGCATATTCATGTATGTGTGTAGATAACTTAGGAAACCAGAATTTAGAGCTGCACATCTATATGCCAAAGAAGAATGTGAAAGTTTGTCCCACAACTTTAAAATATACCCAAGATACTTTTTCAAGTGTTTCCACTCTATTCTGTCAAAGCCACACAATTTTTAAAATAACATTCTCCATACATACTGTCCACTTTTCCCTCTCTCATCAAAGTCCTGTTCGCTGCCCCCAAACCTTCCTTGAGACAAATTGGCATGTGATTCAAAGCAACCTCTGCCTGTGTATATGCACTGCTCACTTAGTGTTCTCATTTTTGTCAGGACTAGCACACATCCTGGGTCCATGCCTTTCCCGGTTGCATTTAGTCCTGGAGTAGTGAGAGAAAACGTGATCTCCTGCCACAAAGCCCGCTCCAAAACCAGCTGTCCTCAACTGGTAAGTGGATAATTCGCCAAATTTTGGCACGAAAGGCACAGTAAACTGGCTAACAGAGAAGTCTCAGGGACTTCCCAAATCTGAGAAGAAGGTACAGGAAAAGCCTCAGTGTTGAAAACAGAGCAGAAGACATTTTTGTTAGAGCAGAAGTTTTTGCTAGAAAGAATTTAGCTAGAAAGAAATTAGAGCTGCTTCTCCAAAGAAACTGAAGTTCCATGAACACTCCTGCCGTCCTGCAATTTATTGTCATCCCCTACTTGTAACTCCAGCCTAACAACATGTCATCTTTACTTTTCATGTTATTTATTTACAAGTGCATTTTCAGTATCAACCCCTTCATTCATTAATCCTAATGTGGCCTTTTCCAATGTCTACTTACCATTTTAAATACTTAGTATAATTTACAGGGCTTTCTTGAACACATCCAAGGTATATTATATGGGGCCAGCTTAATGGAAAGTCTTGTATACCAAAGCAGGAAAAAAACACATTTAATTTATGATAGCTTTGAATTTTGATCATAATTTACTCATGGAGACCTATTCATACAAAGCAATACCAATACAATTTTTCAGAAGCAATCAAAAAGTAAAATAATAAATGCTTATCTTATTAGTTTTCTTTCCTGAGAAAATAAACATATTCCATTCTGGGATTATGCAAATTATACTTAACTGCTGAATATTTAAGGTTTTTATAATTGCTCTTGAGTGAAATTCTATTAGCTTACAATTCAGAAGCATTTAAGCCACCAGAAATTCTCAAGTTTGTGTGTTTCTCTTTTCTTCTTAAAAAAATGGGCAAATGTGTACCCCAGTTCAAGATTTCAAAACATTAAAAGAAATGTACATGGCTCTTTTTTTAAATCACTAGAAAAATTATACCCAAAGAAGAATCATGTTTTGCAGACTTTTCATGGGACCTCCTGTCCCCATCCCAGTTTTAATCCACAGACTGGAGTCTCTCCTAAATGAAGAGAAAACTCTTACAAGGATTTTTGCAGAGTGATGGATGCATAAAGTGCCCCGAATGGAGGCCAGGCCATCTCCAGAAAGGGTCTTCCCTTTCTCCCAACAGGATGATAGGAATCACTTTTCTGGGCTCACCATAGTAAAAGGGGTTCATACAGTGAATGAAAGGTACATACATAAAAAGAAAAGGTCCCTGATGCAATGGCTTTTGAGCTGAAAAGAAGATGAGGCCCCTAAGTACACAAACAGCTGCCCAGCAGGTGGACACTGTGGTGAGGGCCTCCATGACGCCCAGCTCAGTGTGGGAGCCCCGGAGAAGAGAGTCTCTTCGGAGACCAAGAAAGGCTTCTCGGAGGAGGCTGCTCTTGAGCTGGGATTTGGGTAGAAGACTACAGAATGCAGAGAGGCTGGATGTTACAGGCAGAGGTAGTCACATAAGAAAAGAACACTAGAGCAACACTAAAAGGACAGCCCCAGGGACCAGAGGGAAGTTACAGGATGGTGAGCGATGGTTGACATGGCTACAAAGTAGAGGTGGACTGGATATGCAGGGTATGGCCCTTAATTGGAGATACTTAAGCTTGTTGTTCATTGCAGGGCACAGCCCCTGAAGGTGTGAAGGCCCCTGAGCATTGGCTTGATGTGATTTAGAAATGGGCATCAGGTAATGCGGAGAAATAGTTGGCTGGCAGAGAGACTACAGAGCAGCCATGGTGAGCACGGAACCATCGAGCAGTACTGAAGGTCTCAATTAAGGCAGAATGACAGGACTGAAAGGTACCCATAAGAAAGGAGACAGAGCACTGGGAAATCCGAGGAACAGGCATGGAGGGAGGAGACAGGGAGAAGCAATGACCAGTTGACTCTGAGGCTAGAGATGCCATCAACAGAAACGAAAATCACAAGAGTGTGAGATGGGGGCTGAGCACGCAGTGCCTCTGGCTCACCAGGAAAAGTGTTACATACAGCCTGCAGAGAAAACATCATTTGTTGGATGGGAGTGCATTAAACATGCACTGGAAAGTGGGCAGAAGACAGTGCAGGCTCCAGAAACTACCTAGGCCAGGTGATCAGGAGGAGAAGAAGGGGACGCAAAGCCAGACTCAGCAGAGTGAAGCCCCAGGAACCTACTCATGGTGCATGGAGGAAGGCACCAGGGGTGCAGAAGACTGACATAGCGGGTGAGTTCTTGGGGACCACGCAGCTGCTAAAGGGAGCGAGGGGCTGCGTCCTCCCCATCAGTAAAAACAGATCTGTGTGTATGCTGGGCCTGGACAGGGACTTGGGGCACCCCGCGCTGGAACTGCACAGTTAAACTCAGAAAACAGAGAATGGCCCAAAGTCCAAAGTAAGACCAAAGCAGGAGTGAGAGTCTAGAGAGAAAAACCAAGAGCAGGAGTCATAAGCAAACCTCACTGGAGGAAGAGGGAAAGCCCGAGAGTGACAGAGAGGCAGTGTGCACAGCAGACTCTGCCCAGAAAGGGGCCATCCCCGCTGCCCTAGTGATCTTCCTGCCCTCCTGAGCTCAGTCCTTACGAGGCCACCTGTGGTTCCTGATACATGCACTCTGAGAGGTGGGAATAATCTCCATCAACCAATGCTCTACCTCCCCAGAGACTATTAGCTGTCCCTTCAGGAGCATCAGACCATCCATGTGCACCTCTCTGCACTACCTGGGCCATCGCTGACCCACTGGCAGGAAGACATGGGTTACTTAATCCAGACTCTGAACAAACCCAAAGCTGGTACAATTCAATTGAGCTCGAAGTCTCCTTTGCTAGGACCAATTATAGAAAAAAACTTTTCTTTCATGAAAGAAGTAAATAGGGTTTATTCTTCTGTTTTTAAGGGATGACAAATGAGAAGAGGAAACTGAAAACAAAAGCATTTGGGGCAGCATCACTAATCCTAAAATATGGCAACAATGTTCTCCAAACAAACAAGTTAACAGAAAAACCTGGACTTTCTTTGAAACAACCAGTTCTCAAAGTAGAGAGGACCCACAGAGAAATCAGGCTAATTTAATGAAGCCTCTAATGGAAGTGCACCTATCATTAATCCTCCATGCTCTTCAGCCCATAAACGGCAGGATCTTTCCTCCTCATGTCTCCTGAGCATGGGAGGAGCCCCGCAGACACGAGGGGATGGTGGTGTGACACGGTAACATGGGCGAGGGCACTGCATGTAGCTGGTGCTCTCCTAAGCACGGCAAGGCAGGGGTCATCTTTTTAATGTCTGCCTCCCTGGGTGGGCAATGATATTTCTCTTAACTTCTCCACATCCTGTCTGCTCACAAATGCTCCTATGAGGAAGCTGGGCCACGGGGGTATAAGGGACGCAGACGTTGAAGGCTAGAGTGAGGGTGGGGAGGAAGGCAAGGATGGAGGGGACAAAAGGGGACATTTGGAAAACAGGAACCACTGTGGATAGTTGCCAAATTCCCTTGCTTTTCATGGTCTTTACATCCTCCGCCCATTCTTCCGGCTGGGGAACCACCTGGGCTACCCCGTCCTGGGTTTAAGTTTTAGAAAGGACTTTCTGCAAATGTAGCAAACATGGTCAGGCAAATATTTTAGTACAATTCCTAATTGTTTGACATTAACTCTCTGACATCTACTGAACTGTAGGTCACCTTTGGTCTGGTCTTGAACCCTGGCTGGTTCATAAAGCTGTGAGGAAATAAAACCCGATTCGCCAGTGGAAATCCATACAGGACCATGCTTCAAGATTCTCCCAGAGATACCAGTGTTTTCCCAGAGTACACTGCTTGTTCTCTTACAGTGTGAGTTCACCTCTTGTCACTTCGGCTCCCAGAAATCCTGCCCAATTTGTCAGAAAGCAAGCCAAGGCACAGAGGGGTCAGGTGAATGGCTTGCAGCGGGCAGTGGATGGAGCTGGGAGGCACCCTACCTGTGCTGTTTCTGGGTCATACACATCTTCTCCCAGGGTTGTACAAGTGTAGAAAGAGGTGAAAAATCCATACAGAACTCAGATATGACTTGACATGAACTCTTGACTGAGCTCTTTGGAAAACTAGAAAATTATATCCATTTTTTTTCTTTTGGTTATGACTTTTAAGTAGCTCTCATTGCATCCACAAAAAAAGGAACAACCATGTTTTTATATTGTAGTGACTTGATTCCATATGATATTCATAAAAACATATGATTTAGATTTTTTTCCCCATAGTGTTGCTCAGCAAAGAGCAAACTTGTCCTTTCTTAGCACAGATCTCAGTTGTCACAGATGGGGGGCCACCTCCCTCACTGAATTTGGTGTATTCCCTCTTACCACCACCACCATCTTTCAGCAGCTAGAATTCTGAAGACCTATGGGAAATTAAGGGTTTATTTTTAGTTTTTTTTTCTATAAAAACAACAATTTCTCATCGTGGATGAGAATTATCCACCATGTTCCCTCTTCTCTCTGGGGGATGAGTCTAGCCTCCCAACCAGACCTGGAAACTGGCTGAGGGCAAGACCACGCTGCCCATTTCAGCGTCTGAGCACGCCCCTCAGCTATTCAACTGTCAGACTTCAGTCAGTGCGCATACTCGCTGTTCCCCTGACGGCCATCATGCTGTCAGGCACCTGCTGTGTGTCTGGTGTAGTGGGCACCCTTGTGGGCCCTTCTGTTCAGCAGCCCGCGCTATTCTGCATCCACCACAGGCTTCTACAGGCCTGGACAGGGTGGGAACCTGTCTTTGGAGGCTACCTTGAAGAAACCATAGATATATATACACCCTTTGGAGATTATGTAGCAAGCAGTTGATGACCATTAAGTGCCATTTGTGTGCACAAGAAGTGTTCCGTGGAAATTCACGTGGGGTCTTACATCTTACCGGGACTGCAGAAGGCCCCTGTCGTGGGTCTGATGGTGACTGCCCCCGCCCCCGGCTCCGTGGTGGTCTTGGCCCTCGCGCCTCTTCCTAGGATGGGAAAAAGCAACCTGGACTATTCTGCCATCCATGGTGTTCTCGCATCAGAATCCCTCTCACTTTAACAATTACATGAGCAATGCAGGAAGCCTAGATCTGAGACTCAGTGAACAAAACGTTAGGCTCCTGTGGTGTGTTTCATTAGGTGGAAGGAAATGTACTGAAAAGTTTGATGGGGAAAGAAGTTTCTGTATTTTGCCTGGGGCCCAGAAAGTATTCTAGATTGTTCGTTTTCATTAAAGTGTACATAAGAGTATTTATTTTGGTTCAGGAAGAAGTTTACAGAGCATCTTGCCATCAAATCCAAAACTTGGATTAGGGAGACATGGTTGCACATGTCTCCCTAATGTATCTGTGTAACATGTAGTATGTAACATGATGTAACCATGTGACCTCACTGGGTCAGAGATCCATTTGATAAGCCTTGAAACTCTCTATGTTTTTGGAAGTGCTGCAATCTGAACATTTGTGTCCCCCTAAAATTCATGTTAAATCCTAACAATAAATATGATTGTATGAAGAGGTGGGGCCTTTAGGAAATTAGGTCATAAGGGATCCCTTCATAAAAAGAAACCCCACACAGTTCCCTTGCCCTTCCAACAGGTAAGGAGATGGGGAGAAGTCAGAAGTCTGCACCCGGGAGCGTCGTGACCATGCCGGCACCCTGGCCTCAGCCTTCCGGCTCCAGTCTGTGAGAAATGAAGTGTCTATTGTTTATAAGCTACCCAGTCTGTGGTGTTTTGCTATAGCAGCCCTCATAGACCAAGACAGGAAGATTCTGTCTGCCTTTATAAAACAATACCTGATTCCTCCAAGGTTGGCAACAGAAAGAAAAGCTCCAGGGGCACAGGAATGCCAGGTGCCATGACACCAGCTCTGTGTCCTCAGAGCCAGTCATCAAGGAGGCCACGTGCACTACAGCTGTGGCCAGCACCTGGCCCGGGGTGTGCACACAGCCCCCGCTCCACTCCACGCCTGGACAGCTGGGACCTTTATGCGGGCTCTGCGGAAGGGGCTCCGTAGCCGGCGAGAAACAAACATGAGGGAGGCACCACGGGGTGAACTGACCATGACATGCAGGGTATGGGCCACGGCACCAGCTCATGTCTGAGAGACCAGGGGCCCAGCTCCCCCACATCCGACTCGGCAAAGCCAGCTGGAGATGACAGCCAGCCGCCGCTGTCACACCTACATCCTCGACCCACTCAGAAAAACTCACCCCCTAAAACAAAGTTTCTTCTTCATCATAGGGCAGAATAAAAGTGGCAACAAATCTCTGCACCCATTAATCCACATCCACCAATGAGCATCCCGTGGGCTGGCTCTAGACCATTACATGGTGTCCTTTTGATGAAGCAGCAGGAGTGACCAGCAGCTTCTGGGAGGGAAGCCATGGCCAGTCACACATCAGTATGTTTGAAATCCTGAGACAAAACTTCTGGAAAGCCCCCTCTATCTTGTGTAACAAGCAGATTATATGCAAAACAAACAGATTCCCACTCAGCCTTCCTATAACACAGGTGCTTTGTGCACAGCGTCTGACCCGGACCACAGGGATGGAGAGGGCCCATGGGCACTGTGTCCTTCCTCTGCCTTTCTCTCCATCACTTTCCTTTTTAACACTGCACAGGTAAGGGCTTGCAAGCACTCTGGTCCTCAACCAAATGTAGCTGATCTCCAGAGAAGGTTTAAAAAGCTGGTTTTGTGCATCTAGTATGTAATAGTTGTAAGTGGATTTGAAGTGGAACACTTTACCAATTGCACCTGTCGACATCTGAGCGAGGAGAGGGTAGGAGCCGTGGGATGGCTTGTGAGCTAGCCCTTGTCTGGCGATGGCTGGCTTAGTCTCCAGGCTTTGTGGGAGGGTTGTGATGGGGCCCATGTTTCAGGATGTCCTCGGGGGGAAATCAATAGAGACAATGGTAATATACCACAAACATCTCTGCACACCTGGTCTGCGCCAGGGGTGACCTGAGGCAGGAGGAATACCAAGATGGACTAGCTGGTGTCTCTCAGCCCAGGCAGCTCACCGGAGGCCGGTCCTGTCCCTTCCTATGCTCTCCATTGCTTCCGTCGTTTATCAAGTTTGAGGTTAACTTGATAGGGAAGAGATTTTTCTGCTCTCAGCAGCTTAGGGACCTACTGAATTACCAGATGATCGGGCCTGGATGAGTCTTCAGAGGCAAGGAAGCTCACCTTCTGTGTCTCTCTGCTCTTCCCACCAGCTGCTTCCTACCCATGTGCTAAGCGCATTCCTGCAACCTCATCTATCTTTGCAATAGGAAAGCCAGTTGATAAACTAATTCACACTCAGGTGGGCTGTTAAACCACAAAATGTTGGCAAGAGAAACAACACTTAATGATAAATCATACAATGTTTACATTCAGTAGCCAGTAGGAAAATGTTTCAGCGTATGGATAATTCATATTACTTCAGAAATCAAACAGATTGACACCAGTTATGAATGTGACTATAAAGCCAGTCCTGGGTGTATAGTTAAAAGGAATTCTTTCCTATTACATTCTGGACAGTCAAATGGGACTTCCCTTTTTCTTTTGAACAATGTTCACAGGTTCAAGGACTACATTTCAAGGTTCAGAAACAATCAGAAGTTGAAAACTTCACATTTAAATTCTTGTTGCCTATCATCCTTCTGGAAGGTTTTATTCCCTGGATGTGTAGTATCTCATTTTTGCAGACAGTGATTAGGTAAGAATGAGTCCAAATGCCCCTGAATGGACTTTGTGTTCCAGGAGGGCACTCCTGCACACAGAGGAAGAAAATCCATAAGAAGGTGACGATTGGTTCCAGCAACATACATGGCATGTTCCCATAGAAGTTTGTCAGGCTGGCTGTGCAAATTTGTACTATCTTTCACAATTATTTACCCGTCTCCTTCCTCAGGAAGAGGTGATCTGGCCCCACCCACCGCCATGTGACTTGTGGAAGCTGGACCCGTTGTCAGGCTTGATTTGCCATGAAATATGAACCCCACGCTGTGCGGCACATTTGAGCAAAAGCTTTACAAAGGTTGTGGGGTGTGGTCTTGCCTTTGCTCTTCCCCCCACCACCAGCAGGACCTGTCCCCAAAATCCTGCACTCCTTGAGCCTGGGTCCTGGAATGAGAAGACATGCACGGTCATGACAGCAACACATTTGAGAAATGTTTATTGCTGTCAGACGCTGTGAGGTGGGAGGTGTTTGTCCTGGCAGCGTACCTGGCTAACGCATTGTGGCATGGCTGACGGTGGGGTAAGCAAATGCAGCCTGGGGAACCAGGGGACTCAGAGTAAAACCGTCAGAAATCAGGGTTTAACATAGCCTTGAACCTGAAGAAATAGCCTCATAACGGTGGTCATGGGCACATTTAGTAGCTATTGTTTATAGCAGGGCAGAGACTAGAGTGTCACCGTCAGACTGCAGAGACAAGGGGATCTGTGTACAGTTGACCCTTGAACAAAATGGGGTTTAGGGGCACCAACCCCCCAGCACACTCAGAAATCCACGTGTAACAAATGGGTCCCCAAAAACTTAACTACCAGTAGCCTACTGTTGAACAGAAGCCTTAACGATAACATAGCCAACTAGCACACATTTTGTATGTGATATGCCCATGCTGTATTCTTACAAGGTAAGCTAGAGAAAAGAAAATGTTTTTTTTTAAATGGTCTCAAATCTCCAAAATAATTTCCAATATTTTTATTGAAAAAAGTCCACCTGTGGACCCACCCCGTTCAAATCCATGTCGTTCAAGGGTCAACTCTAGTTAAAATCCAAACTTGCACACAGTTAAGAATTATGTGTCTTCTTCTTTTGTGGTAAGAACAGACACCCTGCCCAAAGGACAAGGCTTGTACTATGTCCCCACCCAGCCAGGCCCCGGGAGCCGCTGGCCCAGACTGACGAGGCGTTCGGGTCAGGAGCCAACAGGAAGCACTGTAACAAAGCTCACCTCCAACGTGTATGTCGGGACAGATAGACAAAGCCCTTGCCCACATGTTCTTCGGCTTGTCTTCATTTCCAAGACCCTCATTCGTGTTTTCTGGAGATGGAATGTTGACCTAGAGGGTTAACTCACTTGGCCAAGAAGATGTCACTAGTCAGTGACCACCCTAAAATGGGACCCTGGTCCCTGCACTTGCAGGAAGTGTGTCCCTCATTTAAATTAGGGAATAAGAAGGAAAATGTTAAAGTTCACAAAAGACCACCGGTTCTTCATGGCCACCCACCTTGTTAAGAAAAGTCCAGAACATAATCTAAACCAACATTTCTCAATCTCTATTCAATCAAGCACTGGCCTCATGAGCTGCCCTGTGTGGGAGTCGGGGAAAGAAAGGGGAGGTTCATAGGGAAGGTGGGAAGAAAGAAGCTTCTAGAGTCAACTAAGTTGAGAAACACTGCAGGCAGCATGTATCTCTTGGGGGTTTTTAATGTATAACAGCTTATTAAAGGCTCTGAGACATGCTGCAACAATGAAAGATGGAGAACTATGTTTAGCTCATCATCCCAGACATAACTGAACCATGTATTCCTTCTCCTCTATAATACCTACTGCTCCCCCACAGACACACTGTCTTCTGCAGAGCACACCTTGGCAAATGCTATTCTAAGTCTCTGTCCCACTTTCATGTCAGGTGGACAAGAGGTCAATAAAAGGTGTTACGACCCAATCCTGACATTTTGGAAGCACTTGCACTTTTGCACTATGATTAATAATCATTTATCATATTGATAAAAATTCCATTACTATTTACCTGACTTAGACATAGCCGCCAGACAGACAGGATAATAAGTATACTAAGATACTTCCAAAAGTTTCAGATATTCCAACAGCCCTCTCACTGAGATTTCATCTCTGCCCCACCTGGGGAGGCGATCATCATGACGCCCCTGGGTGTGGAATTCTAACCGCGCCCACTTCATTCCTGGAGGAAATCTGCCCTGTTCCCAGTCAACTGAATAGAGGCACATCTCTCACCCAATTGTATTCGGGCATAGGCATGAGTTCTGATTTTAAAAAATAGTGCTTCTGCCTGTGTGTGCATCAGTTAGATAATTTGTGAGTATCTGGGCCAAGAAAAGAAAAAAAAATAAAGAGTTCTCAACTTGGCCCTCTGACATAGACACCCCTGGTAAAATATTGCCAGTGATAAGATTGTTTTTGATTGCATTTGCTACTTAATTTTGAAGTGTCAGTGGATTAATATTATAACATGGGTTTACTTGGTTAATCAGGAACAACATCTGATGGTTTCGCAGACAAGGATCCATACCTGAAGAGCTAAAGTGTCAGTTTACACCTATGAATAATCTTCACTTCTGTTATCATCGAATGAGGCCGAGATAGAATGTCCAAGTCTTTCTCTTGGAGTAACGTGTATAGAGAACAGCTTCAGTCCGAATAATAGATTTGAAAACTGAAGGATGAAAACAGTTATAGACAGCAATTAAATTAATTGATTGTTTCCCCTCCATGCCAAAGCCTATCCCTAAAATGAAGGTTTCTTCACTCATTAGAGCCATTAGTGGAAAGAATGTAGTTTTTCATCTCTCTTGTATGCTTGAAGTTTATAGATTATAGGTTAATTTCACTTCTCAAGGTAGAAGTACATAAGCCACTCAGAAATTATCTTTGCAAGCAGAGGAGAACAGAGTACAGCTTAAATATTAATTCTCCATTTTCTGCCGAAATGGATTGGAACAGCACTGTTCTCTCCACTTTTCCTGGGGGCGAGACTTAGGGAAAATGAGCAGGGGGACGGTCAGACCTCCTCTGAGCCAGACCCCTGTCCTTGGCCTTCACGGTCTGGCCTTTAGCAAAGTGACTTCTCCAAACCCCGGTGCTCACGTGTTAGGGCGATGTCACATTGGCCTCACAGGATCGTCCGGCAGTTTGGGGATGTGGTTTGTGGCATGCCACGCACACTCCTCACTCACAGCAGGGCTGCTGACCTTAGGCTCTTTCAGCATTTTTGTTCTATACGAACCTTTTGTCTCCTACCTTGATTTCCAACATTTTTACTCTTTCCATAGAAGTCAGCAAGGCTTTTCTTACATCTGGAGTCAAGAAGAAACAGCATTTCTCTAACTGATTTCTCTAGAACAGTAACACCACCCGGGATTCACCAAGTTCTCTGAGATGAAAGAGGTCCAGTGAATAATTGCACTGGGAACCAGCAGCTTCATATATTCTCAAAGAAAACTGACAGACAAGTAAAGGCCCTGAGAAGTCCTGTCGCACTGGCTATCTATTATACTTTTGTGGGTAAATTTTAAGAACGACATAGCCTTGTAAGTTCTATAGCTGATCTGATCTCACAGTTAAATCTATTGAGATCAATCAGTGAAAGCCCAGTCTTTGGGTTGAGTTCCCAAGTCCTAGCTCAATAAGTGACGGGCCAACTGCTCTCTTTACAACATATTGAGATATACTTCACACACCATAAAATTTACCTCGAACATATTCCATTCATGGTTCTTAATATATTCAGAGAATTGGGCAACCATCTCCATACCTAATACTAGAATATTTTCATCACCCCATAATAAAAGCCTGCACCCATTAGCACTTACTCCCTGCTCACTCTTCCTCCAGCCCCTGGGAACAGCTAATCTACACCCCGTCTCCTTTCCTTACCTGTTTTGGACCTCTCGTATCAACTGAATCATGCAAAGGTGGTCTCTGTGCCTACCTTCTCTCACTTGGCAAGTGTTCAAGGTTATCTGTGTTGTCGCACATGTCAGGATACCATTCCTTTTTAGGGCCCAGCAGTATTCCACTATATGGAGCTACACTTAGCTAACCCATTCATCAGCTGATGGACATTCGAGTTGATATCAGCTTTCGGTTATTATAAATCATGCTTCTGTGAACATCCATGTGCAAGTTTTTGTGTGGACACACACTTCATTTCTCTTGAGTCTATACCTAGGAGTGGAAGTGCTGGGTCAAACAGTAACTCTGTGTCTATTTTGAGGACTTTGCCAGAGTGTTTTTTAAAGTGGTTGCACCAGCTCAATATCATTTGATTAAAAAATTAGGAGTTAAATATCCAGGCCATGGAAAGTCCTTCCAGGGATGTTTAAGCAGTGACTTTGATGACAGCTTTTTGAGATGCTTCTTGAGTAAAAGATGTCTTCCATGCACCCCCAGCCCCTCCCTGCCTCAGGAGGCTGGGCTCTCAGCCTCCAGGTGTTCTGTGCGCAGCCCCTGGCCTCTGCCACTGTTAGTCTGCCTTTTCCTGACCAGTGGACCTCAGGGGTGGGCAGCATTGATGGCTGCTGGGATTCACGATGGTCCCACCAGAGTCTAGGTCTGCCCTTTGCCGCCCGTTGGGAAGTCCCACCCACTGTGGTCTCTTTGTCACAAACCTACCACTCTCAGAGCAGTTGTCAAAGTGTAGTCTGGGGTCCCTCAGGGGCCCCTAAGATACCGTCAGGGTCTACAAGTTCAAAATGGCTTCCATAATCACACTAAAACACTAGTATTGTGTGCAGTGGGGCTTTTCAGAACATCCATGAGGTTATACATTTCAAGAGATTCAATGCTGAAAATAAAAAGATCATCATTTCCAGTCTGCTCTGATGTTTATTAATGCCTGAATAACAGCCCCGGACACCTCCTTGCTTCAAACGTGGCAGGTAGAGAAGCCAAGGATACTCCAGCCACTGTCTTTACTCACCTGCCACCCAGGCAGGAAAAGCCCTCCAGTTTCTGCCCTGCAAATGCTTCCCCACGATCCTTCATAACATTAAAACATGATTTCATCAAGTGGTACAGATATAGGTCTATTTTACTGCAACCTATTTATTTTGAAATCCTTACTCATCTATGATGATACATGGAGTAACTCTAATTACCAAAGCTCTGTATCGAAGACGGTTTGGAATTGTAAAAAGAGAGACAGACACTGATGTGGTAATTAAGATGCAATGACATATATTCCAGCAATAGTTGAATCTACCCATCTCATCTTTTACAACTGGGACAGAGACATTAGCAGCGCTAAGGATCCCATCTCAAGGACAGAAGTCTATGAGCAGGTAGGCTATTAAAATGCAAATGAGAGGCAACAAAGTAGCTCCACCTTAGAAACAGAAGGATGGCTAAGAGCACACTGGACACAACCTGATGCACCAGCAGCTCGGCTGATCCACCATCATCACTCAGGGGCTGGAGCTAAGAATGACCACTTTTGGGCTAGGAGAAGGTCCACGGTGAATTATTCAATAGTGCCGAGCCCTATTTTACCATGTAGATGATACTGGGGAGGAAAAACTCCCTTATTAAAACAGCTGCTACATTGGCATCATCTAGTTAATAGTAGGTAATAGTGAGCTCTGTCTTCCATAGCTCAGTGCCCCTAATAACATCCAGGCAGCAGTGAATGTCTTTCCCTATGCACATAATTTGCTACTGGGGGTGTCATCAGGCCCAAGGAGGACCACAGTACTTCCTCAGCTGACAGGCCCTTTTAAGGAAATCATCTTTCTTCTTTCCACTTCTTCAAAGTGTGTCCATAAATTCTTTAGCCAGGGAATTGGTGGGGCTTGGGATTTGGGGGAGGAGGGTCCCACATTTAATTTGCTGTTCCTTGCTTTTTCTCATTCTGCTGAATGAAAGTTCGCTCCAGGGCCCCTGCCCTCTGGTGGCATCTCTCTGACCAGCTGAGCCTGCACTGATGGAATGCTTTTGTCTATGGCTTTCAGAGACTGTAAAGTTCAGGACAAAATGCACAAAATATATTGTATGTGAGTTGTCACTTCTGCTAACCCAGTGACATATGGTATGATTTGGGAAAGTTTTCTTGGCACATTGTCAAATGTGTTTTTGAAAAGTAAAATATTTAGCCAGAAAGCTAAAATACATCCTAAAATCACATTGGAACACTAAAGTCATATTGATCATTGTTCTCTTTGATAACTCACTTAGCTTTTGACTTTTTGTACTTTGAAAGTATAAGAAACCTGAGAAATAATACAATCTTGTTCCCTCAAATTAACAGAGAATTCTGTTTCATAGAAATTCCCTGTGAATCTGCCTTTCATTTACACCGATACTTAAAAATCCTACAAGTTAGTTCTCAGACTTATTCTAGACACATTACCTTTTCCTCAGTTAATTTTATAACTCAGTAAAAGCCTATTTTTACTTTTTTCCTGAAACATGACCTTAAATATATAAAATTATTGTTTATTTTAACAAAGAGCTGCTTGTATCATGAAGCTTTAAAACCAGACACTGTAAACGATAACTGTAATTACCTCCTTTTTCGGTTTTGAACACTGTGTTTGTGTTTCTTCACGTTGTTGGTTCTTTTCTACATAATTGTTGTCGCTGAGGGGTCACAGGAGGGCACAGCAGGTCCCTGGAGACAGGCAAAGGGTAAACTTAGCAACTTGCCATCTTTTGAAGGAGGGTAAAGGATAACCTTAGCAACTTCAATAAATGATCCTAGAAGCTTCACCGAGCAATGAATTTGTAGCCCCTGGAGGAGTACCAATACTGGATGGCTATCAAATTATTTTGTAAAACAGAAACTGGACCAGAAGAAATGACTGTCCACTGGTGGTGGAGGACTGGGCCACACAGAGGCTCCGGGTGGAGCACGGAGCCAGGCGCGCCTCCCCCACCTGACCGCTCCTTGAGCTGAGACACACACGACATCAGCTGGCCCTGCAGAGCTCTGATCGGCTCTGAGAGCTGTGACATGGGACCTTCTAATAGGTAAGCCATTTCCTAATGAGTCCTTCCTGGTCCTGTCGTAGGTCAGTCTCTTGGGAAGAAGACCAAGCCCTCAGCCCTTCTCCGAGTCTATTTCTAGACTATTACTCTGCTGTGCCTCCTTAAGGCCTCGGTGTATCAGATCCGTGTGCAGTTGTCTGGAAATGTTTCCAGAGGCTTACCTTCATGGCGCAGGCGGAATATTAATTTTAGTTTTTCTTCCATAGATCCCGTGGAGAAACTGCCCCCCTCCTCTCACCATAGGCTCCGTGTGTTCTCAGTGCGCTCAGCCTCGCTCAGGAAATCCCTCAGCAGCCTGCTCAGCCCCCCGAGGCCGGGGCAGCGCGGTGCCCTGGAGGTGTTCACAGACTGCCCATCAAACCCGCAATGGACAAACAGATAAAGCGACAAAAGCCTATTACCAACACCCTAGGAATGAGACTTCACCTCCATGGGAAATCGAGTTTCTTCCATATTCAACTGATATTTAATAAAGAGGGAGTTCATTATCAAGACCCTCTTGTTGTCCACAAGTCACCGACGTGAGATTCCAGGATTTCAGGGAGCTAAGCTCCCACCTGGAACATGAGATACTCTCTTTGCAGCCAGTGGGGACAAGCCTCAGTCGCTTCTCCTGGTGTGGCAGGGATTCCGGTGAAGGAAAGCCTGGGAACATCTTGGGAAATGAGGGACAGCCAAGCAAACCCCAGGAGCCACCGGGTTTATGGAGAGCTGAGCAAAAGCAGGCAGAGTCTGGGTTTTATTTGCAGCCTCACCGTTGCCGACCAGCCTGCACCAGTCACGGGTGTACAGCGGGAGTTCATTCTGCATCATCTGTATTCCCTCCCCTCAGCAGCACCTAATGAGGTAAAGGGCTGGCAAAGCTGTTCCCAGCCAAGCCGCTATCCTATGAGTTACACATGACATTTCATCCTCATATGCAGATTTCCTGCACTGAAGTGAATTACTTACAAGGTAGAGCTCTGGGTTCCGATGATCAGCTGCCTGAGATTCACACCCGCATACTGGGGTCTGCTGTCCTGCCAGGAGCGTGGGCAGTCCACCCGGCCCTTTGAGATCGGGAGATTTCACAGAAAAGCTCTAAAGGAGGCAGACACTCCCTTTTCCAGGGTGAGTCTGCAAGGGTCAGAAGCAGGGACAGAAAAGGAAGCTGTTCCCCACAGGCCTCCCCCTGGGGTCCCCAGACGGTATGAGCTGCCCTGGGAGGCAGTGGGGAACACCAGGGGATTCTAGCTCACGGAGGCTGCTCTGTGCCATTGCAAGTGGTTTGGAACCTCCAGATAAAGAAAATTAGCCCAGAATGTATGAAAATCCCACAGTGTGCTTCATGTTATGGGGAAGAGAGGGATTTAATACATCCTTTCTGTCTCCCAGAATCACTGGGGGTTGACAAGCCTCCCAACTCATAACAAGGATGGTGGAAATATGAATCCAGAAACAGACAGACCCACTGGAGGGACAAAAATATAGCTCAGAAGCCAACTCAAGTATGCCTCCACCTGCAGTCTGCTAAAGGGGGCCTTTCAAATTAGTGCAGAAAGGATTTTTTTTTAATACTTAGAATGAGAACAATTGGCTACCCACTTGGGAACCATACAATAAAGATTCTTACTTTACACCACAAACAAAAATATATTCCTGTTAAATCAAAGATCTCCATGTAAAAAATAAAAGCCAGAAGAGTATTGGAAGAAAATATGGGAGACTATTTTTGTAATCTTTCCGTGAGAGTAAACAAAATGAAACAACGGAGAAAATGACAGTTGGCTACAAAATATAGCGAACTTTTTTCCAGTGAAAACCAGACTAAACGAAATTGAAAGACAAGTTGCAGACTGGGGAGGGGAAACATTTACAATTAAGTATTTCTAACCCAGATTCATATCAATCCAACAGATCAAAAGAGGACAGGTAAGCCCCTCAAAGGGATAAGAATACGTATAGGCCAGAAGAAGTACAAATGTAAATAAACCTGTGAAAAGATGTTCAGCCAAGCTGTTGGAATATGGAAGTAAAAAGTAATAAAACACCCATTTCCTAAATCAGATTTTACAGTGTGATACGTTGCTAACACCTGTTGCTACTAAGGATGTGATGAGAAAGGGATCTTCATTATTTGCAGCAGAAACAGCCAACTGGTTCCATTTCGTGGGGACGGGGCAATTTGGCATTATCTAATAAAATACAACATTGGAATACCTTTTGACCATAAAGTCTCACTCCTGTGATTCCATCAAAAATTTAAAATAAAATCCTTATTAAGACGCATGTAAAGGGAAGCTGATTGAGTACTATTTGCAATAGGAAACATTGCATATGACCTAAATATCTATCAACAAGAGAATGGTTTATTAAATTATGATAGATTTGGAAAATGGAATGCCATAGCCCCATTAAAATCTGGGAACAACCAAGTTTCCATCAATAGGGAAATGGTTAAATAAATCATAGTGTCACTATTTGATTGAATTTTGTAAGAATGGGATAAAGCTAGAGAGAAAGAGATAAAAGGATGTCTGTGCTGTACCAAGTGAATAAAACAAATTGTAGACAAATGATAGATGTTATAGATGGATGGCCGGATGGACGGATGGATGGATGGATGGGTGGATGGATAAATGCAGACAGATAAAGATGATAGATGATAGCTAGGTAGTTGATAGGTGGATGGATGGATGGATGGGTGGATAGGGATAGTAGATATAGGTAGATAGATGGATAGATCAATGACAGATATAGATGATAGATGATAGATAGATACAGATGACAGGTAGATGATGGATGGATGGATGGATGAGCAGATAGATATAGTAGATATAGGTAGATAGATGGACAGATAGATGATAGATGTACATGATGATAATGATAGATTGAAAGATGATAGAATGATCCATTTAAATTTTTGTTTCGTCTGTGTATGTCTTGGTTCCCGCTGCTATGACAACTCACCACAGTATGGCTTAAATGGCATTTACTTCTCAGAGTTGCACAGGCTCTTTTCAAAAATAAACAAGACAGCAAGAAATGCACTCCAGTCTTGGCGAGTGCTGAAGGCTTTACAGGTGAGGAAGGTGAGCTGGAGTTCTTGCATTCCTACCGCACAGAAGGCAACCTGGCAAGTTCTCATCACCCCTTTCTTCTCCGAAAGGCCCGACCTGAGGGGATCCGGCCCTCTCCTTCCTCCTTCCGGCCCGGTGGGTGCCGTGGCCTCCTCTGCAGCAGACTCAGGCACCACCAGAGCCCCCGGGAGCTAGCAGGAGCTGCATTCCGTCTGCCCTGCTGCCCCAGCCCCACACGGTGCTCGGCACAAGCTGAGTGCTCAACAGGGGTTTGTTCTATAAATAGAAAAATAGCTCCATGTATAAATAAATATAGTTTTTGAGACCAAAGCATATTCTTTACCTCACTGCTAGAACATTTTTATCCATGGGTAATCATTTTATTTCTATAACCAATACTAACTTGGAGCATAGATGCTAGATGACCATGCTAGATGACCCATACAGTGAGCGTGAAAGAGAGAGACCCTTAGATGTCACCATCCTCAACAGGCTTAAGCCAGGAGTTTGATTCGGCAAAACAGCCTTGTTTGCTTCCATGAGGAAGCACTGGGAAGGGTGCAGCACTCCTTTGAATGTCTATGTGTCACACTCAGTTCATTCATTAATTAAATATATCTGAAGTGCCTACAGTGTGCTCGATCCTGCTCTAGGCGGTGGAGATAGTGTATTGTCATAGACGAGTGGATGAGGAGGGGACCAGGGGGAGGAGGACATCCTAGACCAGGGATGGAACTTACACAGAGACCCTGAAACCAGCGGGAGCCTGTCATGTGCTGGAAGCTGGAGCCTCTCTGCGCAGTTTGGAGGCAATGGAGATGGCGAAGCCGGGTGGGGGTGGAGGAGGGGGGCAGGAGGTGCTGGGGAGTGAATTTGGAGAGGTAAGCAGACCGTGCCGCGCCAGAAATGGCCTATGTGTTCCCCTTTATGCTGAGAGCACTGGGAGCCTTAAGGGTCTCGGGCACATGAGTGATGCTGGATCCCTGGCCTAGAAAGAACAGCTTCCGGAGCATCTTGCAGGATGACGGGAAGGGTCAGACTGAGAGGCAGGCTGGAAGTTTCATCTCCTCTTAGGGATGGGTTAGCGACTTCCCGCTGGAGGGTAGTTTTGCTCAGAGATAAAGCAAGCAGAATCAGGGGCATTTAGAACTCGCAGTAGTAGGGCCTGGAGATGGACCAGAGAGAGAAGGACAAACAGGTATCTCAGCCCCATCTGGGGTTTCAGGTAGGGAGAAGCGAGTGCACCTGCAAGGGAGGGCAGCGGGGTGCATCCCGCCCTCAGCGCCCGTCAGAGCAGCTGTGCCTGATGATTTAGGCCATGGGATTCAGGTGAGTGAACACGTGCATGAAAGTGGAAGCAAGGGGACAATCTAGGCAGAAAGAACAGTACTGAGCCTGGGGACAAAAAGGACAAAGGAAGACTGATTCCTGAGAGAACGGGGTGGCTGCGAAGCTGGGAAATGCGTTGGGCTGTGATTAGCGTTAGTCTGCGGTTAGTGTTCCAAGATTCGGCCCTCAGAGCATGGCCTTTGGGACCCAAGTGCAACACGGTGTCACTGTCGCCAGGGGACCAGCTTTCACAAGGTTGGTGGCCCATGGGGCCAAGATGTTTTGTTGCTATTTGGTGTTAGAGCAACAGGAGTGACTGCATGTCCCCATGCCCAGTGACGCTTCCCAAATCCAGCGCCTTCTCAGATGACGGTCACCACACTGAAATTGTCACCCAGTCCCTAGCAGGTCCAGTGTCACACTAGCACTCTGCACAAACCAGGAAGTTCCTGCCAGAAAAAGCAGCAAGCAGCAAAATATTCTTAGTATGTGGTTGGTTGGGGGGTTCCCTCTCCTTCGAAATGCAAACAAAGGCTAGCAGCTAGGAATCTTGTTGGGCCTTTACATAGCAATTTGCTACTTTACTCAAGGGTTTGCATTTAATTCAACAGTGTTTTCCTCCCTCCCTCCCTCCCTCCCTTACTTTTATTAAACAAAGTTGCCTGCATTCAACTATTGCAGAGATTCAGAATTAGGAGACTGAGGACCCTAAATGCTATTTTCCTACAGATGTACTTTCCCTCCCTTGGGACTTGGGCTTCGCCCATTGGAGGCCAGAGGGTCAGGTCTGAACTGTGTTGAAACCAGAACTTCAGGGGCTTTGGGCACAGGGGTATTTGGACACCTGGCTGCTCTGGTGTCCAAGTTCGATGCCAAGAGCTAGTCACTCAGCCTATAGCAGAAGAACAAGTGTAATCATTCGATTTCTCATGGCCACTGTCACCTTCGTCTACATATTTGCTGGTGATTTATTAGTATTTTTTCCACCTGTCTCAGTCTTCAGGAGACCTTGTATTGTCGAATTCCTTCTACAGCATGGAGAAAAATGAAGGGAACAGATGGGATTATGACTTATTTTCCAATGTTGAATTTATAAAAAGATCTTTTGTCAGACATTGCACGGCAGTTTGTGAGATGAAATTAATCCTATGAATAAAATTGCTAACCTCACCTAAAAAAAGGTGCTTTATTTAAAGAAGGATTGATGAGGCTTGCTAAATATTATTTTTGGTGTTGATAAAGGCTTTTCATAATCTCAGGCTGCAAACTGGGATAAATGGGCCACTCGGGATGTTGCGCCAGCATGTCGGAGCCATCTCACACTGCCACCCACGAAGCTGGGGATGCAGAGCCCATCTCTGGGCTCCTAGAGCCAGTGGTCCCTCCACCTCAAGCTTGGAGTAGGAGAAATTTTTGTTTGTAAGGCATGTCAGTTCACGCTTTGGATCCGTGCTGGGCGTCATCCCTGAAGGATCAGTATTTGTGACTTCATCAGTAAGACGCTTGCGTATATAAGAAAATCACTCTCCAGGCTGAAGGGTATGCCCTGGGGTTCTTTGTTTTTTGCCCAGCGGTGTCCCGAGTTCTGATTTTAGGTGGAATGTTGGCTGGCCTGTGACTTCGGTGCTGATTTGCTCATCAGTAGAGCCCATGTCACGGCTCAGTAACCTGGACCTTGTTCGGTGGTCTGTATACTGAGCTGGTGGGGCTGCGAGAGCCCAGTCCACTGTAGCTCACTGGCTTCGGGGTCCCGCCCTGTCAGAGAATGGTTCCAAGGCTCCCGGCCATCCCGAACTTGGAATTCCTAATGTCCCCAAATAGTGCTAACTCCTGTGGGCACAATCCTCAACCTCAAAGCACAGAAAAATCTGGAAAGAAGTTTCAATTAAAAACGTGTTCATTGATAAAGAAGAATCATTCAGTTTTATTCTAACATTTTTATTATGTCCATCAAAAAAAGAAACTGCCTTCTGCCCTCCTGTCTTGTGTAACTCTCTGAGGTCGAAGCCACCTAGGACTGCAGTAGAATTACGATCAACACCACCATAATTCCCTCCAGTGGGTCTTCATGTTACAGATTTCCCTTTCCTAAGATAAAAAGAACTTAAGGGGAAAACCAGATTGCAGAGAGATCAGCCAATTGCCATTCCCTTTTTAAAAAGAGCTCCCCAGAGAGAGGAGTGTGTGACTTTCGCAATAAGAGCACCTGCTTTGCTCTTGAACTTCACGCCTCTGCTTTTCTGCCCACGAGTACTCTGGAGGAGAGTTACGGACGCCACCCAGCCCTGCGAAGTCTGCCCTGTGCGTGGAAACATATCCGACGGTGCAAAGAACTTCATTAGGACATCAAGCCTGTAGTCATCTTTTCAATTGCTTTCACTTATTTGGGGACCACCTGAGGCTCTGTGCAGTACACAGAAACACAGTCTGAGACATTTCTGTGATGTTCTATACATCATATAGTTGCTAACAACCTGTCAAAGTCATCCCGACACCAAACTGAGAAGCTGATGGTTTGGGTAACGTATTAGAGGAGATGAAAAAAAAAAAGATAGTCCTCATTACTGTAATAAAACCAGCAGAGACACACTGCGAATCAATTACTGATTTGTGACCTAATGAACTCACCCTCAGTCAAGTGGAGCGCCGCACCGAGCCTCTTACATTATCAAATGATTTAGGATGGAGCGCTGTCTGAAGGCGGGCGACAAGTCGAGGCAGATCTGTTTTCTTAAATCGTCGCCAACTTAATTACCTTGTTCCTGAGTGCAGGGATCAAATTGAGCAACTTAAGGGGCTAAAGCTCTCGCCAGCTGGAAATGAAAAGGAAATAATTAACACCAACTAGAGCCACGTTAGGGCTGTGACATCCTGACAGGAACAAGGAGACTGGAAGGTAAGGCGGGTGCGAGATCCTTGGCCGGCCCAGCCGTCCTAGCGGTCTGTCCAGGTGGCTGTGGCTGCCGCGTGGATCTCAGCCCTCCGCATGGGACTCAGCCCTCAGCATGGCTACCCTCCCCGGAGCCCACCTGCCTGAACAGAGGGCAGGGCTCCTGTGCAGGGGAGCCCCCGGGGGGTGCACAGCTCTCAGCTCCCAGCCCACATTTGCATGCCTCCAAGAAAAAGATTATAATGAAGATCCTGATTTAAAACAAGCACAACATCTTGTCACTGATGAAAGAGCTATTTTTGTCTCATTTCCTGGAGTCCTGTCCAGAAGCTGCTGTCCCGCACAGAGCAGACCCCAGGAGACCATGTCACAGCTGGAGGCGGGCTGCTGGCTTTTGGAAAGGCTGGTAGCTGCTCTTTGCACTGAATCCTTGGGCGCCACTATTCTGTCCTCCTTCCATGCAGACACCAAGCCGGAACATGGCAGGCTCCTCTGATGCTAGACAAGAAATGAAATTGAGGGTACATTGGGGGAAGAGCAGGGAGCAGGGACACCATGGTGACAGGTTCCTCACCCTCCCCAGCAGGATCTGGTTGCGCCCAGAGGAGGACATGCCCAGGCTGAGTCTGGCCATCTCCGCACTACACGCTACTCCACAGGCGCTTGGGAGCAGGACACTGGCTCTGTCAACACAAAGCTCCGGGAAGCCAGCTCACGTGCCCTCACATCGGAACGAGCAGGATTAATCTCTCTGCATCACCGGTGAGTCAGCCCGGCCAGCACCCCATGGGGCCACAACACTCTCTTAAGGGGCTGCTGGAGGATGAATCATTGCCAGGAGGGTGGTGGACTTAGGGGCCACAGCTGGAAGAGCGTTTGAGCAACTGGGCGCTTGAGAAATGGCTTGGGAGGGTTGTG
The DNA here is from genome assembly GCA_029783875.1 of Phataginus tricuspis. Taxonomy (NCBI): domain Eukaryota; kingdom Metazoa; phylum Chordata; class Mammalia; order Pholidota; family Manidae; genus Phataginus; species Phataginus tricuspis. The sequence goes on along the minus strand of JAQQAC010022866.1, from coordinate 41,153,954 downwards.
TGCTCTGCACAGGGGGCCCATATGTCTGAGTCAGGCACATGGATACTCGACTCCCCACCAGGACCTTGGCCGAGCCATTCAGAGCAGTGCTTCCCAAACTTGAATGTGCATAGGAATCGCCTAGCTTTATGCAAATTTGGATTTGTGGGTCTGGGAGGGGTCCGAGAGTGTGTAAGTCTAACAAGCCCCAGACAATGCTCCCGGCTGCAGGGTGGACCATCCTTGGAATAACAAAACCGTGAAGTTTCTTTTCCTTCCCACAGTGGTGTTTTTCGGTAGGGCAGAAATGCTAACTAAGTCCTATGAGCAACAGCCCATTGCAAAGGGTGAGTGGGGCCAAAGTCCTTCAGCAGGGAGCTGGGGCTCTGGGCCCCGCGGCCAGCCCAGTATTCAAGGCCCACTTGGGGTCTGTGGCCTTCAGGGCAGTCACAGCTGCAGACCAATAGGAGGTGTGGAGCAGAGCAGAATTCCCCAGGAAATGAAGGGCAGCGCTGGTCAGGCCCAGGTGAGCCGCACAGCAGAGCAAATCCTTTGGGCCTGTGGTCCCTTCCCCAGCTGTCCAACTCCCTCCATGTTGGTTGGGCCTGACATGGGGGCAAGATAGTCATGCAGTGTGACTTTCAAACTGAGAAATCAAGCGCTCAGCATGCAGCAATAGTTTGTCTGAATACCTTGCATGACAATGGATGGAGGTGTCTGGGCAGTCGGCAGAGGCGGCCACGCTCACTAACCCGCATGTTCCTTGGTGGAGAGCCAGGCGCAGGGCCCGGCTGAGGCCGCCCCAGGGACGCCAGGCCGCACCCCCACTCGAGCGGCTCTGCAGCGTGCAGCCCTGCCCTCCTGAAGCCTGGGTGATTCATTGGGTTTAATATTGTCCCAAGTCTCCCTCCAGGGAAGGCTGCAGGAATGTTTATCAAAAAAAGCACAGCCATTAAAAAAAGTCTGCAGGCTCCATCCTATAAAACAGGTTCTTTATTAACTACAGCGATGGCAGCCCCAGAGTCCAGCTGCCCCACCGTCAGGTCGCAGAGCACACGAGGTAAGGACCACACCCACATCATCCTGCCTTTACTGTGCTCACCGGAGGCTTCACCAGGTCTAGGGTGAAATCCCGCGTGTGGAAGCCTCAGAACGCCCACCTCCCCTCTGCTGGCGTTGGGCCTGTACAAGCCCTGCTGGGGCTGTGCCAGGCTGGTTTATGGGCGGGGAGGGGACCCTATGGGACCACCTCTTCCACCTCCTCCAAGAGCCACATAGCAGCCATGCAGATGTGCCCTAGTGCCTAACATTTCCCCACTTTTCCTCCTCTTGAGCATTTTGCACCCCGGGAGGGCTACTATCGTGGGACGCACATGCCGCCCCATCTTGACTTGAAAAGAAGTTTCTTTCCATGTTGGTGGGTCTGCTCCACTGCCTTCTGGACACCGATGAGAGGCCTGGGGCAGCCACACTTTCCCTCCAGCCACTGGCTCAGAACACACAGGCTCTCCCAACGCTCTCCCTCCCTAGCCGGCTAAGTCCCTGCTACCTGGAACCATGTAATATGTACACTTTCCTCCTTCCCGATCACACCTGAACTCTGACAAAGATTTGCAGCTTCCACCTCCTTTACTTTTAAACAGCAAATCTTTGCAGAGAATAAACGACTCCTTGACCAAATGGCCTTCAAGACAGCTGGCTTCGGGAATGCACACCTAAGGGCAGCCTTGAGACCAGGAACTTGGGGAGGAAGCTCAGAGCCCTGGGCAGTTCAGCTTCTCCCAGGGTCACTGCAGGGGTAAGGTGCAGGGAAACCAAACAATGCTCAGGAGGCCGCTGGCCGCCCTACACACGTGGAGGGTCCAGAAATGGTGCAGCCCAGGGACATCTTCCCCCCTACATCCCACCAAGCCCCTCAGCTCGCCTCCACACCTGTCCCTTCAGCCTTCCCATGCCCACAGACTCTGTCCTGGGCCCACCCTGGGCTTCTCCCGACACCTCTGTGCGGGGAGCCCTGGCTGCTGTGTGTGGCTTCGTGTCCCCAGTCACCCACCCACACGGGGAACTTACCTGCAGGGACGTGGTTCTTTAAGGTGTGTCTCCTTCCCCCAGACAAATGTCACTATCAAAAAGCCCATTTACTGTTTTTCATCTATTTGCCACTGTCATATACGTCCATCTCAGAATAGTCTGTGTGGCAGCAAAAAGCCCAGGAAAAGCTCCTGTGATCACTGTGATCCCGCACCCAGAGGTAAACATGGATCCCATTTTCTGGCATCTGCAGTTTTCCCAAATTCTATTTCAAAAATAGCACAAGACATGATAAGAGATCTCTTGAAAGCTGCCTGACATGAGCTTTAGGAGACAGTTTGGGGCAGCCCACTGTCTCTGCTTTTTCTGAATCTGCTACTTTAATCTCTCGGGCCGGGCTGTCCTCTGCCACCCACTCCCCAGGCCCTGCTGTTCTGCCAGGAAGTGAAGGGGCCTCTTGTTCCGTACACTCTCTCCTTTGGCTCTAATTACTCTCTCCAGGCACTGCTAACTCTGAATCTTCCATCCTGCTCTGACCTCTGTCCCAGACACCAGAGCCCTGCTCACCCCTCCTGGAGGTCTGCACGGAGTACAGAGCTGGCATGAGCCAATTTACCTGCTTTCTGCTTTTCAGGTGCCCGATTCTCCTCATTTTTGCTAAAAGCACCATTTTGTGTCCAAGTTGGGCCCACTGTGGACTCCATGCTGTCCTTTCCTCATGTCCTTATGCTCGCAAGGAATCTCCACTATACTTCAGAAACCCCTCATAATCCTACACTTTCTCCTTAAGGCCCACTGCCACTGTCTTAGGTCAAAATCCCCACCAGTTTCTTCTCTTGGCTTCATTTTTCTAACTACAAATGGTATTTATTCTCAAGAGAAAAAAAAAATTCACACAAAGAAAATCCAGAGATGAGAACAAAACTTCCCTGTCATTGTCACACCCAGAATCAACTACTCTGACGTGCGGATGGTTCCGAGAAGTTCCTGTCCCTCGAGTCCCTGCTTTGTCAGCTGTATTGTCACCAGCACGCATTTCCAAGTCACTCTGTGTGTCCCTGTACCCGTTCTACTTGCTCCATGATGTTCCTTTTTATAATCCACACATTATTCTGTTAAACCACCACTGCACCTGAATTTGTATCAGCCAGGACTAAAACAGGAAAACAAAACTCTAAATATTTCTAACAGAGGAAATGTAATGCAAGGAATTTGTTAAAAAGGTGACTTAAGAGCTGACAGACAAATGTGGGAGAGAGAAGCGGTTCCGAGGAAGCCACCACCCGGCCTGCACAGTCGGCTCGGGTCACCGTTTTGCCTAGTTTTTAAAATATTCCAATGTCTATCTCTTTTAGTCCCTCTTTTCTGCCTTTCTTGTCTTGTGTTGGGCTGATCAAGTATTTTTAGTGTCACCTTTTCATTCTTCTATAGGCTTTTTAGCTACACTGCGTGTGTAATTTTTAGGGGTTTTTCTAGAAACTACATGTGGACCTTTAGCTTAGAATCACCTAACCAATGAGGCAAGTCTGTGCTGCACATAAACTGTTGGCAGCTTACAGTGGCACAACTGCGTCTGGTGTCCTATCCTATCCTCTGGGCTGTTGACATTACACATATCTATCTATGTTCTCAATCCCACAGCATGATGCTGTCATCTCTGCTTTAAACCTGTGTCTTGCAGAAATTAAGAAAAGGAATAATGCATAGTGTGTATGTTACATGTATGTGTATATATGTATATATGTGTATACATACATTTTTCTACCACACATGTATTTTTACCCACAGTTACCCTTTCTCGCATTCTTTATTCATTCCTGAAAACCCAGTTTTTGTCTGGTGCTGTTTCCTTCAGCCTGAAGAACAACCTTTCTTATATCTGCTGGTAACAAGTTTTCTCCATTTTTAACTATCTGAAGTGTCTTCATTTCATCTTCCTTGTGAGGGATAGTTTTGCTAGATATAGAATTCCGCTGAATAGCATTTTCCTCCCAGCCAACTTACCCTGTTGACTTCTGTCCTTGCTGCTTCTAAAGAACAGTCAGCTGCCGTTTGTATCACTGCTGTCCCCTGGCCAGACCGCAGCTTCTCCGTATGCATCAAAATTTCCCTGTTCCCTTTAGCTTCGGCCTTGATAGAGCCAGGTATGGTTTTCTTTGATTTTACTCTGCTGAGTTTCTTGGGTTTGTAAATTGATATTTTTACACAGAATTTGAAACAAAAGGAACCCCAAACCCTTAAGAAAACCATGACAAGTACTTTAAGGCCCCAATCTAGATCAGTGGCTTTGCTTCCAACCATCCCAGCTCTGTCTCCACATTCCACTCCCCAAGTGCTATGACTGATTTCGTGCCTCTCTGCTTATGTGTATGCTGTGATTTCCACTAGAAGAGGCCTTTCTTCCAAATCCATTATCAACCTACCAGTATCCTACTCTCTCAGTAAAGCCCAGTTCAAATGCCCCTCCATCCGTGAGGCCCCGGCACTGTAACAGCTCCATCTCTCCTCCCTCAGTGCTCTGCCTTTGCTCTTTGTTACAGCACGTGGATTATGTTTTTGCGTATCTTCTCCCATTTGACCTTTGTCAATGACAATAATTCTCTTATTCTCTTTGTAGCCCCTGTGCCTAACACAACGCCAGAGGCGACACCTGTGTTCAGTAAATGTTCACAGGCTTATTGGATCAGTACATGAATGAATGGAGTTTACTTGAGACTGTGAGCTGGTGTTTCTAGGCCCTTCATAAGGAGAAGGAAAGTGGCATTTATCCTCAGAGTTTAACTTGATGAGGAGGAAGTGTTTAGATTTTGATTGAGGGTATGGAGGTTCCCAGAAATCTTCAGAGAAGAGCTCTCAGGTAACTCATGGTTTCTGAATGGAGGCCAAGAAAGAGTGTTTAATCTGCGGTAAGTGTATAAAAGCGGGAGCGATCCTTTTTTATTATATATTACCTCCCCAGTCATTATGAAATCATTTCGTATTCATTGTGATAACACCAGTCATTAATGTACTCATTTGGCATTCATATGACTCTCTTATGCACTTCAGTAGGAATTCTGTTGTAATTAACCATTAGTTAATGTTAATAGTAATGGACGTTTAAAATAATGTGCTACCAATAGGGTCATTGATAGAAAAGGGGTCAATGAACTCAGGCACGAGAGCCTGGGAGCCGTCCCTTCTGCCAGGAGGAGTCCCTGAGGTAGGGCAGTGCAGTCTGAGTCCCTGTAAACGAAGGCAGCCTGGTAGCCCAGGGTGGCGGCCTGCTCTTGGCCGTCTCTTTTTGAGAAAACTTGGTTTGAATTTAAGAAGGAAATTCTGACAACTTGGCATTCGATTCAGCATTTCTCTCTCAGTTTATATACAGATCAACTATGTCCTAAATTACCTATCCCTTATTTGCCTTATTTACATGCTGTATTTTTCTGTTAGACAGCAAATTTGAGTTTCCAAAAGGGTTGTTTTGGAAAAGGGATTTAGGAATAATACCAAGATAAAATGTATGTCCATCCTCAGGTCAAAGTGATGGTCCTGTTAAAAGCTGTAGTTTCGTGAAGGTGAGTTTGTGAGTTCTGCTTGGGGTGGGGTCACTTTGAAATGCAAAACAGAACAGTCTGAACCTCCAGGGTTTACGAGGCGTGGGCGCCCTTTGGGAAGTGCTTGTGAGGGTGGAATTGTTTCCTCCAGAATGTGCCTGGCTTCCTTCCAAGGTGGCCCTTTTCATTTTAAGGGGGGCCAGCACCTAATCTCAGGATGTGGCATAACAGGCAGCAAGCATCAACCATTTCTCTGCCCTGGTGCCTGAGGTCCTTGGACGTGACCCCCCCACCCCCCCATTCATGACAGAGACCCTGATGGAGAGGAAAAGCCCAGCAGAAGGAACTCCAGGATCCCCTGGCTCTAGCTCCAGAGGCCTGGGGGGCTTAGAGTGGCCTGGCCCCCGAGAGCCTCCTCAGGCCTTGTGCTCTGGAAGGATGCTGGGCAGGTGTTCCCCATGTACCCGCAGAGGCCAGGACGACCACTCTCCACAAAGGCCACTCCTGTCTGCCTGGCGGTGCCTTGTAAGTCTACAAGGCCATGAGATTAGCTCTTTAAATGACTGACATACCTTCTACCCTGTAGTCAGGTGTGAAGGGTATGCATGCACTGCAGAGGTAACACACTAACCCTGCCCCACACGACTGAGCGACCCACTGACTTCTGGGCCTGAGAAAAAGGTTTTCAGTGTGAGGAGGTGGAGACACATTTGAGCACTGAGGGGGGGGAGGGAAAGCCCCACTGAACCTGGGCCTGGGCCTGCCCCAACACTGCTCCCCACAGCGGGACGGGCCTGCCCCTCTGGGTGACACTGTCAGGGCAGCTGCGGAGAGTGGCTCCCCCTCTACTGCCCGAGGACACACGGCCACAGCACGCAGGCCGACAGGCTGGAGGACCCAGGCTGCTACCACCCAGCAGTCCCAGGACCCGCGGTCCTCACACCCCCTCCACTCTCCCACTGAACGGGGAGCTGCCCCTCTGCTCTTCCAGGATGTCCTCCCAGGACAGATCCACCAGATTCTCATCAGTCTTCCTATCGACATCAGCCTGGAAAACTCTAGAATATCAGAGCCAGACAGGCCTCGAGATGACCTCATCTAACCGTTCCCTTTTACCCACCTAGAAACTGAAGCATGGCAGGAGAGGCGCTCTCTTTGCTGTCTGGGCCCAGGGCCCGAGCTCAGCCAGGGTGCACAGGGTCTGAACAAAGGAGGCTACAAATTTGCACAGTGTGGCCCAGCTGTGGCCCGGACCCCAGAGCGCCCCAGCCGCCCTGCACTGGGCCTCCGTCTGCCTCTTACTCCACGACCCAGTGACGCTCACGGCTCCTCGGAGTGCCGCCCCCCACCCGGACCCCAAACCACCACAGCCACAGGCCTGGAATTCCACCCACGTTTGCCTCTTTAATTCCACACAGCAAAACCCCACACACACCATCCACCTTAATCATTGAAGAGCTTCCTCTTGCCTCTGCCGTACCATGTCTGTAAAAACCATAAAGTAGAAATCTTTAATTACTCAGAAAGGTCAGGCTTCAAACTGTATATTTAATCTGGGTTTAAAGAAGTGTGTTCTGTGAAGAGTTATGCTGCGGTGTCTAAACATCTGCTGCTTCCATTTGTCGTGACGCACGTGGGCACCCCCAGGCATAGACACGCAAATAAGCCCACCATGCTCCGCGCTGGCTACCTTCTACTCCAAACCCAAATAGGTCCAGAGACAGGTGATTCTTCCATGGCAGGCCCAATAGAAGAGGCCGTTCCACCTCCCTTGATACTAACTGAAGATGGGATATTCTGAGACGAGAGTTTCTGAGGATACCTACCGACCTGCCTTTCTTCCTCCAAGGCCTCTCTGGAATTCCTCTCTTCTCCCTTCCGTTTTCAGACGACAGTCCATAAGCAGGCTCTGGAGACATAGGAAGACATGGGCCAGCAGCAGACGCCACCTGGGAGGATATCAGGTGAATACAAGAGCAATGGGCAGGGTAGGGGACAGCCCGTGCAGGAGAAGAGCAGGCATGTTAGAGCATCTCCCCGTCCGTGGCTGTGTTATAGGAGCCAGCGCTGGGCCTGCCGGAGGGGAAGGTCCAGACGTGGGAGGGGAGAAAGCTGTAAAGACTCCGCTGTGTTAGGTCCAGATTAGAGCTATCAGGGCATCTCATTGTCTGAGACAGAGAAATAGATGGGTAGATGAATAGATAAATACACATATATAGATAATGGATGGATGGGTGGATAGATGGAGGAAGAAATAAATTTGCATATGTCTGTACCTATATTTTACTTAAAGACAGACATTTTCCAGCTTTGAGGACATAGGAGCACCTACAGCAATTACCCCTGCTATCTAGTTCTTGTTCTTAAATATGACTGTCCCCTTAAAGAACAAAGCTTCGTTGGAGAAATGGCTGCACCAGATGGGGTAGGAAAAGAACAAGATGAGCTTGGAATCAATTTTTGTGCCCAAAGGAAAGAAACCACCCAAAGAATGATAAGGACGTGTCAAAAGGATAGAGAAGTTGTTACCTGAATATGTTACTACTGACCAAACCTGGGATCATTTGAGAGACAAAATTAATAATGATAGTAAGTGGGTTCTATCCCATTGGGTAAAACAGTAGTCTATGTGACATATGGATAAATAAATGAATAAATGGGGAGAGGAAAAATCTCTTCCTAATAATAAAAAGCTAACTAATAAATGCGGTAACAATAATGCAATTAGAAAATCACCACTTGGCAACCACCACAGTGATAATTAATCAACTATGATGAACTCAGGTCAGAACTATCAGTGGACACTGAAACTTGGGCGTGGCAGTTGGGTGAAGAAAGGCATTTACATGCTCCAAAACTAGGTGGTAATTATGACAGAGGATATAAGGTGACTTTTCAGGAGACAAGTGTGGTGCGGGTAACTGAGCAGCCGTGGGACACACGCACATCCTGGGCCCCAGGGAAGATGCAATGAGAAGAGAGCTCACCACCTCCGTGACATCGCCACCAAAGTATCACAGCCTGCGTTTCATTTCAAGGAAACACCAGAAAATCCAAACTAAGGGGTGATCCACAAAAATAACTGGCTTATATTCTTCAAAAATGTCAAGGTCTTGAAAATTAAGGAGACTCTTGCAGACTGTAGGATCCTAGAGAGACGGCTGGGAACGCCCTGCGTTCTGGGCTGCCCCCACTGGGTGTTGTCAGGACGGTTGGTAACACTGGGAAAGGGCCCCTGACAATGGGTATAGAGACCTTCTCCAGACTACCCTGCAACTTTCATGTAATCTTTTCATGAAATTATTTCAAACAACCAGCAACCCCCGCCACACAGGTGGATGAGTCTATGAAGAAGCTGGGGGTGGTAGCAAGAACTGCCCCCACCTTTGTCCCCATTCCCAGGAAGCGTGGTTCTGCTGTAATGCTTCCATGGCAGTATTTGGCTGCAAAATAAAATATTATACAGGGTATGCAGAACTGATGGACTAATTTCTAGACTGACAGTACTTCCTTCTCAGAAGCAAAAAGGAGCTGAGATAGTTCACAGTTTGAGCCTGACAAGAAACATGTGATTTTTACTTTCCTGGCGACTTTCCATTTGTCAGTGGGCATGCAGGCAGGCACTCTCCTCCCCACAAACACCCATGGCTCCTGTTTGCCTGCAGAAGAAAGGTCAGAATTTGAGGCCCTCAGTTACATGACCCCTGACCTTCCATTACAGGATAAGCACCCCCTCTAGCTCTCCAGTCATCGTGCATCATGCCATGCCCTGCATTCATATAGAATTCTGCTCACCTGGTGTCTTCTCCACAGAGCTTTCTCCAACCAGGGCCTCCCCCCCACCCCACCCCCTTAGCCTCCTCCCTGACCTCCCAGCCTCCCACTTGTATGCCTCCCAGCTACATGTTCTATCCTTCACCACAGCCAACCATTCACTCATCTGTTCTACCCCCTAGATTATAGATTATTATTAACAAATAAGTAAATTTGTTATTTATTAAGTGATTCCACTGGCCAATGTCCTTTCACATGGAGCTATTAGATATGGAAAGACACATTCAGGAGGTATTTACTGAGCACCTACTGTATCTTCAAAAACACTTGATACGGTTCCCAGAATGCAATAGACACTAATACATTTCTACTGAGGCTACCTGCCCATATCTCACAGCTCCCATGTGAAAGGACTTTGTTGACCTCTCAGGGAGATGTTTTTAAATGCACAGACACACAAACATCGGATGAGAGCCACACAAACTATGCCAGTGAGCTTTTTAATTATTATTGAAGATTGTATCTTTTAGAGCAGTTTAGGTTCACATCAAAATCGAGAGGACGGCAAGAGATTTCCCGTACATCCCCTTCCCCCAACACACAGGAGCCCCTGCCGCTATCAACATCCCACCTGAGTGGGACGGTCATGACGGCTGGTGGCCCCACGTGAGCACCACCTCATCGCCCAGACCCCGCAGTTGACATCGGGGTCGCTTCTGGTGGTGTTCATTCTGTGGGTTTGGACCAGCGAATAAAGACATGTGCCCACAATCACGGTGCCACACAGAGTAGTCGGTCTCACTGCCCTGAAAGTGCTCCATGCCCCTCCTACTCATGTCCCCTGACAAGCACTGATCTTTTTACCATCTCCACAGTTTTGCTTCTTACAGAATGTCACATGGTTGGAATCAATCAGTATGTGGCCATAGCGAGCTTCCTACCCGAGTAGGACTAACAGGAGGTCAAATGAGCATCCCTGTTTATCACTCATTGCTTATTTTAGTATTTATGGGGCACAGAAACTGAGACAACAGTTCATTTCCATATTCTCTAATGTAATTGTTTCTATGTACTTTCCAGACTTATTATTAGTAACCATGAGGGAGAGCAGAGGAAAGGCGGGCTTGGTGTCCTGGCCAACCTGAACCACAATCTAGCCTCACGAAAATACCCTCATTGGTTTCAATTCATTAAGTGAGCTTTTGAACTACGACACGAAAAGAGCAGAAGCAGAGGGAACCAGGCTTGCCAGGGGCTGCAGGGGAGGGGCAGTGACGAGGTGATGGTTCAAGGGTCCAGAGTTTCAGTGACACAAGATGAATAAGGTCTAGAGGTGCTCTGGGCGGCACTGTGCCCACCCTCTGCTGAAAATTTGCCAGGAGGGCTGGACTGTGTTAGATGTTCTTGCCGTAAGAGAGCAACGGTAATGATAGTCACAGGGGAAGGGGAGCATTTCTGGAGTCGATAGTTAAGATCACGGCCTTGATGATGGAGATTCACACCGTCACAGGTGCAACTCACCCCAAACTCATACATTAAATATGTACAGCTTTTCATATGTCCATCATACCTCAATAAAATGGTTTTTTAAGTGCTATGAAGGCAGAATAGTTCAAAAATAATGATGTGAAGTGGGTTTACGAGTATTTTCGGTAGCTGATGAAGAAACAAAGCCATCCAGAGAAAGTATTTGGGGTTTCTCCCTTTTTTATTTTAGAACAATTGAGTACCATCAGACACTTCACTTAAAACAAACTTGGAAATACAGAACCTACTCATGCCGGGAGAAAACCATTGAGAAAACCATTGTTTCCATGCCGGTAGACTACATTCCTTTCTCCATTTCACATCTTGCACAGGCAGAGGTGTCCTACAGGCTGTTAAAGGCTTCCCCACGGTCCCTGCCGGGGCTCCCTCACCTGCCCCAGCAGGACCTGGACACCATGGACTGCAACATGGAGCACACGCATCTGGTTTTAAGAAATAAATAGTATTTTTTAAAAAGAATTTTTGAAGGACTTGTTCGGAGTTGAGACAGAATTTACATCAGCATCATCTACACAAAATGGATTTCCTATGCAAATGAATAGCATAAATAGTATTTCTGTTAAAGGGGAGTTTCCTAAGATTAAAAAATATATTTGCAAGTATGTGAAGCACGCAGGCCTCACATGCCCTGTTCTGACACTGGATGGGAAGGGGAAGGGGTCACACCTCAAGGTGTGCAGCTGAAAGTAGCAAGCCTGCCTTTCCTCTAAGACTTGCCCCTCCTGGAGACCAGCGGCATCCACATTGCCTGGGAGCCCCTCCGGACCCACTAACCGCAGAGCAGCTGAGTGATGGGGCGACTGCTGAGCACATCAGAGCCGGAGAAGGCACTGCCAGCTCCCCAGAGCACGAGGGCTGCCCTGCTCATTTTTAAGCAGTAAGAGCAGCTCGCAGTTCGCCCGTGATTTAGGGTCTTCTTCCCAGGGTCTCAGTGCACACAATGAGGAGAGTGGGAATCCCATCTTGCCCACGGCAGATATTCCGGGGCTGATTAGAGACCCACTGTGCCCACTCCCACAGGGACTCTGAGATCCGCTTGGATATTAGAGATGAATTCAGTTCCACAGAAAGATTGGGCAGGGAGGTTCCCTACTCGGTCAAGTGGCCAAATTGGCCCCAGGCCCCAGTGGAGGGCACTTCACACGCCCCCTAATTCAGGCTCCTTCAGCAGGGACATCCTCGAGGAATTTCAACTTACAGGGCCCCCAAGAAATAATCACATTGCTCACCCTGCAACCCTTTTCCGAAAGTGCTTGTATTTGACACACTTCCAGCCTTACTCACAACTCACTCCACAAATGAACTTTCAGCCTGATTCTTCAAGTAGCATCTGCAGGGTTTTATGCAGAGGAAGAGAGCATTTCTCTTTCCTTCCTACAAATTTTACACACACACAAAAATAGAACACAAAGAGGACCTGCCCCATCCCAGCTCCCTAATTATAGCCGGTTTGTTTTGTTTGTTTTAATTCACAATGCACTTCCTCTGAAATAATGAGCTTTTCAATACAAAAAGGCCCCAAAATGGTGGCTGATGAATTAATTCACCAGAAGAGAATAGTCCAATAAAAAGACAAAAGAGAACTGAGAGGAAGCAGGACCCCAGCCTCGGAGGGTCAGAGGTGTCTGTGCCACCCAGGGCTAAAAACCACAGGAACAAATTGCTTTGACTAATGACATTTCTGTTTCTTTATCATGAGTAAACATGACATATCTATGATCGGACCTAAACAGAAGAAGTGAAGGAGAGATCAGACCCCGTGCTACCTCGCAGTATTGGGCTCCAGGCTTGGTAGTGCCAAAAAAACAAACCATCTCAGCCCACATATTCCCAAAGCAAAGAGAAAGCCATTGTATAGCCTGGGTGAGCAGAAGTGGCTCACAGGGCGTCAGCAAACCCCAGCCGTGAGGCTCGCCCACGTTGCTGCCGATCCCAGGAACACTGGGGACGTAGGGAAGCTCTTTGTTTTCCTTCCAGTGTCTATAAGTGCTGAGAAGCTCATGTGTCTCACGATCAGAACCCCAGCTCCAGCCAGGGCTGGCTTCTCATATGTAGCTGCTGTGCCTTTTGAATTTATTTTATATTTTTAATTGTGTCCCTTCTGATTTGGAGTGGGGTTGCCTCCCCAGACCCTGTTGATTGGTGAAGACACAGAAGCCCAGGGTGAAGGGCTCTCGCAGCGCCGCCTCTAGACCTCTCCTTCAAGCACTGCCCAGCCGTGTGGGCACGGATGCCCTCAGATGGGCCACAGACAAGGTCCATCCCTGAGATCTCCCCTACCCTCCAGGTCGGGCTGATTTTTATAAGACTTCATTTCTGGAAACCGTCTCCTCCACTGGCTTCTCGTTTTTGTTTTTTTTCCAATTTAAGATACACACAAGTGTCTAGGGGCTGTATCCCGGAGTCGGCAGGCAGTAGGGGCATTTGAGGCAGGTGTCGATGCTTTCAAGGGCACAGAATGGCCAGCACAGCCCTTGGTGTCCCCGTGCTCGGAGACTCATTGCTGACTGCAGGCTGGAGCCCTTGGCTGGCACAGGGCCATTCGCGAGCTACAGGTGTGCAGAACGCTTGGCTGGAGTCTCCTGCAGTAATCGGGGCAGGTCCACCGGGGACCGGGGACTGGGTTTGGGTGGGAGGGGAGGGCAGGGGTGGGAAGGGTGCAGTGGTCACCCCAGGGAAGGACTCACGCCTCCACCCCACACCGTGGTTGAGATATCAGGTACAGCAGCAGCTGTCCAGGGCAGCAGAGACAGAATGCTGTGCACCTGTTTGCAACACACCTCATTATCATCAATATCCACATCGCCATTAAGGGTAATGCATTGATAAAATAGAGCTGCACAGGGGAGAAAGCTCTTCCAGGTGAGACTGGGGTTTTACATTCATCTGGGGTTATCAGAAGCCAGCGGCCGCCCCACGGGCCTCCCAGAGAAAGTTCCTGATTATCTCGTGCATCAGACTCATTAGTTGTTCCTGAACTCATTTTCTCTGACAAGAGATTTTTTTCCTAATCCCACTGTATCCTCACGGTGGCTTTGAAAGTTGTTCCCATTTGTTGGCTGGTTGGTAGATGGCTTTGCATTTCTTTAATTGTTCTTTCTCTCTCCCTGGCTCTCCCCTGTGAGGAGACGATCCAGGCCGCTGTCAGCTGGACAAGTTGCCAGTAAAGCGCGCTGCTGAGAAATGGGCCCGTTTGCAGGGCTTTGACACCTCACCGCTCCTTGCACTTGGCCGCCCTGCGGCACCCCTCAGCCTTCGCTGGGTCATACAGCAGCGCCAGCCGGCGACTTTAACCTCTAACATTTGCCAACCCGAGTGCCGGAAGGGCTCGATGGGGCAGTTCCAGGATTGTTGGCTAAAGTTTCTTTACTTTTTATAGTTTCTCTGAGTCTGCTTATTGAAAAGTCAAGAGAGAATCACACACAGTGACTACCAGAAAGGCAAACATTCGTTCATCAATACTGGTCAAAAGATAGCACGGCACACTGAGCCAGCCGGAGACCATGACGCGAAGATGTCCCGCAGTGCCCACCGTCCAGGCCCGCCCGTGGCGGTCCATCCACCGCAGGCCCGGTGTGGCCACCAGTGCGGGCCTCGCGCCCACGGGCGGGGCAGTCTGCGTGCACACGAGGAACAGGCTCGCCGGACGCTGCCCGGCTCACCGCGAAATCGCTGCCAGCAACGCACTGTGTCAACAGCGAAGAAAAACGTTTGCTGGGGCCAGAGCCCTGGCAGCAGTGGTGTGAAAGGTGGTGCTCTCGAAGCAAAAAAACAGGCCTTGCAGACAAATTGTTTAAGTGATTGATTTTAACTTTCCCCCTCTTTGTAGCAAAAGGGCAGGTCTGTGAAGTGTCCAGTCAAAATGGCTCATGAATGGGTGATCACAACAACCTTGAGTCTTTTGATTTCCTGACAGATCAGTGGTACTGGTGAATTTTGCATGATTGATAGCCGATGACTGACAAAGGGTTTTAAGTAATAATGAATAGGGTCCCAGATGGAAATGGCTGAGCACATGAATGAGACCCCCCCACCCAAGAGGTGCGGGCACATCACAATTAAAAACCCAGCTTTCAAAGCTGCTCCAAATAGACCCAGGGCTCGAACCACAAAGAGAAGGTGGTGCTTCCACTGGTCCGCAAGCTGCGCAGGGCCACCGCCGGTCCCCTGCCAGGCACCCTTCCTGTTTGCAAGTCCATGGCATGCCCAACCTTCAGGTGGGAACCCTACGGGCTTCATCTACGGTGAGTTCTCCAGAGGGAGGGAGTAATCTTAGTGGGTGGTCTCAGCAATGTCCAGGGACCCCGACATGTGTTCAAACCACACTGAATTATGTGCTCTGGAAAATACTCAGGTCCATTCATAATGTCAGTGAAAAACAAAACTTTGTGTGTTTTCTAAGACCCAGGATAGCAGGAGAAGAAAAACAGGGGCTGTGAGACGGCACCTGACTTCCCCTCAGGAAAGAGAAGCAGCTCAGAGTCCGCATTTGTGGCTGTCAAGGCCACTTGTAAGGCAAGCTTAATTTCACTGGCACACAGTGTTAGTCTTGTCATATTTTGGAACCCATCTGAGCATCAGCCAGGTAAGGGGATGGTGGGGAGGCCTGGCCTGGAGCTGAGCTCCCTGCGGGGTCTGGAGCAGGTCCCCAGGATGCTCCAGCCACAGGGACTGTGAGTTCATTCTGTTCGCAGAGGGTGGGACCCTGAATGCGCCTGTAACCGGGTGATGAAGATGCAATCATTCCAGAGGCGGAGCCGGCCCACATCCAGGCAGCAGAGCAGGGCGCCTGGTAAGAAATCCCACAGGCAGTAGGGTTCTGGGACCAAGCCAGCCGAACGGCATCAGAGATAATGACAGAAACTACAAGAGCATGTGTTGGGCTTCATCTGGGAAATGCAGGCAGCAGGCACCACGTGGACTTTGCCACTGTTATCGTCACCCCCTCTGGCCCCAGCCCACCCCCCTGGGGCTTAGAGACTGAAAGCTGCCTGCTGGGTTCATCTGGGTGAGGGCCTCAGCCAGGAACCTTTGCACAAGACGGTGTCCCTCCAAGCCAACCAGGGGGGTGGGCTGGTCCTCAGGGCAGTGGTGGGGACAGCACGTGGGACGCCCACCCTGGTGCAGGCCAACAAGACAGGGGCTCTGTCTCCAATACTGGGACCAGAGGACAACTGGATGCTGGGAGTAAGTCTAATACCAGCTCCCGAGGGGAACCAGGGCCAAGCCTGGAGATGTTTGGGCCCGTGGTTGTGCTGGAGCTGGGCAGGGCAGAGCCTGGAGACAGCAAGGCCTTGGGCCCTGAGGAAGCGCTTCCCAGCCCACAAAGGCCAGTCTCTCCAAGACAGGAGCGTCTTAACAGCTCTACGAATCCTCACCCTCAACGCACGGAGCCCCGCTGCAAATGTAATAAAAATGCTTGTGGAATTGTGAGAACATTCACCATCTTCAGCTGCTGGTAAAATCAACTTGAAGAGCCCTGAGCATCTCAGCTCCCTGAGGGAAGACAAGCCTGTTTCCCCATGAGATGGAAGGTGGTGAGGCCTGGATTCACAAGAAAGGCAGGCAGGTGTGCAACACCCCAAAACTGCTGCGTGGAGGTGGGAGCCGTGGAAGGAGGCTGCCTCTGAGCCGTGGGCTCGGTCTCCTCTTCTGTGCAACGGAGAGAAGCGCCAGGCCGGGGGCTCCAAAGGAAAGCCCAGGCCCAGCAGGACCCTGTGAGTGCTGGCAGGCATTGGCTCTCCGTTCTGTCACTGTGCACTTGGGATGAGAACTTTCCAGGTGTGTGAAGTGCCTCCTCCCTACAGATCAACCCACAGAAACGTCTCTGTGAATTCAGCTTCGTGGCCTGCTTGCCTCTCCCTCCTCGCTGGGAAGTGACCTGTCTTCCCAGGCCCCGGAAGGGCAGGGCCAGGCAAGGGGCACTGCTCTCAGAGGCCCACAAGGTCTGGGCCAGCAGCATGGAGCCACGGCGCAGTGCCAACCAGACCTCCTCAGCAGGTCTGTCCCGAGTCCTTGACCTGGCAGTGTTGGGGGAAGAGAGGGAGGAAAGGAATCGTGGGGTCTCAAAAGCTCAGGAAGACACTTTCCTAGTCGGGGCAGCAGCTGTTCTGAACAGAGCCAGGACTTTTGCACGTGAGGCACAGATATTTTTCAACGAGGGATTCTTTCCTGAGGTCTGTAAATGGTACTCTGCTCAGATCTTCCAGACACTGTGAACCGAGACCAAAATCGATAGCTCCTCCCAGCATGCTGAGAGACCCCCAAACGCAAAGCCCCCCAGAGACACTGTAGCCTCAGCAAGATGCCATGGGCTGTGCAGCACACTCTAGGGTAATTTCCACATGTTGTGAATGAGCATCTCATCCAAGACCTTAATACATGAAAGCGCAGGACCAGGAGGGGTCCTAGAGCCGGGCGCCCCGTGAACGGCCAGCTCAGAGGGCAGACATCCATCAGGATGGAGACAAAGGCATGCAGAGGTCAGGAAGCAGATGGCCGAGCGGAGGGGAGAATTCGGGGCAGGTATAGTTGGTGGCTGCACACAAAGGACCGTGAAGACAGCTATGGAACCAAAGCAGGGTGACATGAAATAAGATGCCCATTTCCAGGCTCAGCATGCAAACCAACTCGAAAGGCCAAGAATCTGCAGATAGGCAAGAAAATCCAGTCTTTGAAGGGGAAGAGATTCTTCCTATTTAATAAGAATACCGGGGCTGGTGTGGTCATGAGTACACGCAGCCGCCTTCTAATGGAGATGTTCTAGAATTAATGAGATAGCCAGTCTGAAACATTTCCATCTTGAGGGTGGGAGTCATGCCTTTGTTACAAGCTGAACTGTGTTTAATCAATATTTATTCCAGCATTATTAGCTGTAAGAACAATAATAGAAAAAAAGTGCCATGTAAATATAAAGTCTTATTATAGCTAGCAAATTGCATGCATCAGCTGATTAATTTGAAATCTGTTTAGATATACTTGGGATTATATTGCCAAGTTTCTGGGTGTTCAGTTTGAACCGGTGACTTTCAGAATTGATGCTGAGGGCAAGAGACAGTGCTAATTAGTGCATGAGCTCTTCACATTGGAAACCCTGGGAATGCATCCTTCTCGGGTCAAAAGTGAAAATGAGCTTGGTTCTCTCACTATGGTCCCGGCTGACGCTGTCATCATCACAAAACTATCATATTCTTTGGCACAGCCACCAGGCCGTGTCAAGAGAACCTCAAGCCCGGTATTGCAGAGCCTGGTGGCAGATCCAGGCCATGCTGTAGCAGGTAGGGAAGTTTCCAGAGAGCAGTCTCCAAGCTACAGAAATGACACAGGCCAGAGGCTTTAGCCTTTTGATTTCATGAGCAGTAAATTCATATGGGCTGATTTTAAAGGGGGAGAAAAAAGAAAGGAATTAATGATGCATATCCAATCTAAAAGATAGTGTTATCTACTTTATCCCACTGCTTGTGCTTCATTTCATGGATTGTGCTTTATAATCTTAAGTCACATAAGCATATAAAATGATGCAATATAGCAGAACATACGACTTTACACAATAAAGTGCCACAGGGCACAGCCTGTCACCTCTGAGCGGACCTGTGTGCCCATGTGAGCTATTTCCAGTTCTCTGTAGCCGCACGGGGCTCCCGAGAGCAGGATCCTGTTGCAGGCGAGGCCTGTTTGGGACTGGTCATAAGCAGCTGCTACTGGTTCTCGGGCGCACTCATCCCCCAAACATGCTAGGATTGCCCTGGGGAGTCAGAGGGGCCCCAGGATGGTAAGCAGGAGCTTCCCGAAGGCTGGAATCGGTGCAAATAGACCAAGCTTCAAAGGGGACCCGAGTCACTAGTGAGGTGTTGCCAATAGCTCGCAAAAACTCAGAGAAGTGCTTGACTGATGGATGGGGCAGCACAGCCCCCCACAAGGTGGGAAAACAGAGAAACCAGGCCATGTCTGGCCGCAGAGAGCCACCAGGCCCTCCGACAGCCTGTAGGGAGCCCAGCGGCCTGGCACTGCCCCAGCAGGGGCCGCCTTTGCTCATGGCAGCATGACAAGGGGGGAGGCCTGGACAGAGCTGAGAGGAACCTGCAATGTTAGAATCCGCTCCTTTGTATTTTCTGGCTTTATACAAAATTACCAGATGTCAGGTAGACAAGAGAAGTAAGACCGAAGTTCCCAGTACCCACAGCCTCAAGTATTGGGTGTGGACACAGGAGACCATTTTATCTACACCTGGTGCAGAGCAGCAGAGCCCAGGGCAGCAGGCCGGCACCGACCCCATGTCTAACTGCCGATTGGAGGGCCCCTTTCACTTCACTCATTCAAGGAGTCGTTCTCGGTCCTACCCCCAGGTCCTGAGGTGCTGCCATCACTCAGGGGAGCCCCCTGGCCGTGCTGCAGGACCCCAGGCCCCTGGGGGTCTGATTCCTCATTTGTCATGACCAAGTGAGCTCAAGGTCCTCGGCCCCCACGACCGCATCTCCAGGTCAGCCATTAGACAGAAGCCACCGGGTGTCCCCTCCCGGCCACCCTCCACGCACAAATGTCCCTGAGAATTATCAATTGGCTTCCTGGGACCCCTAATGGCTTCATCAATAACGTTTATCAGTTCCGAAGGTCAGCGGAGAAAGGAAGGCCGTGGGAAGCACCCCTGCGCAGAGGCGCTCTGTGGGCTGATATGAGGGTCGCCACTCTGTTCTCCGCACCCTTAATTGGCACTTTGGGGTAGGTATTAATTGAGCCGCAACCGAGAGAGTGAGTAGTTGGCAGCAGGGGGACAGGACCCCCGTGCTGTCTGCCAAGTGTGTACAGCCACCGCGAACATCCTCGAAGCAATAATTCCATTTTATGTCTTTCACATTTAATAGCAAATTCACCATTTAATCTTTAAGACAGAAGTTACTTATTCTCAATCTACCTCTCTTTGCACACGATAATCTCATGCCACTCACACTGGCCGGTGGCACGAAGCCCATCACACTCCCGAATCAGGACCATTTTTTCATTAGCTCGCACCCTTGCCGCGGTGGCCTCCTTTACAGATGGCTGCTCAGCAATCAACACTAGTTTGTTTCAATCAGAACAGCACCCGTGACTTCTCGTTTGAACGCTGCTCCTGCAGAAGCCCATTAACGCCAGGCACAGAGCGTCAGGTGATTGCAACGACGGGTGTTTTTCCCTTCAGAAAAAATGCAGCTGGAATCCCAAGGAAAAAGCAAAGAAAAATTCCATACATGTCACATTACTTCATGGACCTCAATGCAGACCTAGGTCTCTCCTAATCGTCAAGGGTGCAGTGTCCCCTTTAAGTTAGGGAGTTAATAAACCCTGTTTTCAATCTTGGAAATGGAGACAAAAGGACAGATGCCTGACCTTGACTCGTGGGCCCAGGAACCAGTTGCAGAGTTCAGAACTAGCCCGTGAATCATTGTGAAATCTAAATTTTTGACATTAAATTCCTTAACTTTACCTCTTGTAAGAGTTTTTGGTAAAATAACAATCAAGGGTCCTTCTTGTCCAGAGGGAAGGAGGGTGTGGAACACGGAAAAGGCCAGGAGCGTGGTGCTGGGGGTGCCGAGCACATGACCAGCCCCCTCCACCCCACAGGCTGTCGCTCTGTCCTCAGCAGTCCTTTGTGAGCAAGCCAGGCTCTCCCCTCCGACCCGGCTGCGCCGAGGTTAGGCGTGAACACTTTTCCAAGGCTGGTTCACCCACACTGAGAAATGCTGACTTTAATAGCAGGAGCCTTTAAAATGATTTTCTTATCTTGCTCATCCTTCTTGTATTTCACTTGGGTAGATGCAGCCTGGCCACACACACACTCAGAAACCACATTTATCACAAAGTGAAGGGGACAACTTAACATTCGATCCCTGGTGAGGAACTGCAATTGTTTATTAGAGAGGGCTCTGAAAATGTATCAGTGAATTCACAACGTGCAGGCCACTGAAATTTGACATCGGATCTTTGTTTGTTTATTATTTATGCAGCTGGAATGCGTAATGGTCTCAAATTCCATTCCTTAAAAAAATAAAGCCATAAATTGCTTTGAATATATAGTAATTGCGTGATCCCCAGAGATACACAACTGATGGTCTATTGCTCTCTTCCAAGCAGGCACATTGGCACGTTTTGACAATGTTGTCTTTGCTCAAAATATAATTGAAATTCCTATTTTGGAACTGCCCATGTGAGAAAAGCACAGAGATATACAGCTCTGCAGTTGAAAATGGTCTTTAGATGAAGTTGGCCAAACCTGGGGATGACAGAGTCTGATGACCCCACAGAGCTGGGTCAAGGTGAGTGTTGGCCACAGGTAATCAAGACACCCAAGTCCACAGGTCCCCACAGTCCATCAGGTAAAGGGAGACACCAGGAGAATGGAGGGACAGCAGTGCCGGGTGGCCCCAGAAGCCTGTGCCCTCTCACCCCACAGCTCTGCTCTCTGGTCTCTGGTGGCCACTGACCCACTGGGAGGGGAATATGGGCAGACCTCTGTCCTGGCGGGGACGGAGGCCAGGGGATGCTCCTCATGCCCAGATGAGGCTCCCATGAGCGTTCAATTCAGGCCCTTTTTACTAGTCATGCTAAGTCCAACAAGCTCATCCGGCGTCCACTGATTTCTAATCCCACAGTCCACATGTTTTTTTAATATCCCAGATTTGGAAATTTTAAAGGAAAACAGAGAAAGCGCACTGCCAATAAACATACATATTTTTGTGCTAGGCACTGAATTAGGTTCTTTTAAGCCATAAGAAGGATTATGGGCTTTTTCTAGTGTTTTACTGAATTTATTGGTCTTTTCAAATAAATGTTTTGTAAATAACTCCTCAGCCCCTGAGGGCCGCAGCCTCACACACCCTAGCACTTTGGCTACACCAGTGTGGGCCAGATGCATAAAACCAGAGAGTAAACTACAACGCCGAGAAGAGGAAAGACTGTGGCCAGTGCCGCGGCCGTAATTGTGCTCCTGGGCAGTCACGAGAGCGCGGGGCTGCTCAACCCCGTCACCCCCTGGCGCGGGCTTGGGGAGGCCTGGGGGCCTGACCGGGGGACTCAAGGTCCCGCAGCTGGCCAGGAACCAGGGAAATCAGCAGCCGGTCCACTGGTGCCTGAGGTCAGCCGCCTCCCGGTCCAGCACGCGGTTACCGCCTACCACTCTGACGTCTTGGTTTGCTGGGAACCCATCATTTTTGGAACCCCAAAAATAGGAGGAAAAGGTAATAATAAATTAGTCCAATATAATAAATGAGAAAAGAAGGAAAATTACAATAATAAATTAGTCCTTCATATTTTTTAATAATTGGCCTCAGATGGTATCTGATCCATGCTCCTGAAGATGTCCAAATGGATTTGTCATGTGTTCTGAAAGCAATTCCTGAAAGAGGAAACAGAACATTTCAGTTCAACAAACAGATGTTGAAAACCCATCCAATAGAGAAACTCTTCTGTTCCAGTAAGGAAACAAGCCAGCGAGGTGAAATGGCCCGCCTGCGGGCCCCAGCGCCAGGCGGCCCAGCTGGGATGGGACGGAGGGCCTCAGCTCGGACCCTCTCAGCAACATGAAGTCGTCAGGACCTTCACTCCTGCCAGGTGATGACCTGGAAGGAACCTTTCTTTGGAGACGTGGGCTCCACCCTAGGTCGGCGTCTGTCTTCTAAGTCTCAGGCAGGGGAACTGGGGTACGGAGTAAGACCCGGCCGTGCTCAGGGGGGGCCGCCTGGTCCCCAGGCGGAGCGGTTTCTCCCACCTTGAGAAGGTGAAAGTCTGTGAAATGACCTGAGGTCTGAGCATGCAGCCGGAGGGCGGTGCACATTCCCACCCACACCGATGTCTCTTTTATTTATTCAACAAAAATTATTAATTGATTTCTATGCCAAGTCAAACAAATATAAGTGCTACTTCTAAGAGGGACACACAAGGCCCAGATGAGCAGGAAGGGGAACGTAAGGCAGACGGGGCCCAGAAGGGCCTCTCGGAGGAGCCCACCCAGCAGCGTGTGGGAGGGGAGGCTGCCGGGGGCCAGGAGGGCGCCTACGGCAGGGCTTGGGAGCTGTTGGAGGACAGGTGCCTTGGCTTGTTCCAGGGAAGCACGGCCCGGGTGGGGAGGGTGCTGGCCGAGGCGGAGCCGGGAAGGGCCGGAAGTGCACGTGCGCTGAGGGTCTCTGCACCTGGGAGGGTTTCTGAGGCTGCCCTTTGCCTCTGCCTGTCCTCCTGCCTGAAATGCTCTCCCCTCCATCACCTCCCGCTCCGCCCCGCACTCGCACAGCTCACCTCTGCCCTGTCAGCTTCCGGCAGCCACCACCAGATTCTGATGCAGTGACACGTGCTGGGAGCCCTTTGGACTGGCCTGTCCCCTTTCCTCCCCTCGCTGCATCCTCACCCAGCTGTCACTCCGCCCTGCTGGTCCCGTCTGGTGGAGCGCGGTCACTGCAGGGTACAGCCCTTCCCCACTCTCCCTTCTTCTCGGTCTACCATGTGCACACCTTGAATAGTGGCCAACACCCCTTTCTGAATGAGTGAATGAGTGAATCTACCTTAAAACTGTAAGGAGTACTTGAGGAATTTTAGGCAGAGAAAGGACAAGACCAGCTTTGCCTTCCTTCCAAAATCTGCAGCAGATGGGAGGAAGGCTCATTTGTGAATCAGCCCACTGAACAAATATTTACTGAGAATCTACTATGTGTGGGGCTCAGGGCTCAGCACAAGGATACATCATGGGCAAACTGGAAAGGCTGCTTTCCCTGCCTGAGTTCATTCAATAGTCAGAGAAAGGACAGTAAGTGAAGAATCCCTCAAACTCCCCCAAAAGTATGTGGTTTCTCTTTCCAGACACAACAGACAAATATGAGCTAAGTGTTTCCTAACAGTTCATTGAGTATCTCCTGTGTGCCAGGGACTTGGGCACTTAGCTTTAGCAAAGCCCGTTTTGGCAACACATTCCTGTTGTAAACCAGGCAGAATGTGGGGCACATGCCGTACCATTTCCAAGGCAGCAACGTTTCATTACAGGAGAACCCAGAAACTTTCTGCGTATTCTCTGTATCAGCACTTCTCCTGGATTGGAAATCACGGAGGAAGAATTGGGAAACAAGGGAATATCCGATGTGCAAATGAAACTGGGCCTTACACTCTGGATTGTGTTCAGGCCTCACCATCTCAAACTTGGTATCTTTTCTAAGACTTCCCCAAACACCATTCCCATGGACCAATGTGGAAAGGGCCGCATGGCCATCAGGATTCGTTAGGAAACTGTTACTAACAGGATGTTTAAGAACTAGCCACTTGTTTGACTGGCCTCTGTTACAAAGCCTTTGTTTGTCTGTGTGCAGAAGAGATTCTATATGGAAACCTGGCCTCATCAGAGCATCAGGAAGAAAGGTGGACACACACAACCACATTGGAGCACTCTTTAGATTTTTATCTAACTTTTTAGAAATAAAAATCTGAATGCAAAGAAACCAAAAGTCCCTAAAATGAGTTTTGAAACGGAGTAACTGTGCTGCCTCCCGGGAGCAGGAGGGGAGGGCAGTGAGTCCTCACTCTAATCCTGGCCCTGACGCTCACTTGACTTTGACCTGACCACTGACGGGGCACCTCGCTTTCCCCTCATCTGTAGATCTGAGCTTAGCAATGACCCTTCGTTACCTCGCAGGTATGCTGTGAAAAGAAACGAGATAGCACTTCTGCCTGGGGGGATACCTGGAGCTTGTGCAGGGCAGACTGACAAGAATGATTCAGAAGGAGCTCATTCCTTGAACAAAGGTTAAAAGACACTTGAGATCATTTAGACTAAAGCAAGAGCACCAAGGAGTGACTTAATTGTTGGCTTCAATTTATGATTATATTTTTGTGTTGATCTTGGTCTCTTTTTCTCTCTCCTTCTCGCCTGCTTGCCCGCACACTCTCTCTCTTCCAGCCCTGAGGACCACGAAGAGACACTGTCCTTACCTATCACTCAACCCCCCCAACTCCACCCAACTATCAGCCTCATGACTCCGCGGGACCCTGAATCAAATTTTCCTACTTGAACGTTGCCTGTTCCACCACCTTAAACTTCCTTCAGCCTTTTGCCTGTCTGCTGATGTTGATCTGAAAATCCCCAACCTTGTATCTAATTTCCTCGTGGCTCGTGGGACACCTGGAATTGTCAGAATAAAATACAGAATCGTGCCAACTTGTCATATGACAAAATTCACCTAAAAGCAATCTTTGTGTATTTCTCTCTACTCACTCCACAGTAGCTCCATCAGCAATGGCCTGACCTCAAACTTGACTGAAAATATTCAGACCATTAAGGCCGCTGATAAAGGGGAGGGCCTGATGATACAGTATGAAGTGATGATGTAGTCGTCACATGACTAGCTTGTTCCCAATCAGGGTGGGGACCCGCGATGCCGACCCCGGAGACTTTGTCAAAGCTTATCATTTGGGTGTGACTCCTCGGGCTGGCTCACAT
Source organism: Phataginus tricuspis (assembly GCA_029783875.1). Taxonomy (NCBI): domain Eukaryota; kingdom Metazoa; phylum Chordata; class Mammalia; order Pholidota; family Manidae; genus Phataginus; species Phataginus tricuspis. The sequence continues at coordinate 41,128,634 of JAQQAC010022866.1, read as the reverse complement.
GAGAGAAATGGGAGAAAAGTGTTAAAAGCCTGGTAGAAAAATGTTAGAATTCCGTTTTATTGCCCAATTGTTTAAGGAATGCAAAAATGAAGAGTTTGACCTACTCTTCTCAAACAAAAAAGCATCCTCTTCTCCTACCACTCAATACCTACCAAATCAACTGGGACAGCAGATAGGCAGACAGAACAAAGGGAAAGATCACACTGCTTCGTGTCTTCATAATGAAACCACCATGTCTCTATTATCTCTAGAGTTGCCAGCCTGGAATAACCCATCATTCCTAGTTATTGTCATTCAATCACTCATCAGTAATTATTATAAGTCCCGGGAAAGCTGATAGCCCCTGAATTGACGTCAAAACTTGGTCCTCCACTGCAGACTCACCAGTGATGTCACAGGCAGAATGCAGCATCTTGTCTGGGGGAGTCAGTGAGTGGAGCCTTTGATTCAGAATCATAAATCTTCAGACGACTACCTTTGCACACAGTAAATCAATGCTTCTCAAACTTCTGGGTGTTCAAGAATGACATTCCCCTGGTGACATGGGCATTCCTGGCCCCCGTTCCAGCCGACTGATCATGCCCGTGAATTATTAACCAACCCTCAGGTGACTCCAAGTCACGGAGAAGGTGTACTGAACCTCCTTTGGCTGGTGCGTCCTCCTCCCTCAGCAACGTGCTTGAGAATTATGTGAGGTCGTGCAGCCCAGAGAAAACTACGCTGAACACCACATATTGGTTCAGTGATTACAATACTGAAAGCTCCATTTTTCTAAAGAAAATGCTGTCACAGCTGTGAGGCCCTGAGTCGGAGGACTTGACTCCATTCCCCGTTTCCTTCATCCCTTGCACCCCTCGTGGACAATCATAGTGGGAGAGTTTATGTCACTGTTTCAATGCTTATGCCTCCTCGGAGTCATTCTTCGCTAAGTCCAGATGGCCAGAGCGCTTGGAGATCACCAGATAAAAGCTGACACAGAATGCTGGTCACATTTCAGAGTCTGTGAGGTCGGCACAGACTGATTTTCCCACAGAGCACGACCATACCTGAGGACTGAAGCTAAAGGAATGCCATCCCCCAGTGAGGCGGGAAGCTCGCGCATACAACTCACCTGGCGGGTCATTTTGAAGGCATGTGCGGAGGCCCCCCTTTCAAGGGTGCCATTCCCGACAGGATGAGCCTGTCTTGTCACCTTTTCCATTCTCATGCCCGCCCCCGGGTGGTTGAGGGGCTGGATAAACACGGTGCTGTTTTCCGGTTTGGTCCCACTGTTTGTCGGGAGAGTGGGGCAGTTTCATGCCATCTGCCCCTTTCATTGCTGTCTCACAATTGCCACAAAAATGATACATTTCAGACTATTGTTCTTGTCCTCATTACAATCTTAAGGTTGTCATGAAAGTACATTGATTTTGTGCCATTTTCCGTCTTCATGACAGTCTTTGCCCTGAGAATCGCTTCGTTTGGAACCATGTCTGTCCCTGCAGCCAGCTTCCTCACGAGAGAAGAGAGTCTCCAGCCGCCTCAGATGCCCATCTTCAGGGCAGCGGGTCCCACGCCGAGGCCCTGAGGACGCGAGCAGAGCACAGCCCTTCTGGCCAGGGGCTCCCTGTGGCGAGTTTTGTGACCCTGAGGTGATGGAGGAAAACAGATGCAGAGCAAAGTCCCAACTCCAGTGGCCGTTCTCGCAGGACCTCCACAGGACAGTGCCTGGGCAGGCTCAGCCAGGGGAGCCTTGACAGGACTGACCTCCTGAAGCCTGTGCCAGAACCGCCACTCCAGCAGCTGGGACCTCGTCAGAAGCAAGAAGACATCACGCAAACATTTTATAGACACTGGGCTTGGCCAAGCTCACGACTACCCCAGAATATGTTTGATTTCCCTTAGTGGAAAAATATTCAGATCGTAATGAACTCAGACTAGATGAGAGCAGACAGGGCATCTTCCTTAAAAAACCAGGCGGGAGACTCGGTGCAGAGCACAGCAGGTTATCAATAACGGCACAGGTACAAAGTCAGCAGAAGAGCCACTGGCAGGAGCTTTGAGGAGCTTCATACTCGCCATTGGGATGGAACAGGAAGGTCCGGTCGCCAACCGGCAAAGATGTGCAGAGAAGCAAGAGTGCGTTTAGGGTGGAGTCACCTGTCCTTGATCATTTCTGTGGCCATATTCAAATCAAGCAGACAATTTTTTCCTGCTTCCTACTTTATGTAAAATACATCAGTTGGCTGACTGAATTAATGAAAGAGACAGGAGGATGATTATCTAAAGGATATTTGGACCGGAAAGGTTGATGTATTAAACGATATGTGTTCGAGGACCTCTGGGCCGCATGGGAATGGACAGGCTTCATGGTGTCTGTGACTTGAACTGACTCATCTAGTCAGGCCCTGGTGCAAAGTTGTAGATTAGATTGGGAGTGACCCAAATGTCTGTTAACTGGTGAATGGATAAACAGTAAGTGGTATAGCCACACAAAGGAATACTATTCAGCCATGAAAAATAATGGTGTCTGACACGTGCTACAACAGAGATGAACCTCAGAAACATTATGTTAAGTGAAAGCAGCCAGCCATAAAAGACTGCATGTTATATGAGCCCATTTATATGAAATGTCCAGAATGGGCAAATCTATAAAGCCAGGAGTGCAGTAGCAGTTTTCAGGGACCTGTGGGGCTTGGGGAGGAAATGGGGAGTGGTCAGTGATGGGCTGAGTTTCTTTTTGAGGGTGACAGAAAAGTTCTAAAGTTAGATTATGGCAATGGTTGCACAATTGTGTAATTTATAAAACACATTGAGTGGTACACTTAAAACAGATAAACTTTAGAGTATATGTTATTCCTCAATAAAGCCATTTTTTAGGAAGTAGCTCAGGGATTTTGAAATGTTTTTCCCTGTAGACTGAAGACACAGCCAATGTGGAGAGGACTTTATGGGCAAGGGCTCAGGTTTATTTCTAAGCGAAGGAGAATAACAATCTCATCCCTGTCATGCGCAGACATCAGAAGGGAAGCCGGGCACTCAGGGAAATTAAGGAGGGCTTTATTGATTAATTAATGGGCCGGCGATGAACAGGCGGAGAGGTGAGAATGAAGCATGATTAACTTGAGAACCGTTACAAGAAAGAAAATAGCAAGACTGCTGCAGTGAGAGTGAATGATTTAGTGGCTGAAAGGGGAACATTTTTTCTATCCCCAGGTAAGTGACCCCATCCTATTTAAGTCGACCATGAAACTCTTAGGCTGGGCACCCAAGGATGGAGATGGGTGTCTGGCTCCTCCAGCCCTGCGGTTTGAGGTGCGAAAGGTCAGTCCAGAGAATAGAGAGGCTCTGCGGGACTGCCTCAGAGTGCCGCCTGCCCGCGGAGGAGCCGCAGAGCCACGTGGGAGCCCAGGCCCACCTCCTTTCAGGAACCCCAAGCAGGAGGAAGTCTCAGGGCCTAGGGCCTCTGCCTCCACGTCCCAGCCACAGTTGTGACCAGATGCCCTCGTTTCCCTGGCGGGTGGCAGAGCTCTGGGGTGAATATCCGGCCCCAGCTTAATCAGGGACAAAGGTTATCACACGTTTAACATGAAAGAATTTCTGAATTGTTCTTAAACAGCAGGTTGCTGTGAGGTGGGGGTGTGTTGTTAAGGGGCCAGGAAGGTGTTAGACAGGAGTCTCTGCAGGGTCAGACCACAGATGCCCCCTTTCAGATGAGCAGTTTGGCCAGAAGGCCCAACGCCTCCCCACCTCTGCCCAGCTTGGCCCAGTGGCTGGACCCCCCGGGGACGCCCTGTCCCAGCCTTCAGTCAGAGACCAGGCCCCGCACCCGTGTGCCAGTCCCAGAGCTGAACAACCTCAGAATGCCCACTGCTTTTCATGAAGCTCTCCAGGCGGTTGTGTACTTCAGGCATCCCAGTTAACAAATGGTGATGCACCTTCTGCCGTCACGTGGCATGGGAAGGCCTCCAAACCACAGCCTCTCACTTGCAGGTCGGCCAGTGTCCGGGGCACTGCGAGGAGCTGGAGAAGTCAGCACTTCGCTCCTTTGGCAAGTGACCCCCATCCGCCTCCGGGGGCAGCCTGCCCGCTCACAGGGGAGGCTCTGAGGGGAAATCCCAGCTAGAAATGCAGGTCCCTGACAGCCGACCACTGAACCCCTGTCAAGTAACCCCTAATGTTGAAGCGAGCGGTTAATTCCAGCAAATTGATTTATGTGCTTTTTGAGGCTTGCAAGTTGTTGTTCATCCGTGCTTCCCAGGAACCCAGCCCACCTGGTGCACTTAGAGCATTGACACAACCCAGCACATCTCTGGGGAAAATCTCCTTTGTCAGCACTTCCAGAATTTGCTAATTAAATCAACGATGACATACTCACTATCTTAAGAGAAAAAAAAGTACCCCACCCAACCACGCCTGTTCCTTCTCCCAACTTTGTTCTCTCTCTCATTCTTTCCGGTTCTGAGTTGTGTGCTCACCAAGAATCTCCAAGTTTAGTGGGCCATACAGGGCCTCATTTTGCCTGCCAACACCAGCAAACAGTCCATACTACCCCTCTGTCCAATGAGGAGAAAACACACATGTCTGCATATAAGCGCACACACGTAGGACCAGCAACATAACTGCCTTCAGAAAAAAGCATGTTGCTCCCAAGGAGCAAGTGTGGATTTCATTAAAATGACAGGGTTGGCCAGCTCTACATGCGTTGTCTGTGTTCTTCCAGCTGAAGCGAACTCCGAATGCAAGAACAGGCTGTCCCCAGGGCTCTATAATTATGGGTCCATAATATCTCTGCTTCTCCCTGAGCTCCAACTCATAAGGAATTACAGAAGGGCTTGAATGAGCCATTTCACAAAGCCAAGAAGTTTTAGGTCACGTTTTTCTTACACTGGAATTTTCTTCCTCAACTCAGAGAAAATTAAAAAGTAAAAGCAAGGGAAGGAGATTTTGGACACCATTGTGTTTGTTTTAGTGACGACCTAGAAGATTCTCCCCTCCTGCACATGCGTAAACAAGAGTGAAATCAGAAGCAGAATACTTAATTCTCAGAACAGTATTATTTATGCAGGCTGTTTTTCGACAAGAGCCTTAAAATGTTTAATTCTTTGCAAGAAGTAGAGGTATTTCTTTAATATTTTTAAGTGACTAAGAAGACGATAGTCAATTAATGTGAGACGCCCGGGGTCACGGCCCTGTGGTATTTTGAAAGGTCAGCGTGGTTTATGGGTGTGATGGTAGAAGCCCAAATGACCAGGGCTGAGAAGTATTTCTGCTAGGATATGTCTTCTCCCCGCCTTGTCTGCAAATAGACAAGATGTGCTCTTGTTAAATTTTCTCCTTTGGGCCAAGGTGTTAACCTAAAATGCAAATGCTACCTGAAAGAGGTGATATATCACAAATAAGTGCGGTCTTAAGATAATAGGCCCAGTATCAGCAGAGTCCAACTGGGGCATGAATGGAGAGAATAGTTCAGTTACTTAAAAGCCAAGCAGGAGACATTGAGGCAGCCCTGTCCCCAACCCACCCTCCCACTGGACGTACCTGTGCCCAGGAAGTGCAGCTCACAGACACCCAGCAGAGCAGGGGAAGCCGGCAAGGGGTCGGGGGCCGGCAGGCTCCATACCAGCCAACACCGGCCGCCGAGGGAAGATCCAGTCCCACAGACAGGAAGCACTCCATACAAGTGGAGACCCCTGTGAGGTGCTGGGAGGAATTCAAAGCAAACTCACTAAGGAATTGTGCTATAGAGGAAAGAATGGTAGGAAATTGCCTGTGGACAATTTATTCCACCTCTCAGACCCTTAACTTGCCCTTCCTGGGGGAGATGCATCAGCCAATCCCTCTCACAGCAGCGCGTACTGAAACCACTAAGCACATGTAGGTTTTCTTTTCTTTCCTCCTTCCCAAGGACCTAAACGTCTAGAAAAAGAAACTGGATGCTCTCAAAGTAGAAAAAATGCAACACATTTTAGTCTCTGCGGTTACTTGACCATTCTGCCCACTCCAGGGTGCTCCACGGCCTTGTCGTCTCTACATGAATTAAGAGCAAAGCTCTCACATGCAGATCTGCCTCTTGCTCACTACCCTCCCTCCAGGGCATCTCCTCTACACCAACCACAGGCACAACTACTTGAGGACCCCTCTTTGTGTCTCCTTACCTCTTAAACCAGGGCTCTGCACACAGGTCTGTAAGCCAAGTCCACTGTGCTGCCTGATTTTGTAAATAAAGTTTTATTGGAACACAGTCACAGTCCTTGGTTTAAAACACCACCAGTGGCTGCTGCAACAGCAGAGCTGAGGAGCTGGGACAGCGACAGCAGGGTCCAAGAAGCCCCAGAGATGTACTCCCCGGCTCTTACAGAACACGCTTGCTGACCTCGCTTCAGATGATGGCTGCAAATGCACCTCCTCCCTCCAGGATGGACAAATATTATTCATTAGTCTCCCCCCAGCTTGAAAGTAGAAAGTAGGGGAGGAGTGGAATCAAAAAACAAAACAAACATTGGGTGAATTGCATGGAGAATCTGGACAGGAGGGGCTGTGAAAACAGGAAATTTCCTCTCAACAGCCAGAGTGGTCGCCAAGAACCAGACAGGTCCCAGCACAAGCTGGTCATTCTAGTAATTTTATGGCAGAATGGCATTTATTTGCAAAGTATGTTCCTTTCCCTAAGCTTCATCTGTAAAAAGAGAGAAGAGAAAGATTATGTGTGGATTATGGACTATGTGTGTATTATCTTTCCTTTCTCAGCAGTCGGCCTTTAGATGCAAGCTGTGTCTGTATGAAGCGAAGCAGGTGGGTGGTAGGGGGGAGCCTCAGGGTGGGGACAGAGGTCCCCATGGCAGGTGCCAATCAGACCACTCTGATGAGCAGGTTGATGGGCTGGGGAGGCTCCTGGGATGAGCCCAGCCCTACCCAGCCTTTGCCCCACCACCATCTGGTTTCAATGAGAATAACATCATTGGAAGTACTTGCACCGAGTTCCAAACCGCATTCTTGTTGATAAGAAAGGTGACTGCATCTGTTGACTTTAGTCTTCGTTTCTGAACCTGAAGGAGAGTTTTCTTCAATGCATTGCTTGCTAATCAACTTTTTTTTCCCAGCCTGTCATTTTGTTTAATGTTGCAAAACACGGCAATTTTTAAAAGCAGGATCTGATTTTGCAGAGAGATGTCTAAACTTAAGTGAAATAATGGCTGTAACAAAATACCACCAAATATGACAGCTTTGTTCTGCCAATGTAATTTGCTGATTCTGGAAACCAAATGCAGAGCCGTCTGCACCATTCTCAGAAAAGAGCCGTGCGTGACAGACGTAGACCTGGGTAAACGCCGCACACACTACATTAAATAGCAGAGTTCTGCGCTTGCTTTTGCTTTTTATTCACTTGTCAGAGCTGGCTTTTTAATACTCTCCTGTTCCTTCCAGCCTGGAGCCCAGAAAGGCGGTCTTGCTTTAGAGCCAGAAGATGATACGATTTAATGATGCTACCAAATTCTTTTATTTGTAATATTCTTTGTGATGATATTTCAGGAAATTGAATGCATCCCAGAGCTAAGTTCCAGCTAAATGCTGAGTCAGCATCTGGAAGACAGCTGGGACATGGTCTGCACCGCCAGGCCTGAAGGGCGCAGGCACTCAGGGCAGATGCGCCGCAGCCGTCACTGGGGGGAGAGGCTCTGCAATAATAGGAAAAATAATACCTACTCCTCACTTTTTTGCCCTAGGAGGCCCTAGCACACAGCCCCTACAGAAAGAAAACTGAAGGGTAAATGCAGATTCAACACACATCAGGAGTCGGCAGACTATGGCCAAAGCAGCCCACGTTGTGGGAGCCTGGGGAGGCCCCATCTGTGGCTGCTTCCACACCACAGTGGCCACGGTGAGTAGCTGCAATAGGGGTGCCTTCAATACTTACTACCCAGGCCTCTGAAGAAAAGGTTCGCCAAGCCCTGATGTAAATGAACACTGATAAACATAAACGTGGACCTTTTCTAGTTATTTTGCAAGGAGGACGTGGTCTCCTCTTCACCAGACTGACATCCCTTCTCATGCGAGAAACCACAGCTTGTTATCCCCTTGAGGACAGAGTTACATTTCCTCCTCCCCATTCAGCTCCTAGAAGTGTCTCACTCAAGAGGGGAGGCAACTGGGGGTGTGGTGGATTGTTTCCAAAGGATCACCATTGTCCTTCTCCCTGTCCCCATGCCCCTGGGCAGTGTCACTGCAAAATCCCCTCACCAAGAAGTAAAGCCTTTCCCCACCCTTGGAACATGGCCTGTCAGGTGACTTGCTTTGACCCATAGACTGTGGCAGAGGTGGCCACATGCCAGCTCTCAGCCCCAATTCAAGGGGCCTTTCACACCCTTCCCCTCTTTCCTGGAGCTCTGCCCTCCTCCCATGTGTCCCGCTGGAGGGAGAGTGGCCACATAGAAGAGATACAGGCGGTGCTAGCCGAGACCATCCTAGACCCACCAGCAACCTGCCATCCCGGGGGTGGCAGATGCCTGAGCGAGCACAGCTGACCCAGCTGAGTCCAGTCTCAGTGCTGACCCACGGAATCATGAGCTAGATGACATGGCTGTTGCTTACAGTCACAAGTTTAGGGATGTTTGTTATGCAGCCCGGCTAACTGGTACATAGGGAGCACTGCTGAGGTACGCCCTTCAGTGTGCAGGCTTCCAACAGAATAGCACCCACTGGTGGGCAGGAGGACTCACTCCATTGGTTCAGATGCTTCCTGTGGAGAAAATGCAGGAAATGAGTTGTTTTAGACATAATGAGCTGGCGTGTAAATCATGTGTAAAACTGGGGAAGGAAACAAAGGAAACCCTAATACACAGCCAGTTTTCCACTTCACAATAAAACAAGGGCTCTCTGCCAGTCTTGTGGTGCAGTCACATTTTAGAAGGGTCCCACTGACACAGCACAGGTGAGGGGGAGCGGGAGTTGGGGGGCCTTAAGAGTGGGTACCACAGAGGGACTTTGCCTAGGCTTACGCACAGCAAAGGACGAAAAGTAGGAGTGGAGGAAACAAACAAATTGGAGGGGGCCATAAAGTCTATTTTGAAAATGCTGAGTGTAGGAGCCCGTGAAACATAGACAAGGCAAGTGATCTGGTTGCGAATGGAATGTGTAGATTCGTATTATTGTTCAGTAAACCTGTTTTGAGTGCCTGCTGTTTGCCAGGTACCCTGCTTGCATTTCCCTGACTGTGTTCCCATTTTCCCTCTTAGGAAAGCTCTACACCCCTCAGAATGAGTAAAATGAGGCCACACACAAGAAGCCCCACAGTCATGTCACAGAAAATCCTTCACAGAACTTAAAGCCATTACACGTCAGAGCAGCAGCTGAGAGGCATGATGTAGCTCCTCCCCCAGGCTCCCGCCTAGTGGTCCTAGGACCCTGCAGGGCAGGTGGCCATCTGTTACTCAGCTTCTCCTTGAAGCTGCACAAGGAGGGAGCTCAGTGGCCCATGAGGTAACCAATTGCAGGTTTCGTGTCTAGGTGAGCCCACTGTGTGCAAAGGCATTTATCCCATTAGCAGGGACCACATGCTGGACATTGCACCTGGCGCTAGTGTGTGGAGGTGAGTGAGACAGAATCTGCAGCCTCACACAGCACCCCCAGTCCTAGCCTGGCTAACAGAAAGAAGAGAAGGACATCCCGCCAACATTGGAAAAGTGGAAAGGATGCAGCGTTTGAGAGGGGAGGCCCTCCACGAGAGCCTGGGATACATGAGAGGTTCTACACGGTGTGTGGAAACCGAGCTTCAGAACATTTAAGCACCATTCAAATTTTAATACTTAAAATTGACTTTGGAAAATTAAGCACTGGCGTCCTAACTGCTGTCCCCTGGTGCACACATATCTTCTTGTAAACAACAATTATCAAGTGCCTGCAACACGCAGAGAAAGAACAAGAAAGCCATTGTGTTGAGCTCTTGCCAGGCACCGTTTGTGTCACTCCACCCTCCTGGGAACAACCTGAGAGGTAGGCATAACTAATACGACCGTCCACATTTCATAGCTGGGGAAACTGAGGCTCGGAAAGATTAAGGAACTCATTCAAGGTCAGGCAGGTAGTAAATGGCAGAGACCGAATTTGAACTCAGGTCGGTCAGACCCGACAGTACAGGCTCCCAAACATTATGCTAAAGCGTCCGTCACAGAGGTTAGAGCGAGCAAGAAGGGGGCGTAGCGAGCACCTTCAGAGAGGCCAGGCGGCGAAGGACACAGGCTGGCTTTCAGCTTTCGGAGGCGCTCAAGGAGTCTCCGAGGTTATGCCACTCGATTTCCCAAGGAGACGTCCACTGGGCACCTGTCACTTTGTAAACCTTAAGACTAGACTTGACCTCACGTGAAACTTTAGTTTGGGGCAAGGCTTTCAGTGATGTGTCTGCCCCAGCAGCTGTGCACAGAGGGAAACGTGTGGCGGTGATGACTCCACAGGTTATCTTGCCTGTGGCTACAAACCCCACCTGGCCTGGTGTTTCCCCCACTGTGTTCCAGCATCTCATGGGAGGGATTGTAAAGCGTGTGAGTCAAGTTGAGAGAAAGGTCAAATGGTAGGAAGTGACATCATTGTGTGGCCAAGTAAATTACTAAATGGGAAACTGGTGTTCGGCAGCCTCGGCCAGTGCTACGCCAAGGTGTGCATCAGGTCTTGGTGAGGAAAGCCACACACGCAGAGGGTGACCATTCCAGGTGCCACTGCAGTGAAACTGCTAGGTGCCCCCAGACTTGCTGGCAGGGCGGGCAAATGCTGGTTCTGAACCTCAGCCCTTCAGTAAGACCTTCCCCACGGAGTGCAGCTGGGGGAAGAGTGCAAGCGGGTAGCCGGGGCCGGGAAGGGAAGACCAAGGGCCCCGTATCTCAGGAGATGGAAGACGCTGAGCAAATCCCTTTCCTTGGTGGTTTATTTTGTATTAAGCCAAACTAACCTTTAATATGGTTCTACAAACGGACACAGTCCAAGTCATAGCAGCAGAGAGAGGAAGATGTTCTGATCCCTCATGGGCTGACAACTATATTTACACTGGAATTAAGACCAACGTTAGCATTACTTTTTGTCGTAAAGCTTTCCAGGGCAGAATGTCCATAGCTGTCTTTATGTGACTAGGGCCCTCCAAACACGGGCCAGGACTTCACTCCATCCTTTCCAGTTTTGTCTTGAAGGTAAGTCCCTGCTCACAAACAGGAAAGAGTCATTACCCAAAGGCAGCTCCATTCTGGCTGCCAACATCTCTAAAATCTCTTCCCAATTCATCTCAGAGGAGACGAAGGCCCAGCAGGGGCCACGCCTCCACTGAGAAGACCAGCGCCCACCCAACCAGTCAACTCCAAGGGGAGGGTGTGGGCCTCGGCTCTGGAAAGCCAGCTGTACCCCTGCCACGCGGTTGGAGCCTGCAGACAGGAGTGCAGCAGGGTGGGCGCCCTGCCGTCAGTCTGCAGGAGGCCCCCGCCAGCGCCTGGTAGACCCCCATGCACAGTATCCCTTCTGGAACCATGGGAGGCCTGAGATCCAATCACTAAGTATCCAGGGTGGCCACAGGGAAAGGGAAGCCATCCTGGTCTATGCACTTTGGGAGGGCAGGGCCTTGGCGTCAGAGGCAGGTTTTGATAAAGGAAAAACGAACCTCCCAATAATTGAAACTGCCTGGAAAGGGAATGGGCTGCCCTGTGAGACAGTGAGCTCTCTGTTACTGGAGGTATTCAAGCAAAGGTTAAATAAGTCCTGTCTGAAGGACGAGTGTACCGGGCGGAGAGGTTGAACTGTGCTGTGCGCTCCCCCACCCTAAGGCAGTGTGACCGACGCCTGAAAGCACCACCGAAGTTTTATTTCCGAGGGCTGCCACTGCGAAGTACCACAAACTGGGGTTTAAACAACAGAGACGTGTCCCCTGGCGCTCCAGGGACCAGACAGGTAAGACAGTGGTGTCGGTGGGATTGCTGGCAGTCTGCCAACAGTCACTGGCTCCTTGTCTTGTAGAAGAAACACCCTTTCTTCCCCAGATAGCCACCTCCCTGTGTGTGTCCGCCCCTGGCTGCCCCCTTCTCCTGAGGGTGTTGGGCATCTGGATTAGGGTGCATTCTAATGACCCCATTTTAACTTGATTACTTCTACAAAAACCCTCTCTCCAAATAAGGTCACAGTCTGAGGAACTGGGAGCTAGAACTTCAACCTCTGAATTTTGGTAAGACACAATTCAACCCGTAAGAAAAACCTCATAGATAAACCTTATTTAGTTGCAACCTATTGGTGGCCCCAGGAATCCACCATTGTTAAAACCTGGGGCAGCAGCTTTCACAAGATTCAACTTTCTCATAGGAAAACACTAGCCAGGAAATGAGAGAGGGCTTTGTTTTCAAGCGCATCAATGCAAGTTCCAAGAATTAAAGGTTTCCTGCAGTTCCTTGCACATGACAGCCCATAAACACGTCGCCATCATAATTGCTTCATAAAAACTTCACAGGAGCATCCTGCAAATCAACATTTGGCTCCAGAGCCCTGAGTTCATTTCTCTCCGCAATTTGCTGCTTATGTGTGCAGCGCACAGAACTCCATCCTACACTTCCCTATGGGTGTTTCCGTTTCTCGTCACAGGCGTGGGCATCTATTAAACATCTTCAGGTCCTCAGGAGAGAGCCCTTAGGCTGAGATACCTTGACCAGTTTCAGTTTAAGTTCAGCAAAACCAGTTTATCTAGGTTCTTGTTTAGATATTCGGTGTGTGGTTTACAGTGTGGCCCCCCAGAGATATGTCCGCCTCCTCACCCCAATACCTGCAAACGTGCCCTTATTTGGAAATCAGGTCTTTGCAGGTACCGTCAAGTTGAGATGAGGTCATGCTCCAATCAGGTGGATGCTAGTCCAAGCCTAGTGTGACCACGCTCCTCATAAGAAGAGGGGAGGGGACACAGAAGTGCACAGGACAACACCATGTGACGCCGGAGACCAAGGTCGGAACGGTGCATCCACAAGCCCAGGAACGCCAGCGTACAGCCCCAGAAGCTAAGGGAAGAAGCACAACAGCTCCGTCTCTAGACCTCCACAGACAGCATGGCCCTGCCAACACCCTGGTGTAGGGCTTGTGGCCTCCAGAACTATCAGAGAATAAACGTGTGTTGTTTTAAGCCACTGGGTTGGCAGCACGTTGTTACACCGCCCTCAGAAACTCAAACACTAGGAATGAGGACATACTATAACTTTGTTTTAATCATAATGGTGGTGATAAAATGGTAACTGAAAGCTTACTCTGGGTCCCAGATTTCCACTAATCCTTACAATAACCATTTTTATCCCCATTTTACAGAAGAGAAAACAAACAGACAAGAGGGTTAAATGACTTAAAGCTGAAGCCACCAGACGGGAGGGAACTGGAACCCAGATGAGATCCTCTGACCCAGTGGCCTATGCTGTGTTCCAAAACATCTACCTCAAAACAAGCTATGCAGATGGTTTGCAAATAACAGCTTTATCCCAAAGTTCCAGAGAGAGAGCCTAGGTCCTTTGCCAAAAATCTCAGTGCCCTCCATTTGGGAATGATTTGCAAAATTGTCATTTGGAATTTGTCTTTGATTTCACCCAGAAATATTGACACACATACTGTTATGACAAGGCAAAACAGCCTTCAGGCAGGGTTTTTCATGATTCCAGAAATTAAATTTAACTGCATTTGCTGTAATTCATCCAAAATTTAAAATACATGTGAAAAGCTTTGCTTTTTCCAAAGCTAATCATCTCAATATAAATGCAGTTTAGATGTTTGACTATGGCATAACTGCATCTATACCCATACCTGGGCCTTTATAGGAAGCGCTTCTAGAGAATATACTTCAATAATAAAAAATTTCCAGTCTAAAAATGCCATATTAATAAACATTTATCAATTCTTATCAAGCAGAAAAGGGAAACATATTGTCTTCTCTTATCTTACACTGGCTAGAATATATAAATTCATAATACAAACTGCTTCATTTTTCTTTCTTTTTCCTTTTCTTTCCTTCCATGCAAATATGCACTTTGGGGGGATTTTTTTGTCTATTAATCAAGGCTTCTCAGCCTTGGTACTACTGATATTTGGGGCCAGCTTGTTGTGGGGCCGTCCTGGGCATAATAGGATGGTCAGTAGCACTCCCGCCTCCACCCACTGATACCAACACACAGCCCATCCTCTGCCCCTAAAGCATCTCCAGACATCACAAATTGTTCCCAGCTGTTGGGGACAAAGGTGCCCCTGGTTGAAAAACCACTGAAGCAGATACAGGTGCATTTCCAAATCTTTCTGATGTTAAGTTGAAAGACCATCGATATTGAGCTTGGAGTCAATCCACGTTTGGATAACAACTCAGTACAGAAATTGGAAGAATGAGCCAATATAGTATATTGTCCAGTAGATTCATTATTTCCCCCTCCCAGGATTTGGTGACCTCAGGGCCATCTCCTTGGAGGCTGGACCCTTCTGCAGGGCAGCTCTGGACCACTCTGCCCTCTGAGCCTGTGCTCTTCCCTGAAGTTCACAGCACCTCCCTGTCTGCTGCCTCGGAGGCCCCAGGTTTGCCTGCACTGAATGGCAGAGGGATAGGTGTCCTCTACGAGCAGCTATTGACACAACCAGAATAATCAAGCCACTTGTGGCAAAATGACGTTGGTCTCAAACAACCCAATGACATCCCCACGGAAGTATTTTTAAGAACACTTTGTGGTCCCGCTTGGTGCTATCTGCACCGTGGCCTACGAAGGATGAACTAAGCAGATCCAGCCGCACAGAAGTACCAGCCACAAAACAACCCCAGGCGCCTGAGTGCCGTGACAGCCGAGCCCGTGCGTCGAGGACCTCGCACCACAGCTGACACACAGGCACGTGTGGGGTGGATGAGCGAGGCAGTCTGGGAGCACGTGAAGAGAGGCACACGGCCGAGGATGCCGGGCTGCTCTGCTGTGACGGACCCACTCCGATGGCGGCCCTGGTCAGTGACAGGGACAGAGCCACAGGCACCAAGGACACAGCACGGAGAAGGCGTGACGAGACAACGCAAGACCAAACCAGGCAAGCAGAGCCGAAAGGTGTTCAGCAGGGAGAGGACGCAGGCATTTGCGCAGCCATTTCCTAACCTTCCAGGACCTAACTGCTGTAAGAGGAGCTGAACTCCGTCTCCGTGTCCCGGGACGGGAGCAGGGCACGTGCTCAGCACGCTTGTCCACTCTCCACCCCCAACAGTCCAACCCTGCTGAATGACTGGTTTGGCTGTTCTGAAGACACACTGCTCTAGGCCCCTCTGGAATTGCATAGATGGCAAGGACTTTCTGTTTGGTGAGAGAGTTAGCCTCCCCACGTCCCCATAATTAAATGTTGAAGTTATCACATGCTGCTTATTGAACACACACGTTGCCGAATGAGGCTGGCTACTCACTGATTTTGTTAAGCTGTGAGTACTCAGATTCCACACAGAACATATTGCCTCTTGAAACACAGTAGAGAAAGCATTTCCATGAAACTGTACTCTTGTGAATTAGCTACTCAGAAGTTGCCTTTGGAAACTGCCTTTCAGATGATCCCCGGGTTTAGGAGCACACCTGCGTCTTCAGGACCCTTCACCTCATCTTCGTCTCAACCACTGGTCATCCTCCATCAGACCTGTGTACTCTCACGATTGATTTCCTATTTCAAATGTTGGGGGAATCTTTACAACTGCAGAGTTCTCTAAAAATAAGTTTAATGTAGTAGCAACCACTTGGATTCTTGATTTCTGTTGCAAATCCTGAAGAACTGATGAAGCCATGGCACCTTCCACTGTGAGCCCTGTCACTGCTCAGCTGTTCCGAGTCCTGAGTAAGGGAGGGGCCCAAAGTAGGAGTGGAGGCCCACTAGGGTGCAGCGGGGTCTAGGAAAATGGCAAGCAGATGCACACACCACTCTCAGAGGTCGCTGCCAAGGCGTTCTCGTCATTCAGGAAAGCTCGTGAGTACCTGCTGTGGGTTCTTGGGCTCTGCTGGCTGTTGGGTTCTGATCCAAACTTATTTATATGTCCTTGCTTCATTTTAAAGACACCCACATGATTTCCCATGGCCTTGGGGGTCTGCACGCACTAGGGTCCTGCTGCACAGTAATGTCTTGTTTGAATGATTCCTGCAACGATTACCGTTCCACTAGGCAAATGCCCTTTGAAAGGGCAAAGCAAATTCTCTCTTAGATCAACTGGGGGTGAAATAAAACATGCAAAATTCCAGTTATCAGTTAAAAAGAAGCTATGCCTGAAAATTTTCAATGCTGCCATTTGAATGTACTCCCCTGGGGAAAAGTTGAAGAAATAGAAAACATGGTTCATTATTATGTGTGTAGATTATGCAAACGTTGCCTTCTAAAAAACAATGACTAAGTTGCAGAAGATCAGGGCAAGAATTTGGACTGTGTTTAAGTGAGAAGGATTAGCTGGCAGGATGTTGATTTATAAAGCGCAGCAGCCAGTCCCTTACATTCTTCACCGTGATCCCGTCTCCTGCACAGTAATTCCCGGGGTTCCCTTTTGAAAGCCCTTGGTACTCGGTTAGCCCCAAGGTATAATGTTTGATAATATAACTACTGCTTCTGTCGCTGCGTTTTGTACAAACGCATTATATGTGGCCCAGGATGGTAAAGATTTATGTATGGGTATGGAAAATAAAAATCAGCATTGATTAAAAGCCCCAGATAGACCATCCAATACCGCCCACAGAACATCAGTTATTTTGCATTTTGACGTGGCGATTGATAACTCATAAATGCAAGCAGGAATGACAAATGCGGATGGAAACTGGCTTTGACAAAAACGATAACAGTATCAGTCTCCAGGGGCGATGGAGGTATAAGCAGGAGCTGTTTAAAATATTTAATCATTTTATGAAGGCTGCAAGATGCTGTTTGACCCTGAAGGAGTGTGAATGTCACATGGATCAGAAATTGCCAAGTCTTTGAAGTGAAATAAAAAAAATGGTGTTATTATAGATCCTTCCTGACATCCTATCATTTCTGTATAGGATTAAAAATATGTATACAAAGCACTAGATAAAGGACTCCAGCAAAGGATGTCTTGGTTGGAGGGAAAGAAAGCAAAAACATACCAGTTGTGAAATTTTACTTCGAAATCCCAAAGCATTTCTTTTATTTTCTTCTGAATGGCAAGAACAGAGCCGAGAGCTCCCAGTAAAAAGATGCCTTTGGATTTTAAATAAAAGGTAAATTACCCTTTACTGTGTTACCTTGGTCCAGCTACTCTGATTGTTATCTCCCTTCTCCCGTGCTCTCCACCTCACTTGGGTATTGTGTTTACAGCGCTTGTTTATATATGGGCAGCCATACAGGACATAGATGGTGGTAAATAAACATGGGGTGTATTTGTGCACCTGTGGGGGGGCGGTTTTATTTGGTACACAGTGAACTGATAATCTTGGTTCTTACGCACTATGTGCTCGGACACCTCCTGGTCTGCCGGCAGCCTCCACTGGAGACACCAGGTAGCCGAGCCACGCATGGATTCTCAGGAATGTTCCCCTGGGTGTGAGCATCACCGCGTGCTGCCCTGTGCCGTGGCAGCCAAGGAAGCTTTACTCTTGTCATGTTCTTAAGTCTGTGCATTTCTCTTCCTGTTTCTATCATCGTGAATTCACCCCCTTCCTAATGTTGCCCTGTGCATTTCATATGCATGTTAGGAGCTGTTTCTCTCCAGACATTTTTTCTTTTCTAGGACAGTGTGCAGGTGTTTTGTTCCTCTGGAGCATTTTGCCCACTTGCACTGAACCATTCCACACACTTCCTGTGGCTGGGACTCTGGCTTCTTCCTCATCTTCCTGAAACTTTTTCTCTCTGACAATAACCTGCTCTCTCTCTAGTCCCATCCTTACCTGAATCATGAGGTTGAGGTACCTTTGTGACCCAAATTGCACAGGGCATAGAGCTAAGGATGTGCCCCTGCCACCCAACTGCCCGGCCAGGCCTGGGGTCAGTGCCGCCCCTACTCAGCATTCGGTGGTCACCACAGCCTCTGTGGAGGCAGTTTTGCTGTTCCCACCACAGAGCCAGCAAGAGGCCCTGCAGGAGAATGAACTGCCCAGGCCACAGATTAGAAAGGGATGTGGCCCTGACCTGAGCCCAGGCAGTCCAGCTCCACGGTGCTGGTCCCCAAGTCTCTGCCTTGTCTGTGAACAGTGATGGGAGAGAGAATCCCCCTTCCAGCACCCACACAGTAACTACCCATACCCCCAGAACTATGCGGGCCCTGACCCTGGGCACCCGGGAGTGTCTCCTCATACAGCCACATGGGGCTTTGCAGATGTGCTCATGTGAAGGGTCTTGAAATGGGGAGTGTCGCTGGGTGGATTGTGCTCCCCCAAAGGATGCGCTCCAGTCTTCGCCCCGGTACCTGTGAATGTGGCCTTATTCGGGAATGGGCTCTGCAGACATAGGCAGCACAGGCCAAGATCATACTGGATCCTGTGGGCTCTCAGTGCGCTGACTGGGTCCCTGCCAGAGGAGGAGAAGAAACGCAGATGCAGGGCAGACAGCACTTGATGGCAGAGGCGGAGGGACGCAGCTGCCAGCCAAGGGCTGCCGGCGACTGTGGAGCCAGGGCAGGGGCCGGCACAGACTCCCTCTCCCGACCTTCAAAAAGACCTGTCAACGCCTTGATTCCCCACTTCTGGCCTCCAGAACTGTGAGAGAGTTCATGTCTGCTGTTCGAAGCCCTCTGTTTGTGATGGTCTGTACCATAGCCCCGGTTGACTTTACAGCCCCCTTGAACATTTTCCATGTGCAAGGCACTGAGCCAAGCATTTCAGGCACTTCATTGCATCTGGTCCTTCACCATCCCTATTTTTGAGGACAGTGGACCAGAGGCAGGTGAAGCAATGCATCTTGCACAAGGTGGCACTGCCAGAAAGGGATGGAGCTGGGGTTGGACACAGGCATCAGGACAAGCTCTGAGTTCTCAGCCTTACTCTTACACGAGGAAGCATCTCCACCGACACCTTAAAGTGTTCCTCAGCCCCTCCTCCGGGTCCCATCGGCCTCATCTGAGGCTACCAGAGGTTTCTAGCCCAGCTCCAGCATCACCATGCCACTCTCTAGCTCAGAAGCCACCTGAAATGGTTCAGACGCCTCAGCCTGGCTGGCATGGCACTCAGCGACCTGCCCATGCATCCTTCCCCTCACCTCCCCCAGGTCCACAGGCCCCCTTGCTCCAAGCAAGTATGCCACCTCCGACTCCCACCTGAAAGCCTTGGTGCAGGTGTCCCTCCTCGGCACTCTCCCTTCTTCCGCCGTCTGTGAAGGGAAACTCAGATTCTACAAAGCTTTTCCGATTGTTCGAGTCCATGCCACACTCCTTCCTCTGAGTTACCATTCCACTTGGCACACAGCTTAGCTCACAGTTCTTCGTTACTGACGTCACGTGCGTTAGCTGGGTCTGCCCAGCTGGACTTACAGCTTCTTAGGAATACCAAAGAAAACTAAAAAAGGGTCTCTATCCTCATGAAGCCTATAGTTCAGCTGGGGAGACAAAATTTCTTCACAACAGAACAATCAACATCCAAGTGTCAGATTGCGCGTGTGGGCAGCAAGTGCCACACTGAGGACGCCCACCAGGACTCGGGAGGACCTGGCTCCCCGCCCACCACCTGGCAGGCCCCTTTCTCATTGCCGACGGAGGCTGACACTGAGCGGAGATGACCTCTAACGTCTCTGCATCTCTAGCATCCTCCGGCCCGCAGCTGGCGTCAGGATGTGTTCCCAACCTGAGGGCACCTCTCTCCTCACCTAAGATTCTGCCAAAGACCATATGAAGCACAGTCCCACCCGAGCCCTGGGCCGCAGGCTATCAATCATCCTGAAACCTGGGTCATGTATCATTCAGAGCCAGGGAAGCCCTCCTTGCCACCAAGTCTTTGTTGGCACTGAAAACTTGAAAGCTGTCCCTGACTTCTGCTGCCCTGGCAGGATGCAGTCAAACAATGCCCTCCTATCCAAGGAACTGGAAAACTGAACCAAAAAGCCAGGGCCTGTTTTGGCCAGACTTTTAGTGTCTGGCATGGACATAAGAGGAAATCGTAGACTGCGAGAGAGGCCTGGGAAGCCATGGCTCCCTCCTAGTAACTGTCCCCCTGCAAACCCTGGATGTCGCGATTGGCTTCTGGCAGCTTCACACGCAGTAGCATGTCACCCTAACACCAGATGCAAGGTCATGAGAAATGGGGGCAGAGTGCGGCCCTCGGCCTGTGCCACCCTGACAACAGCGGGCCTTCTGCTAGAGGCAGGCTGGCGCCCACAGAGAGAAGAGGCAGCTCAGTTGAAGAAGAAACGTGTCTCTTCCAAGGAAAAGGCAGCCCACCAGTGGGGGGCTGTCCCCACAAAGAGCCAGGCACCCCCAAGGCCATGAGTGTCCGCGCAGCTGCACCACACGGAAGCAACAGCGAAGCAGACATGAAGATGGTCGCCTCTCTCTCTCCCAGGCAGGCTAGTGGGCAGTCCTGGCTGCACCACGGCTCCTCTCAGAGTCGCAGGGTGGCCTCCCCACCAGCCACCCTGTCCAGACAGGTGACCCTGGCTGGGGAGAACAAAGGTGCTGAGCAGACTCGTCCCAAGAGCCCCCTCCCTGTCCCTGCGATGACGTCTGACTCATGCCCCTGATGGCATGGTTGAATAGTTTCCTGACAATCAGAGTTTTTAGGTCTTGTTCGTATTCGTATCACTGTAATCTCTGTGGCATCAAAGGCGCTTGCACGGACGCCTCTTACTGTAGAGGGAGCCCCATGAAGCCACCAGCATGGGCGAGAAACCAGGTGCCACGCCATAGGGAGAACTTCTGTGCTGTCCAGTGTGGGGGGCCCTAGCCAAATGGGGCTCGTGGGGCTGAAGGACTGACTTTTAATTTGATATAATGCACGTGTGTTAAAATTTAAATTAAAAGCCACATCTGGCTAGGTGACTGCCATATTAGACAGAGCAGGCCGTTTCTCTCTCGTTTCTGATTGTTTTGGTCACTTGTTCAGCAAGCATTGATGGGTGCCTGCTGTACTCTGCTGTGTCAGACGTTAGAGACACGAGAACGGGTGAGGGCCAGCCCCTGAGGACCACGCAAGCATTATAAATGGGATGTGGGCAGCCATCTGCCGTCAAGGAGCATGGAGGACCTACAGGAGGGCAAGAGATCGCTTACTAGCCAGACACCAACCTTTTCGAGGCTAGCACCACACCAGGCACTTGGAGTACGCTGATCTCACTCGACGCCCACAGTAAGCAAGGAGATTGGCCTCTTCCCGATGAAGAAGTGGAAGGGTCAGGTTTCATCCAGGAGGGCAGGAGGATGGTGGGGGAAGAGCACTCCTAGAAGAGGGAACAGCATGTGCAAAACAGGGCTCCTGTAAGCAGGGAGGGGCCGAGGAGCCCGGCACCACGGGCACAGTGCCGGGCTGAGGAATGAAGCTCCACCCTAAGGCGGTTAGGAGAAATGAATGCCTGTGTCGGGAAGCCCACGCTGGTGACACGAGGAAGGACACAGAGCGTACAGTCACTGGAAAGCAGAAGGGCAGTGGGCAGTGGGCCTGAACTGAGAGGGCGGAGATGGGAGCACTCAGACTCGGGAAGGATGAGATCCACAGGCCTCTGTGCAGGGCTAAGTCTGGGGGCAGAGCGAGATCTGCAGGTTTCCAGCCTGAGGGAGGCAGCACGGTGTCTGCAGTAAAATGCTCTGCTCCCAGGAGCTCAGTCAGTGCCGGTCCCTACGAGATGTCTCATTCCTCCTTCGCTGATCCCAAACCCTGCCTCCATCTAAAGGTTACCTGAGAATGAGGGGTTCCTTCCACCTATTTCCAGAATAGGCCAATACAGGATCTCTTCTCAGGCCAAAGCTGTGAGCTCCAAATTATTTACCTACCAGGAAAAAAAAAAGTATCTTTAAAGTTTGGGCACACAGACTCAATATAGGTAGAATTAGTATTTATAAATTATCAACCTACACTGGTATACTAATATTATTTCTATTATAACCAATATGAAATAGGTATTAAGACTACAGGAATTATATTTTAAATTATTTATTCATTGACTCATTTTAAATTAGTTGATTAATGTTTTTATATGAAGCAATGTGATTAAATATGCTTCATTACCTTTGAAAATCTTGTTTCAAGCCACTGTTTATATATAAAGTGTGGCTCTTTGTCATGTAGAGTCCCCAAGACCTGCTCAGACAGTCCGTGAGGCCAGAACGGTCTTCACCCTAGTTCTGGGTGTAATTTGTCGTTTTCACTGTGTCGACATTTGTTTTGATGGTGGAAAATCAGTGCAGGGCAGTTTCCGGTGCCTACACATACCACACTAGTGATTATGATTTTCACTGCCACAAACCCACATTACCAAAAAAGCCAGGTTCACTTCGTTGACTAAGTGGTAAGAATTACTATTTTATAAAGTCTTGGTCTTCAAATGCTTATCTTTTTGATATTCTGAGTATGAAATAGACGGGACTTTCACATCCAGTGCTTGAGCTGCCCACCCAGAGACGATCATTCTCTAGGAAAAGCATTAGTTTAACCATTAGAGCTGGAGACAGAACATGCCACCTTGCCTCCTGAACACCGTTTTTCCTCAAAAAATGACTGATGGACAAGCTGGTTACTCACACTTGGGTACTTGGCAGGTATTTTCTCAAAACAAACCAATGAGCCAGTAGCTATCGGGAAGACAACTGACAGTATCTGTTGCCAAGAATAAAATTCAGTCTTTTAAGTGAAAATTAGAATTTTGAAAAACATTGTCTATCACCGGGAGCTTGACAACATCCTAAAACTTAAAGACTTGACTGAGGAGATTGGGTGATAATAAGGAATGTGATATTTTGATAATAAAATATGTCAATCTTAGGAAGATCTGCACAGCTCAGGGGACCAACATTTTCAAACCAATGCAAAATGTTATAACTTGAAGTGCAAGAGTGACTAATGGGTTTTAATATTAGTGCAAAAGTTCACTGATATGATTTCAGATTCTTTATTACTATTAACTTTCAAGAAACACCACTTGTTAAGTTTTGGTGTAGTATCAGAGAAAAGTATCTACAGTTACATTAAAATATTTTCCCTTTCCAACTACACAGCTGAATGAGGCCAGATTTTCTTCATATATTTCCACAAAGCAATATATCACAATAGATTAAATACAGAGGCAGATATGAAAATCCAGATATGTATTAAGCCATACACTGAAGAAGTTTGCAAAATGTAAATAATGCCATATTTCTCACAATATATTTTGCATTGGAAAATATAGCTATTTTGTAAAAGACATTATTCATGTTAGTATAAAATAAGCAGCAATTTGTTTATTGATGTTGTGTATTTAAATGAATTAATAAAGAAATATTTTTTATTTTCTCAGTTTTGATTCCCATTATGGTAAATACCAACTGACATAAACAACTTCTGGGGTTGCCAATACATTTTAAGAGTGTAAAGGGGTTCTTGGGACTCACAGGTTTGAGCACTGCTGATTTAGGCCACCGTACAGAATTTGAAGAACAGCTCAAAATTCAGGTTCATTTTCATATATAGAGTATATTTAGTTATATTTGTCTTCATTGTTGAAAATTAAACCTCACGCAGGTACAATATATAACATTAACACAGGATGACCTACATCCTTAAGGACAGTGGCTGTGAATACACGTTTCCAATTGTACTCTCGATCCTTTCAGAAACTTTTGACCAGCTTTTGTCCCATTAGATCATTGCTGTGACATGAGCAGCAGGTCCTATGCAGAGCAAAAATGTCACGGTTGACAATTTCTTGTCATCGGCTTGTTCTTGCATCATCAACGTCACCTTCTGCAGTTTCTTTGTGAGCATCTTATTCAGCCAAGGGTCCATTTTGCAAGGGTAGGTTTGGCTGAGACTAGAAAACGTGATCCAGAAAGCCACTTAACAAGGCGCACAGAAACTTCAACCCTCCCGGCGCCACCGCCAATGCTGCCCTCTGCCCCTGGATTCTCCTTCTGCCCTCCATCTGCATCAGGGACTTTGGGACACACACGGCTGATCAGAGGACAAACTCAAAGTGCGAGTCACCACTGTCAGCCTGGGTGGTGACGGTCATAAAGCTGTCTTTCTTCTTTAAAAAAAAAGAAATATATTTATTCATATGCACACACACATATATGTATATATACATATATATGTGCACACATACAAAATATTTTTGCACCCCAGTAAATCACTCAGCATTTTAACCATACTACCTGGCGCTCCCACTCAGAAGCTCGCTGGAAAGAGGAACACCTGACGAGACCACGGGTGCCCACGGTGAGTAATCGAACGGAGGTCCCTTCCTCGACTATGAGACACCCAGGTCCTCCAGAATGTTCCGCCGGAATTGCAGGATCAGACAACCAATGAGATGCTTTCTCTAGGGGCTCCTCAGTATTCTTTGGTGGCCTATTTTGTGATGAATGTCTGCACCTGTGAATTTTTCTTAATATTAATAGTTATTCAAATATCTTATGGTTCACTTTACTCCTGTTCCCTCTAACCTGGTTGCTCAGGAAGGATGAGAAAGCTGGCCCCAGCCTGCACATGGAAAGATAAACAGCTAGTGACCGGGAGGCATTTAGAAAGGGTCAAACAGGTCATCCTGTGTCTGCATCCCTCGTGGGGCACACGGAGGGTGAAAGGTGCCGGTCACCGCAGAGCCGTCGGCAAGCATGCCTGCCCTCCGAGTGCTGGGGCCCACTGAGCACCTGGCTGCCCGGCAAGAGCCACGGCTTCTGAAAGCCATCAGGAGGGCGTGTCCTCCCCTTCCAGGGCTCCCCGCAGCTGCCCTGAACTCCACGCTGCCCGAAAGGACGACGCATTACTGCAGCTTCATCCATTTTCCCAAGAGGCATTTCAGAGACCTGGGTGTGCTGCCCGGGCATATGGCATGATGCCTTCGCACCATTTCTGACTTGGGGGACTCACAAAATAAAGGACACTGGGAAGTATGGCACCAAATGCTCTGGAAGATGAGAATTCACAGAGCCAGCAAACGGAGTCTTAAGTGATTCAAGTTTCGAATGTCCCTCTTTCTTGCCAGGAGGAGGGTGTGCAAGGGGGAGAATGCGAAGGATGGATTATCTCGTTTCATTTAGCCCGACTCTTTGTCTAGCAAACCATGCAATTAACAACAATACAAATGGAATCTCCCTCAATCAAAACAAAGCATGAGTCCACTCTGGAGGATTTACTGGCAAGGCTTTCTTGCCAGAGCTTTCTAGATCTTTCCGAAGACAAAGTGGTGAGTCAATTTGCAGTTAGATGGCAAGGTGCGGACTTCCGTCTCTCCCCCCTCCTCCTCCCCGCCCCCCATGGCTTTCCCTCCTCTGCCTAGGCGTTCATTTCAATATCCTTATAACTAAATCTGAGACAATGTGTAATTATACAGAAGAAAAATCTGTCAAAGGATAGCTGAAGTTGCTTAAATTGTGCTGATGTACAGAGAGGAGGGATTCTTTTTTCCCCAACTAAAAAAAATACCTTTTTGTGTGTGTTTTGGCAAACAACCTCCTACAAAGTCAACTCCTTTTCTGAAAGTCGTCGCTAGTTTTATAATTTCTGAGTCATTAGATAACAGATAGAACTCCACACTTAGTGGTTTCAAATGTTTATGGTCCGCAATTCATTCTTAATGAGCTCTCTCCATGTCTTTCTTCTTCTTCACGCCCTCCTGCTGGGAAGTGTCTCACTCTGCCTCGCCTTTTGTTAATGATTCCACAATCATTTCAGAGCCGTTTCTCCTCCTTATGTAATTCTGACACCACCCAAGAGCCCAGCTCACTGCCTCGCAGTTGGAAATGTAACCTTTAATGTATTAATTCTCTTGCTCAAAACAATTTAACCTCTGTCTTGGTTTTGTGATTGCTAAGTGTTCCAATTAAATGCCTCTTTCATTTTTTGTCCTGGAGGGCTGTGTCTTACCCGAATTATGTTTAGCACACCCTGCCTCACCAGCCACAAGCACGGCTGCTGGGCTCCCTTAACAAGCTCACCATCAATCTATTATCCATCTCATGAGTGCCTGTCATTTTCAAAACACTTTCTTCCCCAAAAAGATTAATTAAAGTAGTTTTAAGTGCCAGGCAGCATAGTCTGTGGAGGAAAAGCAAATCACCTTACCCATAGGGCAGAAGCACCCAGGAGGAGAAAACATCCTCTTCCCACCTTCCACTTCTGAATGACTGGATGGGTTCACGCTGGTGGGCACACGGCTGCCAC
>JAQQAC010022866.1:41066763-41101879 GCA_029783875.1 Phataginus tricuspis | reverse complement strand
CTGGGCGCATGCCGGCCTGGCGGAGACCTCCTTCCCTGGAGGACCTGCACTTCACACGCTCCTGTGGCTCAGTGCCAAAGTTTTAATGCTTTAAACAATCTCCTTTCCTTTTTTTCAGAGCTGGAGGCTGGGGGCTTTATGCCCTCTGGCCCAACTGGAAAGCCCCAGGACCAGCTGGAAGGCATACTGATACAGGTGATTTGCAGTCAAATGTTCTACGGTCTAATTGTAACAGTTGCTCCAAGATGGCCCGCATGTAGCGACAAATACCTCTGGGTGGGCCATGCAGCTGGACCAC
This sequence comes from Phataginus tricuspis, assembly GCA_029783875.1. Classification (NCBI taxonomy): domain Eukaryota; kingdom Metazoa; phylum Chordata; class Mammalia; order Pholidota; family Manidae; genus Phataginus; species Phataginus tricuspis. The sequence continues at coordinate 41,101,581 of JAQQAC010022866.1, read as the reverse complement.
GCCTCTCTAAAGTGTGCATTCAGACAGTGATTTGCAACCCCCTTCATTATCTCCTCACCATGTCTCTGGTCAGTCGGGTGGAAACCAGCCACAGAACCTGAGCTGGGGGTTGGGGGTCGGGTAGGGGGTGGGCTGGGGTGGGAGGGATACAGGCAGATAGGTTTGTCTCTCTTTTGGGGAAATGAATGGATGGTCTTGGTAAAAACTGAAATGCCATGTGTAAGTCACCCCAAACCACAGCTCAATGATCCATCATTTCTTAAAATTTAGACAAATTGTGTCCAGCCTGTCCAAATCATCCCAGTCTCAATATTGTCCATCCTCTCACTGGGAACCACACAATGAGTCTCCTCCTTTACTAAAGGGAAAAGCAAGGGATGCCCTGCCCCAGCCAGAGCAGAAAGAAATTTGCCACCTCCCCTGAAATCCTGAAAAGGGCCAGTCAGGAGTCCCCACAAAGGTCTATTAGCTTATCAAGGACTCCTTTGGCGTCTCAGGATTTACTCTGGCATTCAGAAAGGGAAAGCAAAGATCTTCAAGGAGGAATCCACTGCCTGGTGGAAGATTAGAGCACCAAAATAATAATGCCCCCACTTTTTTTTTGAGCACTGTCATGATGCATAAGAGTATCCTGCTTGAATAGTCAGCATTGGAACATTTTTTAATGGTTTCAGTTTTCACAAGTCCAGACGTTTTTAGCCAGTTTCAGTGGGTTATGAATTATTCATGCAAAAAAAAATATTTTCAGTGATCTAAATCTAACTACTAATTTATAGGAGACACGGGGATAGAAGAACATGTTAAATGACACAGAGGGATGCAATCAGCAAAATCCAGGATGTGGGGCATCCCACAGGGCAGAAGGTCCATTTCTCCAGCAAATAAATGCCCAAGAACAGAGAGAGGAAAACCTGGAGGTTAAGGCTCTTAAGAGGCGCATGAAGCAAATAAAATATAGGGACCTTGTTTAAACTCAGGTTTGAAAACTACAACGAGATACACATAAAACAATCAGAGAGAACACAGGCTGGGTATGTGATGAATTTAAGAAATGCTGTTAACTTTGAGGTGGGATAATGACATTCTGCTTATTTTTGCTGTTATTTTTAAGAGTCCTTGTAGGAAAATGCTGAACTATTTATGCATGAAAGCTATGATATCAGATTTGCTTTTAAAGAACCCACTGCGAGGACAGAGGTTGGTCAGGTGTTGGCTGTTAGGGCTGGGTTCACCGGGTTCACTATATCCTCCTCTCTGCTCTTATACTTGTTTGAATTTTCTGTAAAGGCATTTTAAAACTATCTGTGAGTGGGTCTTCCTAAGTCTGAGCCTTGGTGTGCCATCTCTGTCCTGCTGCCAGGACCCAAAGCCCCTCACGCGCTCAGATCGCCATGGCTGAGGACTTACTAGCCCAATTACTACGATCTTTTCCTTTTCAAACAGAGTCTGGAGCATTGTCAAAGCCTCTCAGTGCAAATGACTCAACACAGACTGTTGCTTGCATCTCATCATTTCCTAAGAGGGGCTGGAAATAGACCCCACAACTCCTGCCTGGAATCTCACGAGCTGGCATATTTGTTCGAGGTCGTGATGAGGTCTGGTCCTCTGTAAGGAAATCACTTCAGAATGTTGACCTCCTTACCCATCGTGTCTAACATATTACAGTACTTTTTCTGTGTGTTCAATTAAAAAAAAATCCTTTGTGTTCCTCATTCCAAACACACATGTGCTTATTGAAGAAAAATCAATAAAAACACAAGCAAGGTGAAGGAGGAGGAAAGAAAACTAACCATAATCTCACCTTCTATTTTTTTTTTTAAGAATGAAAACAATTATATACAAGTCCTCCACTAACTAACTCTCAGGAGATTAAAAAGAATCCCTCCACGCTTTCCAGAGCTGGTTAAAAAGAGTTTGAAGCACCTCTCCTACTTGTAAAGAAATGTAAAAGGGAACTAGGCCATTTTTTTTTAGAGTTCCCTTATTTTAAAAGCAAATGAAAATATTTCAAGGATTGCGTAAGAATTTTGAAAGCTGGTATGCAGCAGATGCCACTTCTCAGGACTTGCATGGCATGCCAGCTGGGAAGGGGGGTGCAGCACCATTCCCGAAGCCAGGTGGGGAGACGGGAATGCAGAGCAAACCCTTGTCACTTGGTGTTTTGGAATAGTGTTCCGGAAAAGCTGCCTCACCTATCTCAGTCTCTGTTGGGCACCCTTCTGCTGGACGTTGTTATAACTGGTCACTGTAGCAACTGCAGTGTGACAGACACAGCCTAAATGAAGACTGAATTATTAATCTTGTAACATCATTACTTGGCTAAGAGCTGCCCTCTGAAAATCATAAGCAATCTTTTAGTGAGCCCCTCTCACTGCATTCCTCATCGACACATGTTGTGGCAACTAAAACAAGCGTGATTTTCCCCAGTGGGGTAGAATGATGGGACTTAGCTTTAATTTTCCCTCCTTAGGTTACGTTGCCCTTTGCTAATGTCAACTTAGCAGGGCACAGAGGATACCTTTTCGGTAAGCGGTGCATTGTCTCCTGTCCTTCATTTCCAGCCCCCTTCAGTGTGTCGTCACATGAGGGAGAGACAGAAACCCTTGATCTGGAGCCAGATTAAAGAAGAAATCTTTTCTTTCCCAGGACCACCTCCAGGTGATAATCGCTGGTCTTGGGGGAGCAGAGCCTACATCAGTGCTGCACTTGAATCATCAGGTCAGCCGGTTTTCCGTTTGGCAATTCTTTACTTTCCTATGTTTCACCTTTTCTCAAACAGGTCCACAACTGGAGACATTGACAGTAATTTTTTAAATCTTTTTGATAGTAATTGTTAAATGTCAGACAGTGGGAAATAGCGCTGTCACACTGGAGGCTGGGAGGGGAAAATAAAGCACAACATGGAATCCTGACATACGTGAGCAAAACGGCTTCTTCAGTTGAACCTAAGTACACACGGCACTGTCCACTTTTAATTGTCAGCACATACTTTCCATTTTGGCCTCCTGGCCCCAAATTCACCTGGGGGAGGCTCTGCCTATGCCCTGTGAAGGTTGCAGCCTATAGGTTTGGGTCCCAGCCCAGGAGCGCCCTCCAGGCAGGGCGGTAAGCCTGTGAATCGGGCTGCTCCACGGGCCCTGGGATGGTGCACTTCCAGAACCAGCCCCTAAACGCAGCAGAAAGTCCCAAGGTAGGAATCAGACAAACTGGGCACAGGACCGACCTCTGGTTCCCCTGCTGAGAGCCCAGGTCCTCACAGCCGGCGCCTCCCTCTTCCCAACTGCAGTTTAAAACAAATGCAGCTCTCAACTAGGTGCCGCACACAGGAGTAGGAAATAGCATGTGGACACGGGGCACCAGTGTTCATGCCGACGACTCCTGTGCAGGACGTGCAGTGGGCAGGCAGGGGCCCAGAGAGGACGTGGAGGAGGAGGCTGGCATGGCCCCAAGGCGGCTGGTGACCAGGCCCAACCTCAGCAAGCCCCCCTGACTTCAGGGCCCCATCATATGCGTCCCTACACCCATTTCCTGCTTCTGATTCTGCTCCCTTCACTCAAAAGGCAAACACAGGACAGAATCAGAGACAGCAGGTCACACCACAAATTCCGCCTTGCCAGCTGCCTGAATATATCTCCTGCCTCACTGAGGCCTGCTTGCAAGTCTCCCCCAAAGGGCAGCTTGTTCACTGATCTGTTTGGTCCCATCACTGGCAGGATTGATTCAACTCTTATTCATTTGGTGACGTGGAAGAAAACTGTATGGGACATTGTTTTCTTCTCTATCCTAGATGATGAGAATGCAGCCAGTGTTGCACAGGGGAAAATCTTTGCCTTAGAATTTATACACACATCACCTTTCTCCTCAAGTGAAACCTGAAAGGGCACATCTGAGAAAGATCTGCCTAAAAAAGAGAAAAGGAAACTATTCATGTTGCTGTTTTTATTATTTAGAAAGCTCATCATGCAAGACCTGTCTAAAATTGTTTTTATGTTTGTACATAATTTTTATTTATATAGCTATTATAATATTTATTTGTATTTTATTTTTGTGTAATGCTCACTAATAGCAATGTCATACTGTATCAATGATGCAATCGATATTCAACATTGCACCTTTTGAATGATTGTTTTGGCCCCTAGAAACTCACATGGGTTTCTTGCCTGTGCAGAAGGTGTCACCAGAAAGGTCATGAGACCCCGTCATTGAAACTGAGCCCCCCGGACAACTGCTGTGACCCTTTCAGCAAAGTGGTTGCTCTCAACCAGCTCTGGGAGGCAGTCTCGGGATGTGATGCCCCAGCCCAGTCTCATTAAAGGCAGAGGGACACCAGAGGTTATGTCCCCATTCAGCAGTGCTTTGAGGTAGATGTCTGTCCTTGGAATCTTGAATGAACCAAAACAAATTTGGGGTCAACTCAGGGGCGTCCTGAGGACAGTGGCCCTGCGGCTCCTGCAGCCAGACACACCAGGCCTGTCTTCCCTGGCCTGGGCGTTGCTGCTGCGCTCAGCGGTTTGTGTGAGCGCGAGAGCTGGGAAAAAGTTGAGGCGCAAATTACAGAGGATAATTAGAAATTCTTGCCTCATGTAGCCGCAGTTTTAGCATCTAATAATTATTGTTTAAATGCAAATACTAGTGTCCCTGGGACTCCTTATGCATTTGAATCAATCTCTTAAAAACAATTGCCGGCTCCAGATGAAAAACAATTTCTCAACAGCTGGAGAACATTTGCAGAAGGCAACATTTAAAGAACAGAGCGATCGAGAAAGACAGAGACAGACACAAAAGCACTCCTCAGCCTCTGTCGTCTGAAGACGTCTAAATGGTTCAAATGGGGCGTTATTAATGACCACACCTTCAGCTATGCTCGCTGCCGGGCCCCAGGGAGACAGTGAGGTAGGTCAGAACAGCATTTTGGCTTGTCAGCACAGTGAATCAAAAATTAGCCTACCTTTTACTTTATTTTTTAAAAAGAGGTTTTATTTTTAATATTAGCATCTTCTTACTGAGTGTCGAAGATGCGGAAAAAAGGTGGTTAAAACAACAAGAGGGGTATGAGGAATACAGCTCTGTCTTGAGTATAATACTCAGCCTGGGCAGGTGAGGGGAACCTCTCTTCACTGCATCGCAACAGCAGTATCAGGGGAGTCGGGGAGGCAGGGGCAGAGGCCGGGGAAGGAGGAGGGGACAGAGCCAGCCCGTTGCTTCAATAATTCTCTTTAACTATTTATGTCTGAACCCAAAACCCACAAATGAGTTCTAACCATGTCCTGACTTTTTAAATTAAATATCTATGCCTCAAGTCTTAATCTTTCTTATTTGCCTGAATCATTTAGATTCAATTTCATTCATAAACTCAGATTGGTAATAATAGTAATAACAATATTGCTGGTCCAAATAGCTAGCACTTCACAGCCCATCCTGCACCTTGTACAATGCCTCAACTCAGCCCTCATAAATCTTAAGGGATCAATGCTAGCATTGCCCATTCTGCACGAGGAAACTGAGGCACACAGCGGTGCCGTAACTTGCTCAGGCTGCCACTTAGTAAGTGGTGGAACTGGCTTTTCGATCTAGACTGCTGATTCCAAGCAACGGCGCTCTGTAGTCAGGGCACTTTCTGCTGATCGACTACACTTGCGAGCACCTCGTTCCTGGGTTGAAAGGACCAAATTGAATGTGCACACCCCAACAAGACAACCCACTGGGAATTCACAGGGCAAGTTGGCAAACTGTCATATAGGCCAGTATATTTGTGACTGACTGTGTGGATTTACAGACTTTTTGCTTGGCTTTCACCAAATTTACCCTCACAAAATGGGCTTCAGAAAGATTTGCGAAAAGAATATGGGACTTGAAGGGAGTGCTAATAAAGCAAAGACCTGGAGCAAGAAAACAGGAGAGAGCCTTCTCAGCCAAATCACAAAACTAGTGAAAACTTCACAATGCCTATTGTTAATGCTAATGCGGGGCCTGCCTTCCTTTCCTACTGTACACTGAAATACTAATGACAGTAGGAAGCCATTATGATTAACAGACATCTTACAGCTTCCAGCTAAGAATCAAGAAGGCGAATGCAAACCTCTACAGATTGGAAGCAGAAATATTTCTGCAAAATAATAAAGAAAATAAAAATAAATAACTTAAAACAGTTTATTTCCCCCACCTGTGATCGCTTTAACTTGTATCGTATGTATGCTTTATCACGTATTTGAAGTATTAATACGTATATTATTTTATAAAGCAATAAACATGTACATAACAATGTGCTCAGAAAACTTTTACTGATAGGATTATGCAATCCAAAAGCTTGGTCTGAGGCTCAGAGCTTCGTCCCTGCCACGGGGCTGCTCTCAGGTAACCATGGTAACCCTAATCTGTGGCCAAGTGTCTGGCAGAAGTTTAGCAGCCCAACCTGGAGACAGAGAAGGTGGACAGCGCAGCAGCGCCTCGCCCACCCGGTGCACCAGGCCCCCTCTCCCCGGTGCAGGATGCACGCGCGTTGTGGTGCCGCGGGCCCCTGGAGGTGTGCACGGTCATCACACATCAACGGAGACTTGTGGCTAAGGAAATACGAGTGATTACCTCCGTGTGTTAATCCCATCAACAATAGAACCGAAAGCTAAACAAGTGACTAATAAATTGTCCAAGGTCACAGAATTTTCAACATGCAACGTTCAAAACCACGTTTGCAAAGCGAGTTGTCATACTTCCAAAACTATCAAGGATAAAAATTATGTGCCTTTTATAGGAGGAAATAAAATCCTGGAAATGTAACCGAACAGCACAGGAGAACATAATCATGTTCAGATACTGAAAGCCATACATTTCGGTAATATTCTATGCAGAGAAAATCCTGGGAGGGGCTCCAAGAAGAAATCCCCAGCTGGTACACACACACTACATGATATTCGCCTGGTGGATTTTCCTTCCTAAAATTCAGGATTTTGCGTGGTTGACGTTTGCATGGTTGATTCAAAGCAAGATGCGTAGGTAGCAGGATTTCCAAGTTATTGAGGCACAAGACTTGAAGCTTGTGTCTTTCAAAAATGTGGTCAGGTAGGTGTTCCATACTGAAGATTTAAAGCAGTCTCACTGGCTTTGCATTTTGTATTTTATAAATCATTAACAGGAACAGAGTAAAAACCAAAACAGAAATACCCATTTTGTAAGCGTCAAGACAGTTAACCTTTAAACAGATGGGTAATCCCAGACAGCTCTGTAAAATTAATAGAGCTTAAACCTGAGGTCTCAGAGCTGCAGAATACATCTTTGGAGACCATGTTTTTGAGATGATCATAAATCAACTTTTTTTCTCATCAGTCCCTTAATGCCTATCCAGCCTCCTAGAACTGCCAGGTCATGAATATGTATATCGCGGTGCACTAACGGACCCCATGGTTTGATGTCAAAGTTTCTGCACGTGGGTTTGCTCTGCTCTCCTGTCTCTCAGTTCTCATTCCCGGATGGAAAGCAGTCGTCCCGGAGGGATCGCAGCTGGAAGGGGCGGGGAGAGCAGGAGACAGGGTTCCATAACCTTTGGACCTTCAAGCATGGCTCCCTTTGAGAAAGCATTTCCGATTCTATCTGTAAACCTTGGTTTATCAAATCAGCGGTGTTATGAAGGACTGCCTTATTTTCCAGGCACTGTGGTTTTCCTTGGCCAGATCAGTTCAGATCTTGAAAGAGCTGGGTGAGCAGAGAGCCAGGCTCTAGGCAGGCACAGGGCTGCAGGCTGAGCTTCTATCATCTGGGAGAGCCCCTGGGAGAGTCTGCAGAAAATTACGCACGCAAAAAGCAAGAAAACAACCAGCCAGCATCAGCCAGACTATGGTTTTCAACTATGTAAGTAGTTGTTTGGAGGCATTTTTTAAAAGACATGGATACATTTTAAATGTGGCCACAGACCTAATAAGAATGTGGGTTTAAATGGAATTAAAGCCAGAAGTATGGTATTGCTATTGACTCAGCTGTGCCAGTCCTGGGAGACTCTTTGACGAGCAATTGGGAGGACAGTGGCTGTGGAATAAACATGAAATCGAATCAGATCTTTGCTTCTTTCCTTGAAACCGCGAGGGCCTCTGCTCATTACGAAATTCGGGACAAGCACGTGGTGATTTCTGTTTGCAGAGGAACACCAGCCAAATATTAGCCAGCTTGACATTCCAACATGTAGAGGAACGTCTCACTTTTCCCTGCATGATAAGAAAAATAACTGTGGAACTATGGTCTTAGTGCAAAGAGTTAGATCTGAAAGCAGACAATCCCGCTTGGTGTGACAGCGCTTGGCTCTGCAGGGCCGACCTCGCGTCTGCTCACCACCACTGAGGACGACCTTTGCGGAGCCCGGACTGGGCGCGCCTGCAGCTATTCCCTGTTGGAGAAGTTAACTTAGCAGCATTGCTGCAACCAGCCGGCAATTCTGAAGCCTGAAGAATTCAACAGGATCAGAGTGGAATACAGATCGGGTGGCCAGGCGTGTGCTGGACAATGGCTCGGGTGGTCTACACAAGCAGAAACCCTGCTGCCCTAGGTCCACGTGGAGCGATGTCACACTCGCAGCAATGCCTGGCTTCCTCAGGAGATCTTCTCCTAGTGAGTTTTGGCAGCACATTAGCATAAATGCCATAAAATTTTGCCCTGTGTCTTCTTTATTATTTTATAGAGATGTATAATTACCAAAGGGAGGCCGTTACCCGTTTTATGGACTTGAGTGTCTATCTGCCTCTTGCCTCCCATTCTACTTGACGATGAGATCCCCCTTTTGTGCGGCGCTGCTGGGAGGAGAGAAAAGTGACGCTGTTTTATGTAGGGGAGGGGGCACCCGTGGTCACTGCAGAGGTGTGGGCAGCAGACCTCATGAAACGGGAGACTGATCCCCCGGGCGACCGCGACCCACCCAGCCGCTTCCCTGGGAAAGCATGGCTTTCAGGGTGGGTGCTGCAACCCCAGGAGCTCTGAGTCATAAAAATCATAAAGAGTAACGTCCCATGTCTGGAAACAGAAGTGATTTCTAGGAGAATTTATGTATTCAGCGTAATTAATCTGGATGTTTGGAACATATCAGAGACCTTTCTTCTTTTGCAAATTATCAAAGTCCAATTCAATGGGCCTGTGCTTTCCGGCCTCAGAGAAACAGGCCCCGCCTCCGATTCTTTTAGTAAACTCATCTGACAGGTTGTAAATTCCGCCCTCACAACATGACTTTTCCTTTTTATTTATTTTTTTTGTTTGCTCCCTTCTGAAAGAGATAGCAGAGGCAATTCAAATTTCTGCAACTCAAAAGATCACACAGGGCCCAACGAATTGAGTTTCGGTATGTTGGTATTTCTGCCATGTAAGGGGGACTAACCGTAGTCATTTTGGCAATCTGGCCAACCAAGAACAATTTTTTTTTTCAGCCTTATGATCCTTCCCAAACCTTTTACAATAGAAATTTTCCACTAATCTGTGTTTCTATGTTTTAAGTGCTAACAGGAGGCCCTTCGGCTTATGACATCGCAGGAACCACTGTCACCGCTGTGGTCACGGAGCCACCTGAGTGTCAGGGCCCTTCAGTGAACAGGCCGCTCTCCAGAGAGCCCCGTGCAGGTACACGGTCCGTTAGTTAACAAGAAATGAAGGCTGATCTGAATGGCGGGACAAAGGGAAGATCGAGCCTCTCCGGGGATTTTGTGTACTCGGTCCGAAAGGCGCCGCAGAACCCCGCCCGCCAGCACTCGTGCACCCGGGCTTTAGCACGAAGACCCAGCAGAGTAACAAACGGGCTCCCAGCCTAACTCATCCATCTCAAGGACAGGGAGAAGGTTCTATTCAGATTACACTGTGGTTGTTTACTGTTTACTTCTCTCTTTCAGCACCACCAAATGCTCGCCCCGGTTGGCCCACCCCAGCCGAGCGGGAGAGAGCGAGAACCTCCCAAGAACAAGTGGATTCCCAGCTTTATGATGCTGCTGAAGTAAAGGATTGACAGAACGGTCTTGAAATTGAAAAGGAAATACAGCCTCTTGCGACACTCTACGAGCATCTCTCCATGACGAATTCTCTATGAGCCTGAGCTCTCAGTCGTCCTGGTTTGTTCTGGCCTTTTCCTGTCACGGCCCGATTTTAGGTGACCTGTCTCCTATGTCCACCTTATTCTCCTCTCTAAAAGCAGGTGGGTCACCATGTGAGACATGGTGGCAGACGGAGGCTTCGGGTCCTCCGCAGTGGCCACGCCCTATGCCTCGTAGACCTCATCTTCCTTCCTTCCTGACTGAAGAATTCTCTCCACTGTCCTACGGGTGGCCTGTCCTTCATGGGAAGGAGCCATATTCCCACTCCCAGAAGGTCAACTTGTCCAAGCTGAGTGATGGATTTGGGAATGGGTGTGAGGCATATTTCTGGCCCTTAGACTTAGAGAGGAAAGAAGAGGAAGAGAGTTTCCAGCCTGGTCAGAGAGGGCATGCGAAGTGCAGGCCCTGGCCAGCAGTGGCCCACGGCAGCCTGGCCTGGCCCAGCTTGGGGAGTGTTGATGCCAGCCTGGAGAACCCCCCTTCTCTTCAGCGATGTCCTCATGCCTGCCTGTGCTGCTAAGCAGCCCCCTAAAGTCACCAAAATAAATAATAAGGGAAATAGTTCTAAAGACAACCGAGGGAGTCAATCAGTCACATTATGCTACCTCGAAAGTAATATTCAATAGTAAAGTTTTGAATTCCATTACTGAGTCACTGAATAATATGGTTACTGTTAAACAAAGTGTTATTGTCTGCATGTTTGTTCCATAAAATAAATATATATTTTATCTAATCCAAATTGCATCCAACTGTTATAATTTGTGAGAGGTGTTGAAATGCTTTTCTCGCCATTATTTTTAAAGTGCTTCCCTAGATAATGAATTTGGGCTTAGAATCACAGAAATTGGAGACTGAAGAGAGCTCCCGGGTCAGCCCAGGCCACCGGCTGCCACACTCGGGTGGGGGAGCCCTCCACCCGCGTGACAGCACTGCAGAGCAGGATGCAAGGCGGAGGAGGGGGATTTTAATTGGCCATTTCTATTCTGATAGCTTCCAGGCTGGGTCCTGCATCTCCTAAATAAATGCTGATTTTGCAACCCCTACCCACAAAGTGAGGGTCTGCATTGTTATTCTCAGATTCTGTCTTCTATATTTGGGGAAGAAAGACAGGAATAAGATAACTATTGCTCTAGGCCAGTCACCTCAAGACAAATTATAGCAAGAACAAATCTCTCTACCCCAAAAATCATATTCTTGCTTGAAAACTCATTCTTTGAGGGGATAGAGTCTTCGTTTCATTCTATAATTAATGAAAATTTTAAATGCAAGACAAAAATCTTAATTTTGTATTTGGTGTACAGGACGGGTAACACAGATTTTCTTGAAAGGTCTTGAAGAAAGGATTAGCCCAAAGGAGAATAAAATATCACCAAATGGTATAAAGTTGGAACACAATTCACCTCCTTCAGAATTTGGATTGAACAAAAAACCCTAAGTATATAAATTCATGGCTTCACAAGCCCCCTCAGGGCCCCTGAGGAGAGGAGTCTGGGGGCTCAGAGTGAGGCCCGCGCTGCTGTTGGTGCCATGAATGTCCAGCTTGGTGGGAAGCAGGGCCATGGGGAGAGGTGCACACTCACAGGACTCCTGCTCCAGTCAAACAGTTGGGAGGATGGCTGGGGTTCCACCAGGGGCTCTGTTGTCATGAGGCTCAGATAAGCCTCCTAGAAATACACACCCTGGGTGAGAACAAGAAATCGTGGGAATGAGGTTGAAGGTCAGTGGGATCAGGGGAAACACATGGGAGAAGTAACCCCACCTAGAGTTGGTGCCTGTCCCTCACATGAACTCCCAGGCCCAGACCTGAGTTCTAATTCTCCCATGCTTCTTCAACAACACCGTAGGCAGCCAGCCCTGTGGTCCTGTAGGCATGAGGGGCGAGCTGAGCAGAACCACGGCTGGTGGACAGCAAGGACATGAGCCCAGAAGTGGGCCACACGGTCACCAACACCCCTCGAAGCTACAGAGACAGAACTGCCACCGTGGGGGTGCCCCACACTGTTTGGGGTTCTGAGGCCGCAGAGGTAGGATGGCCCTCCAAGACTTCCTCAGCTCCTTAGGCCTAGGACTCTGATGACTTTGATGCAGGCATCCGGATCTCCACAGTGGCAGAAATGTCACCTCCTCACACAGGACCAAGAGACAAGGCAGCCATGGGCACCGTGTGGCCATCAAGAGCTTTTCTAGAATTTTCTACGACTACAGATGTGCAAGTTTTTGATCTTAGGACGGCTTTACATCTTACTATGGGGAGCCTCGAGTAACTTCAGTTTGCATGGCATTTATCATATTTATCGTATTAGAAACTAAAACTGAGAAATTGTTTACTAATTCATTTAAAAACAATAGAAAACTCATTACACATTACCATGTTTTTATGAAAAATAACCAATTTTTTCAGAATACGTGAGAAAATGGCAATGCTTTGCATGTTTGCAAATCTTTTTAAAGTCTAGCTTAACAGAAGGCAGCTGAGTTCTCCTCTCTCTGCATTCGGTCTGCTGCAATGTCATATGACATATGTAGCCTGTGGAATTCACTTGCAGGGTGTAAGAGCGGGTAGCATCTCAGTATTATTGTCAAAATGATTCTGACCTCACAGGTCCCCTAAAAGCCCCTTGGATTCAGCCAGGGTCCTTGGGCCATGCTGAGGACTGCTGGCCTGCCGATCCAGTGGGCCGGCTACTGCGGCTACATTGGGTCCTCAGTCTGTGGGAGCAGGAAAGCATGGGAGACACTCACACAGATTTTGTTTTGATCTTTGAGCTTCCAAGCCGTGGAGGTCGGCTCCTGAGGAGGTAACAGCCTGTCTGTCTGTCTGGGCTGCTCTAACAGAACACCACGGTGGGCGTGGCTTACGAACAACAGAAATTCAGTGCTTGCATATCAGGTGCCAGTCACAGCCCTCTTCCAGGGTGCAGACGTCTCACTGTGTCCTCACAGGGTAGGAGGCGCAAGGGGTCTGTGGGTCTCGTCTATAAGGGCCTGAATCCCATTCACTTGGGCTCTGATCTCATGATCTCATCACCCCCCAAAGGCCCACCTCCTAGTACCTTGGGGAGGTTAGGGTTTCAACATAGGAATTTGGGGGAGCATGAACATTCAGTCTATGGCACACGGTGATTCTGCTTCCCATGCTGGAAGGTGTGAGATTCCAAACACGCCCCACAGTCCTAACAAAGGCTGGCTGTTCTCTCTCTTGAGGCACAGCAAGGTCCCAACGGGACCCACTTGCACAGACTCAGGAGGAGACAGAACGAATATTTATTGAGCGACTGCTAACTACTATGGCATCGTCTATCATTTAGTCCCTTAAGCAACTGTCTAAGGTAGACTCTAAAGCAAAGAAACCAAGAGTTGAAAGGCTGAGTAATGTGCCCGATGATACACAGAAAATCAAAGGAAAATCAAAATTCAAATAAGTTTATCGGCACCAAGATCCACGTCTGTTCACCACAGAACTTGCTCCGTTACATGGGACAGGAGAGAACCAGCAGGTGTGTCCTTTGGTGTGCAAAGAACTATACACATTCTCTCCCATATCGATTGTGCGTCGGCATCTGCCTGCGCCCCCTCAGGATTCAGGGTGTGGTGTCACCTCTGCCCTGCGCGGATGCACAGACGATCCACGTCACCAGGGAGCATGCGGGGAGGGCAGCGAGCAGAGCGCGAAGGGCGGGTCGGGCGGGAGACGTCTCTGAGGAGGGGGCGTCCGAGCTCAGCTCCCACCGGGCCTGGGAGGTGGATGTCCATTCCAGCCAGCTCACAGCCTGGAGGGAGGGAACCTCCCTCCACCGGCCACCCGGCCCCATGCCCTTCACGGGAGCCCCAGGGCCCGCCACAAGCTCTGAGCTGCTTCCCAAGCGTCTGCTGCCACTTTTCATCCACAAAGGAAAATCAGGGCTGTTCTTAGGGACATGAAGCTTCATAAAAATAAATCCCCACAGTTCCTTTCCTTAGAGACAGGAAGTGTGGCCCCTCTGTGGCCAGCAGCCCTCAGGCCTGATCCACCCTGAGACAGAGCGATGGCAGCAAACCCACACCAGTGTAGGGGCGGGATGCACCCTCAGGGCCACCTGCTGGGCTCCCGGGGGGGGGGGGGCCAGGGCCAGGAGTGGAGTGGCCCTCCCAGCCTCCATGCCCGTGAGCCACAAAGCTGGCCCGAGCCCTGGACTGGGCTGCAGAGACACCAGCGCCGTGGAGGAGAGGAAGGGTCCAGTCTCCAGGACCCCCACTCTTTCTCTGCCCTTTCTTAGAATCCAGGCCTCTGGGTGTCTCAAGGTCAAAGTCTGGGAAAGAGAAAATAAAGCTACTCCCAGTTGCTTGGGGGGAGTTTGCTGAGCACCACCTAAATATTGTTACTCTGACCAGTTAGTGGCTTCGGCTGATGGCTGCCCATTGTACAAAAACTGTCAGGTGACACCAGTCTGGGTGAACAAAGCATTCTGTGTGTTGGTGGAGATGTGCACATACGTACTCTGGACAAATTTAAAGATGCTTTGAGTTGAGTAGTGTACATAGTTATGTGTCAATTCATTGTCCCCATAACTTGTGTTTGACTCAGAAACACACACTTGCCTTCTCTCCGCCCTGTGCACATGTGGCCAGGCACACACACTGTGCTCATACACAGAATTCTAAAATAAAGTAACACGTGATGAGCTCCAGGGGTTAGGAAAAGTCTGTGACTGTCCTCAGATTTTCTTCCTTCCTTTCTTTCTCCATCATAAGAGTGGTATTTGTCAGACACTAGGTAAAGAATAATGACACCATAGAAAAGAAATAGCCTGGTAACACCGGCTTCTTCTGCAAGATGTGGATGGGTGCTTTTGAATTACAGAAAAACCTTCTGCTTTTTGAACTCCTGAGTAACAAGGGGAAAAATAACAACAAACCAGGGCTGGAACGCTTTACATGTGCTCTCTCGGTATATGGTGCAGAGCGCTGTGAATGGGGACGGGATTCTGTATAAATCTTCTCTTATTCTGTGTTTCCGAAGGTGTGCAATAGAAAATGCATTCTAACAATAAATGCTAGTCACCTGAGGTCTGTAGCTTGTTTTGTGACTAAGAAAATAAAGCCTCCACTCACCCTTGGCCAACTGAGTTACATTTTATGCTCTTATTAATGTGTTGCAAGGCTTTTTTCATATCAATTTGAAATTATACATCTGGGAAATCCTAGTACAACAGAAGTCAATGCTTTGTGTCTCTGTGTGGCCCTCTGCAATTACTAGAATGTGCAACTATAATTTAGCTCAGGTAAAATTCAATCAGTCACCCCAAGCACAAAGAAATCTCCTCTCCCAGGAAAAAGGAGGAGGCGGAGGAGAGGGACAGAGAGAGAGAGAGGAAGAGATAAAAGGAGGGAAGGGAGAAGGAGAGAGAATGAAAAAAAGAACAGAAGAGGGCTTCCCTACAAATGGCACGAGGGAGCTTCTTAAGGAGTTTGTAAAAAAGATTAGAATATTCAAATTTGAGCTGTGATGGGAAATGTAGCTGGAGGGAGGTTGGGGCTGAGCGTTGCAATTACAGGACCGCCAGCAAGCTTCACAGCCTTTTTGGATTCTTTATAAACATAATGTTTTTTGTGTTAAAAAAAAAGAGAGGAAAAAAAGAAGGGTAATTTCTGTGGGTGCACAGAAATTCATAGGGAGAAACATGGGGATGAATAGTACCAACCCGACATGCATTGGCTGATTGAAAAAAAACACATTTATTGAGAGAATTCAGCAGTCTTTTTCGGACTGGAGAGAGAATCCCACCTCCAAAGAGCTTAGTTGGGTTCTGTAAAGAAAAGCCAGTATATGGCCATACTCTTTGTTTCTTATTGCATTTCTTCACTTCACAACTTTTACCTGTTATTTGGGAAGGACTATTTGTATATGTTCATGAATTCATAGTTCTAGACTTTAGAAAGACTTTTGTATTCACAGTTGCTTCATAGAAGTTGTTCAGCAGGGAGAAGATAGTTGAGCAATAATTCACTTAGAAACCAAATATTGTCCACAGCACAACTCATAGGCTGGTACCCATGGCATGCCTATGGTACCATAGTATTGCCTTTAAAAAAAAAAACTTTGATTTACTATCATTCTTTATCAATATATTTGCTTCTAGTTAGATGACCTTGCAAGCTCACACTTTGATCTCTTCATTCTTATTCCCAGCCGTGATGGACAAAGGATTTCCATTTAACATTTTATTCCGATAATCGTAAATTCAAATGCAGTTCCAAGAAATCATACAGAAAGATCAGCTGAACACTTTACTTAGATCTCTCATGGTCAAGCCTTAACAAAATGACAGTCAAATATCATAGCCAGAACATTGACATCGAACCAGTCCACTTTCTCCAAAACTCAGATACACATGTGGGGGTCTACTTCTGCATTATCTGGTCTGTTCCATTGATCTACGTGTCTATCCCTCCAAAATATATTTAAATATATTTTTGAAAAGTCTATCAGAAAGAAGCTCAAATATATAGTGAACATCTCTGTGAACCAAGAAAAACCCCACAGAAATGGATGGATCTGGAGCAGGTTTCCAATCCAGACACATTCAGAGGCAATCAGAAATCCAAATGGCAAATAATTGGGGCCATTAAAGCACTCAACCTGTCATAGTGAGTAAGAAATTATGAAATAAAAATAGACAAGTATGAATCATGAACAAGAGATAAATGAGAAACCTAGGAAATGCAATAACGGTCACAAAATTAAAAATTAAGTAGACAAAGTAAATTCTAAGCTGATACAGATGAAGAGGGTATTAGTGAGTCGGAAGATGACAGTGAGGAACGTATTGAGAATACAGCAGAGACACAAACTGAATATGAAGGACAAATTCAGACGTGGAAAACAGGTTAAGACGCTCCAACATTCCTGAAGGAAAAACAGATACAGGGGCAGAAAAGCCATTATTCAAAGGGATAGCGGCTGAATGGGAGGTCAACAGTGAGCCCTCAGAAAACAAGCAATGGTTGCCATTAATGAAAAATAAAAATAAACTCACACCTAACTACACCGCAGTGAAAAGACCATTAATTAGAGTGATAGCACATTTCAAATCAGATTCAAAAGATGCCAGGGCACAATGAAATGACATAATCTGAGTGTTGAAGGAAGATGCTATCTGCCTACGATTCTGCATCTAGACAAACTACCATTCAGTAGTAGCATAAAGACATTTTCAGACTTATAAACACTGATATTTTATTAGCCACAGAACCCTCAATGGGAAAAAAAAGGAAAACTACCAAAGGATGATTCAGTAAGAAGTAAACCCAGAAGGAAGGAGGAAAATATAAAAAATAATAACAACATGAAAAATTAGTAAAAATGACAATAAATCGAACTGTTGACTAATTTTTTGTTGCATTTTTAAAAAGAAGAAATTAATGAAAAAAACAAATTCTGTGAATTTTTTAAATAATGAAGCAAAAGTTCTTGACCAATCTGATTGGGATTTTAAAAAATTAGTCAACTTGACCGTTCGCCATGCATTTTGACGAGTGTTGCTCTAGGCACACAGGAAGGTGGGGGCCGAGTTAGGCGGGTCATGGCCGAGGCAAAGTGCACTGAGATCATTGTCTTTCTCTGAGGGAAGTTAAAGAATAAATTTAGATTTAATTAGAAATTTGTCCATCTGCTTAGAGGTATTAGACAAGCATTTGCCAGGTTTTTTAAGCCATTTAGGGCTGTTTGAACAATTAGCATTACTAACAAAATAAACTCATGCCCAATGGAAGATAGTATATTTTGCCATTAAAAGTCATCAAAGTAAGTTTCTTGAATCCTGAATGGCTTGCAATTACCTTCTAATGTATTTTGCATATTTCTAGACAGAAATAACTTCCCATTTACAAAGCGAATGGCTCTGAGAAGTGTCTGCTGATGCTTCTGGTGGATTTGAACAGTGATCAGCAGCGGGGAGGGTCCATTAAAGCCGCACACTTCACTGCAGGCCTTTTTATTAACAGCAGCATCTGCTTTGCCCACGAAACTTGCTCTCATGCAGCTTGGCCACCCAGGCGTCTTAAACATTCGGTCGGACTTTATCTAGCGTTCTGCAGCAATAAACATGCATCCCTTATCTTTTCTTAAAAAGTCCGAAATGAAAGTGGATCAAAAGCACCTCGGAGCTTCAGGACCACGTACGGTCAGCAACAGCTTCCGAAAGGATGCAGGGGCAAGGTGAGCTTCCGAGGGGATGGTAGGCAGCACTGTTATTTTATAACATTTTCCCCATTTGTAAGTTAGGCCTATTCACTATATATCATTTGGGGAAACACTGAAAGAACCACAACAAAGCTGACCCTGTACCACTGCAGTGCCCCCACAGCCTTTGTTCTCACGTGTCCCCGGCCCCAGGGGGCACCATCTCCCTCTGACGGGCACAGCACGAAGTGCTTTATACCGAGGCGGTCCCCCAGGGTTTGCTCTTGAGGAAGTGATGACCCAGTGGCGCGACTCTCTGGTCAAAGTCCCAGAGCCAAAGGCTGGCGGGTCTAGGATTCGAAACATCTGCCTCAAAGCTGTGAATTTCCTACTCACTAACACTGCTGTCATTCTCCCTTCTACCACGAAAGATAAATATTATTTTTTTGCCCATTTTTTCAGGTGATTTACTGGGGCTCAGAAATGCTAAGCTGGCCACCTCCTGATAGAGCTGGAGGCGTAACCGGCATTCATCAGACTCCAAAGTGGCTTAATGTTCACCTTTTACTATTGTCACCCTAACCGAATTAGGACAATGTAAGGAAGAAGATTGTCCAGAACATGATGAAAGAGAAAAGGATACTCTCAGGTCCCAAGGCAGGAGAGGCACCTCCAACCACTGCACCTGCTCCCTGAGGCCCGGAGGGGACAGAAGCAGGGCCGAGCAGGCATGAAGAAAGGAGAGCCGCAGCCGCAGCCCAGGGGTCTGTCCCCTCAGCCCCTGCCTGGACGCAAGGGGCTCTCTTTGCCATCACCTCCACCCCCACCTTCCCCTCATGCCATCACCCAGCCCCTGCGACCCTCCTTGTGCTGCCAACTCCTGTGGCCTCTCCTGAACTTCATTCCTGGGCGAGCGTGGCACCCTCTGGGACACGGCGGGGGGCCGATGCTCCGGAGTCCCGCGAACCCACAGCGCACTGCCTGCCCCCCTCCTTACCTCACTGGTCCCCGCTGGTAACACCCGATGTGTCCTGTTTCACTTCTGTCTCTCCTTGGTGGAACTGAACCCCACTGGGCAGGGATTTTAGTCACTGCTATGTTCTCAGTGCCTAGAGAACTGTCTGGTCCATAACAGACATTTAATAGTAAGTATGAGCGAATGAATTCATTTCAGGAGCTGGCATTCTCTAAGAACAGCTGATGTCCTTGCTGCTCTACGTGGCCCAGGGTCACCCTTTGCACCTGCAGAGAAGGAAACAATCCTCATATTCTATTTGGCCCTTTCTGAGCTCTATTTATATAACACATAAACACAGCCTTTTCATTTTAAACTTTAGGAATCCACCTGAACAAATTTGTTTGTGGTTGTAGGACATAATGTAAATGTTAACAACCTTGTAAAACTGCAGCTGACAGAAAGCAGGATGTGGAAGGAAAGTAGGAGTGTTAATACCTTCATGGTACAAATTAGGAAGTCATGTGATGGAGCAAGAAATAGAGGCTTAAGGGTGTTTTTATTTAAAGTCACAGAGGTAACCATAATAGAAACTAAAAATAATAATGGAAATAGCAAACATTGTGAAGAAGTCGAGAGGGGGGGTTAGTTGGAGTGACTCGAGCTCTAAGTTTTCACATAAGAACGCACGTGGGTCAGGGCACCATCCAGGCTGCTGGAATGCGGAGATGCAGGACAATGGCTAGAGCAAGACGGGGATTCGTTTCTCTCTTGCAGTGCGGTTTGGGGTGGGTCAGTGACCCAAGCTGGGGGGCAGCCTTTGTCCGCAAGCTCCTCTCAGAGCCAGGACCCTCTGCTCGCACTGCCCCCCCCCCCCGCAGGGTCACTCCGCCTTCTGGGGTGAACCTGGCCCCCTGCCCAGAGGAAGTGCAAAGAAGAGATGAAGGACCAGAAGTTTCCTTTCAAGGATGTGACCCCCAGTGTAGAATGTCACATTTTCCATCAGCCAAATCGCGATCACAGAGCCATAGCACCTGCAGCTTGGAAGGAGGAAGGAGTGGATGGGTAGTGAGGGTATTTAGCAGGCTTTGATCAAGGAGTTAATAGATACTACACAAAGTTACAAGCCAAAAAGAAGCAAACATGAAAGCGCATGACTCAGGTTTCTGTGGCTCTGTCGGTCAGGACAGGCTGTCATGTCGCAATGATGAACGGCCCAGAATCCCATCTGCATGTCCGGCATGGGGGCCCCACAGCACCGCATTAGCTCGGGGACAGGCTGGGGCAGCTGGTGGTTGTGACCAGGCTGATACTGTGGGAAATCGCTGTTACAGGCTGGACTGTGTCTTCAGGAGGGTCTGTTGGGTCAGAAACCCCGTAGCTCCCAATGTGACCTTATTTGGACATGGAGCCATTGTAGGTGTTACCAGTGACGATGAGGTTATGCGGGATGGGGTGGACCCCAAATCTCCTATGACTGGTGTCCTCACAATGAGGGGAGACGGAGACAGACCCAAAGAGAAGCAGAGATCAGACACGAGCTCCTGCAGCCCAGAGGGAGGCTGGCTGAGCAAGAGGGCCCTGCAGGGGGCAGGCCCTGATGACCCTCGGTTTCACACTTCGGCGCTCCAGACCTGGGAGACGAGACATGTGTTGTTCCGAGCCCCCTAGTTTGCGGGGCGTTGCTGCGGTCACCAACCGGGCGCGGTGCTTAGAGGCTCTGGCCTGAAAGTGGCCCTCGGCGATGCCCCTCCTTTTCCGTCGGCCAAAGCAGGTGGCGCCTGTCTGATCCAGGGGGGCGGGGAACCCCGAGCCTACAGGGCGCCTGTGGCGCTGTGAGCAGTCTGATAACTAACAAGAAGCCCGGACTGACAGCTGGTTGGGAGGCAGCGGCTGGGGTCCTGCCAGGGCTGCGGGGACACCCTCCCTGCCGGCCCTGAGGACGGAGCACCCTGCCCTCGCTCAGGAGTGAGACTTCCTACAAGTGAAATGTTTTCTTATGCTTGGCGCAGGATGAATTATGACTCTAAACTTTTCAATCAAGTGAGGGGTCGTCGGGACCATGAGCCGCGTGGGAGGCACAGCAGTGGGTGTGAAGACCCGGCGTGGCGCGCCGGACCTGCCTTCACACCCGCTTGCACGACTACGTTCAAGCTCAAGGGCTGCCGCAGGCTACTTAATGTCTCCAAACGTCAGCTTCCTCATCTGTAAAATGGCGGTAATATTTACCTGGTTAATGGACTTTATGGAGAGAAAGAGAGAAATTAGTATCTGAAAATAGATTTGTAATGGTTAATTTTATGTGTCAACCTGACAGGGCTCAGGGAAACCCAGAGAGCTGTTAAAACGTTATTTCTGGGTGTGTCTGTGAGAGTGTTTCTGGGAAGAATTAGCATTTGACTCAATAGACAGGGTGAGAAAAATGTGCCTCTCCGAGACAGGCGGACATGATCCAATCCAGTGGCGGCCTGACCGAACAAGACAGCAGAGGGAGGATGGATTGCCCCTGGCATGGCCACCTTCTGCCCTCGGAAAGGGCAGCTCTCACTGCCTGGTTCACAGGCCTTTGGATCCAGACCAGGACCTGCACCATCCGCACCCCAACACTGGGGCCGTTGGACTCGGGCTGAGATGTGCACCTCCAGCTCCCCCGGCCCTCAGGCCTCTGCACCTGAACTGCTTTCCTGGGTGTCCAGCTTGCAGACAACTGATGATGGGACTGCTTGGCCTCCATGGCCATGTGAACCAACTCCTATTTTATATATACATGTAAAATACAGATTTCTATTATGTACCTATAGAGATTTATTTCTCTGGAGATAACATTTATTTATTTTAATAAATAAAGATATCTTATTAATTAAAATTATATTTTATTTTTATAAATATTAATTTAATATATTATAAATATATGAAATTATTATTTAACAGAATAAAATAAGGTACTTATTTTCTTATTATAAATAAAATATCTTATTTATTTTTTGGAGAACCTTGACTAATAAATGCATACATGGTCATAAGTTGTGTGTGTGTGTGTGTGTGAATGTGTGTGTGTATTTTAAATGACATATGCCAATCAAGCGTAGTATTGCCCTTGGGCCAGTGGTTCGGCACTGGTTAGCTAACCTTAGAGGAGCCAGTTATACAGTATCCAGTGAGATGTCCCTTACGGGTCTCAGCATTGACTAAACATCTCCCATTTACTTGTCTCAAAACCACCTAAAAGAGAGAAATTGAGCCCAGGCCTGGGGCCCCAGAAGAGATTATGTTCATAGGAATCTTTGCCCAAAATTGATTTTCGGATACAATAATTAAAACTCATCATTGGTTTGGAGGGATCATCACCCAAGAGCAGGAAAGGGGCCAAGAGCCGTGTGACGGGAAGCAGACCTCGTGCCAGACACGTGAGGAGAACAGGAGGGACAGCTCGGTGAGGTGGTGGACGAGCAGAAGAGGTGGGAGGGCAGAGGGGGCGCGGCTGCGCCATCTGGTCTCCCGGTAAGTAGCTGAATATGAACTCCCTTCTGAAATCACCAACTCTTGTAAACCAAGTGCATGTAACCTTGTATCTGTGCTGCTGGGTTAATCTCAGTTTAGAGTACGTTTTGATAAACTGCATTACCTATGATTAAAACAGCAACCACTCTACAGGGAAGGAGGAATATTGGCAAGGCAGCAAACCACAGAAGACAAGTTTCGCATTTTTGTTGTTCTGTTTCATCGTTCTGTTTCTATTTGTCTTTAAACTTTATCACCAAAGATCTCAGCTGATATCCCTGCCAAGGAGCAGAGGCAGGTTTTCAGGTCCTTATATTTATATTATTTAGGGGAGCTTCTTTAAGAAAAATAATAAAATATTGTTCATACAAATCTTACTCCTGCGAAAGACATTGATCCCAGGGTCTTGGAAGGACTGTGCAAGGGAGGGGCCCCAAAATTATGCCTCATGAACTTTGCCATAGATCTGCTCTGGTCCCACCTGATCCCAGCTGTCTCCCTGGTCAGGAGTCCCTTGATCGTGTCTACTAAACCGTCAGCTCCCAAATCCCAGCCCTCTTACTGAAGCCCTGCTACCACCTGAAATATGATCCTAGTGCCAAATTCATGTCATTTATTTGTTACTGGCCTGGGACGGGTCAGAGGGTACCCCAGAGGTGCAGCGATGAAGGGACAGGCAGGAAGCCGCACGCTGTGCCCCACACGGCTATCGCCCCAGCCCTGCGTGGGAGCAAATGGCCTTTGCATGCCACTCTCCACTTCAGCTCCGCTTCAGCCACTTTCCATCATAATGACCACTCACCTGTACCTGGGCTCACACTCTGGGGCTGGCGATTTCTTCTGAGACCACCAATTCAATTAAGTCTTAAAGCCCAAGCAGAGCTAAACCATGAATATAAGATGTCACATTAATATGACATTTTTTCCAGTCAAAATAGAAGGATTACTTCAAAGCCACAGTCCACACAGACACTGGGAATATGAGCTGGTATTTGCTACACAATCCACTCCACAGCTCTGACGACATCCTGTTGGGAAGTGCCCGGGGCTGGGCCTGCTGGAGGAGGAGGAGGTTAGCACTCTGCCTAGCCGTGCCTGAGGGCCCCACTCCAGACCCAACAGCCCCACATTTCAGGACGGAGGCCCACTGCTCCTCTGCCCTCATGCCTCCCCATTCCGGTTCCAACTGGATCACCCCACATGTCCACAGATGCATCACCAGGTCCTGGGATACCGCCTGCAACTCTGAACATTGAAGTCCAGGCCACAGGCTTCCTGAGCTGTGGAAGAGAGACTCAGACTCAGCACCTAACTCCCTCCTGTGGCACGTCAGACAGTGAACAGGTCACTAGGAAGACGTAAGAGTCTCGGTCTAGCATAGGAGAAGACACGGTGGGGCCGCTAAACTTAGATATTGTGTCACGTAGGCAACACTCTGTTCTAGAAGTTTCAGACCTGAGCCCATAGTACAGAGCTTGATAACCAAAAATGGTAAGACATTTAAGCAAAGGAGACCATGTGCTCAGAGGTCAAGAACGTGGGCCTGGAATATGCATCAGAAGAGCCTGACTCTGCCACATCTCAGCCGCATGACCACGGAGAAGTCACTTTCCCTGGCTGGGACTACTGAGGGCCTGTGATTTCTTCTCATCCATAATACGGATGGATATAAACTCAAACTTGGCTCACAGAGCTATGTAGAAGATGAAGTGAGATAATGCCTCTGAACAGCCGAGCCTGATGCTCCACAGCGAAGCCTTGGCCGATGTGGTTGATATGTTATTTACTTCGCGACCACTCCTGGAAACCTGGGACCACTGAGCACCAGCTTCCTACTCCAATCCAGAGTGTTTCTCAGCTGGGCACAGGGAAGTATCCACTGTAAGCAGGTAGAAGCCTTTTCCAGGCTGCTAAGAGACTAGAGAAGTCAACCAGAATCAGTGAAATCCTATTTCAGTCTATGCAAAAAATATCCAACAGGTGTCACCTCCTCATGATAGCTGAGTAGCTGGAGATGCAGATTGAAAATATTCATTTTTTACCATAAATCCTATTGAAACTTTTTTATTGTTGTTCTACTAACATTGATTAACATTATTTCAAAAACAAAGTTTTAAAAACTAAACCTGCTTGGGGGCCTTCTAGAGACTGATAGGACAAAGGCCTGTCCTACAGGGAGTTTATGAATGTGGTAGAGGGTCCAGCACCTCCGTGCGTCCCTGGCTGGCTGGAGCCTTTCTCTCTCCTTGTGGAGAAGACAGATCATGAGGGGAAGGGAGGTCACATTCCCCACTGGATGTGGGGAAGCCCTGCCCCCAACACCGAAGCAAACAGCCTATCGGTTTCTGTGTTAACTCATCTTGGTCTGTTTGTTTTATTTCAAGAACTGAAGACCAGACCTTCTGATCTAGGCCACAGAACAAAGAAGGAACAAGAGTCATCACAGTGAAACACATTGGAACATTCTGGAATGCAGGTCCCAACCTCTGTGTGCCACCCTTGAGGAGGGTGGGTGACATGGGTGGTGTGTGTCCCAACCCCTCTCCCAGGTCCCTTTCCCTTGTGTCTCTGACAAATATGGTAACAGTATCACATGTGACCCACACAAAACTCAGACACAATGACATCACTGATGCAAGATTTAAGGGATCAGTTATATCCCTTCCCTTCTCTTTTCTTTTAAAGTAAATTATCTTGCAAATTGGACCACGCTTAACAAATGATATATAAGACCAGCATGATACCAACTTGGCTTGAGGCCTTGAATTCTAGGCAAAGTGAAATGAAAGCACAAAGCCCCACTGCCAGTCTCCCCACAGAGATGTTGGAGAGGACAGCGAGGGGCTGATCAACCACGCACCATCCGTGTGTGAAGTCATGTCACCAAGAAAGGGTGGTGGTGAAGCAGCTTTGAGGCCAATATCAATTCACACTTCCACCTCGGGCTTTCAGAACATGGCAATAGAATCTGGTGACATCAGTGACAACTCACTAATCTCTCCACACACATGCAGGGCCAGCCGTGAGCCACGTGGCAGGTGCACAAGGGGTGCATGGCCCCTGCCTGCACAGTGTCACGAATACACGGTGAGGGAGATGCAGGACACATACTTCTAGAAAGAGATCCATCAAAATGCCTATAATCAATAGTAGTATCTGTTGATTAATAATTACCTCTCAAATACAGAGAAGCAGAGCCTTAGAAGCCAGGTGAAGTGCTGCATTCAGGTGAGCTCCATTCTGGGTGGAGTTGCCCTAATGATGCAGGAATCAGGATCTGCGGATG
Source organism: Phataginus tricuspis (assembly GCA_029783875.1). Taxonomy (NCBI): domain Eukaryota; kingdom Metazoa; phylum Chordata; class Mammalia; order Pholidota; family Manidae; genus Phataginus; species Phataginus tricuspis. The sequence continues at coordinate 41,075,626 of JAQQAC010022866.1, read as the reverse complement.
GTATGGCTTGGAGTATTTGTTCTGCCCACTGAGGCTCATTCCAAAATACTTCAAAATATATTAGGAACTAAATATCTACATAAAAACTGCATCTACATAAAGCAAAGAAAGAGAAGAATTCCACACACCCTACACTCCACCCCACAACTGGCCAGTGTGTGCGTGTGTGAACCTGCCTGTGGTGAGAACCTCTATTTTCAGACAGGCTTCTACACATTGCACAGAGCACAGGACAGAGGAATAGGACCCACTGTTGCATATTAGCTGAACTGTTTCTAATGAAAACACCAGGTGAAGCTTGATAACAAAAGGTGCAACTGGCACATGACTTCTGCAGAGAGACAGAGCTGCAGGGAGTGGCTATGACCCATCTGATAGGACTTGGGCTCCAGGAAGAAAAATGGAAGAGTTGTGCAGACATATATTGGTGGGTGGCCAAGTTTAGGAAAACATGTAGCTGCTTCTCAGAACCCTTATTGCCCATAAAAGAACATTTCACATAGCCAACCACTCAAATTTATGTGAACCCTAAGGGGTAAATTTCCAGGGCTGTGAATGGAGATACACTCACAATTCTCATTATTGTTAATAGAAATTGTGCGTAACTTCTCACTCAGTGCCCCTTCTTGAGAATAAATCATTGTGTGTGTGTGTGTGTGTGTGTGTGTGTGTAAACACTAAATATCTCTAACTCCCCCATCTCTGGTAACAGTTCCATGGAAGAAAATTACTGCATGTAAACTTACATTTCTCAAGAAGTCTTTCTACATTTATTTTCCCCAGTGATACTTCTTAGATGAGTCTTTTTAAAGCAGAAGTTGGAAAAGACCGACAATGGGGGCCAGGCAATGGCAGCTGGAAGGTAGGGAAGAGGGTGCTGGTTTGCCTTCTCCAAATGAGAGTGAAGGTTTTCAATGCCAGTGGATGCTTCGTTTACTTCTAAATGTTGGAAGATCCCACAGCGGGAGAACGGAAGCCAGGAGGAAAGGAGGGACCAGGAAGGATGCTGAGCAACCAAGGAGGGCAAGAGGGTGGCACTTGGAGCTCCAAGTAAAGAAATGTATCAAGAAAATGGAAATAATTGATTGTACAAACTCCTTTGGAGATGAATCACTAACAGGAACATAGAACTTTAAGCCCTTCATCCCCTCTCCCCCCAAAATGTAACACCAGGAAAATAAACAATGCACAAAAAAGAAATGCGGTCCTAGTATGCTATATGGCTCATCTCTAAATAATATTTTCAAAGTCATAGTAATGTAAAAGCAATGACTGGTCTGACCAAGACATACAATATAGCTGTACTGGGAGCAAGGTGGCAGGGGACAGATGTGATGGGAGACAGGGACGGAGGCATGTGTGACATAACAATGTTGTTATCCATAGTAGGAAGTCATTTTATAGTATCTAGAGCTTAAAATAAAGTCATTGTCGTTGGTCGAAGAGACAGGAGGGGTGATATAGGGATAGCTTTTGTCCCCATAATAAGCCCTATCAGCTATTTTCCATTTAAAAGTATGCATATGTATAATGTTAACAAAAATGAAAATGGAAACATTAAGGAGGAAGCCAAGTATCCGAGTGGACTTGAAAAATGACAGCTACTCTTCCATACCTGGGTCCTGCAGCCTGAGCCCTCAGTGTCAGGATTGCAGCAGAAGCAATTGATGTTTGATTTGCTTTAGACATATTTTCTCATAACAAAACTTCATAATGCAATTTATGGTTAGAGGGCTTGTCCCAGATTTCAGGTAATCGCAGGATTGCTGGAAAAGGAAATGTGCCACCTGCAATATCCATAAAATGACTGGGGAAAATTTGTGTTTGCACTGACTCGGGAGTTACACTAGTACTTTTCCTTGAATTTACATGACACTTTTCTTTCAAAGCACTCGAAGCATTTTACAGATTCTGTTTCATTAATTGTCACAACATCTTGAGCAGGCTGCCATCCAGTCTCATGAATGGGGAAGGGAGAAGGAGAGATGCAGAAAAGTTCAGTCACTAGACCTGAAAGGATGACAAGGAGACCCAACTTTTTACATAGCAATGGACAAGAATAATATTCAGCTCTTCTACATTTTTTTAACAGCCTGGACCATTATTTTCTCCTGTGAAACATGAACAAAAATGAGTCAATAGTTTTCTTAAGGTCTTTAGGAACACAAATCATAGCTAAGCTGGAAAAAAAACACTTTCAAAGTAACTGGATTATCTATCTGACAGATGTCATAGGTCCAGGAAAAAAAGAAGTGTTTGACAATCAAAAAATGGGAAGATTGCCAAAATAATCTTGAAAAAACAACAATATTCACATTTCCTGATTTCAAAACTTACTATAGAGCTACAGTATGGTACTGGCACAGGACAGACCATACAACAATAGAATAGAATAAAGAGTCCAGATATGAAGCCTTGTATGTACCATCATATGATTTCTGATAAGGGTGCTAAGATCATTCAGTGAGGAAAGGACAGTCTCTTCAACAAATAGTGCTGAGACAACTGGACATCCACCTGCAAAAGAGTAAAGTTGGACCCTTATTTTATACCATGTGCAAAAACTGACTCAAAACGGATCAAATATCTAACCATTAGAGCTAAAATAGTAAAACTCTCAGAAGAAAACATAGAGGAAATCTTCCTGACATTGGATTTAGCAATGATTCTTGGATATGACACTAATAGCACAGATAACAACAGAAAAACTAGACAGATTGTGTTTTGCCAAAATTTAAAATGTCTGTACATAAAAGGACACTATCAAGAGAGGGAAAGACAACCCACAGGATGGAAGAAAAATTTGTAAACCGAATCTGGTAACAAATTAATATCCAGAATATACAAAGAACTCCTAAAACTCAACAACAAAAAACAGCCAACCCAAGTCAAAAATGGGCAAAGAACATGAACAGACCTTCCTCAAAGAAGGCATACAAATGACCAATATGCACAGGAAAAGATACTTAACATCACTAGTCATCAGGGATATGCAAGTGGAAACCCCAATGAGATACCACTTCATACCTATTAGGATGGTTTTTACCAAAAATGGAGAATCACAAGTTGTTCATGAGGATGTGGAGAAATTGGAATCTTTGTGCATTGCTGGTGGGAATATAAAATGGGACAGCCTCTGTAAAAAACAGTTTGGCAGGTCCTCAAAGACTTAAACATAAGATTGCCATATGGTTCAGCACTTCCACTTCTGTGTATATCCCCAAAGAATTGAAAACAGGGACACAAATAGATATTTGTATGGCAATGTTCATAACAGCATTATTCAACAGTAGCCAATAGGTAAAAACAACCCATGTGTCCATCAATGAATGAGTGGATAAATAAAGGCAGTATAGCTACACAATTGAATATTATTCAGCCTTCAAAAGGAAGAACATTCCAACACCCACTATGAACCCTGAGGACATTATGCTGAGTGAAATAAGCCAGTCACAGAAGGACAAATGCTGAGTGATCACACTGAAATGTGGTGCCTTGAATAGGCAATTTCATAGGCACAGGAGGTAGAAAGGAGGTCACCAGAGGTTGGGGGATAGGAAGTGAAGAGTTGTTTCATGGGGACAGAGTTTCAGCTTAGGGTAATGAAAACACTCTGGAGACGGATGGTGGTGATGCTTGTGCAAAAGTGTGAACACACTTAACGCCATTGAGCTGTACACTTAAAAGTGGTTGAAATGGTATATTTTATGTTATGTGTATTTTACTAATAAATAAATAATGTTAGAATTAGGAAAAAATTTTCTTGCAAAACACTACTGGCCATGTTTGCTCTTGGAAATTCACAGTGTATATTAAAGACTCTAAGAATCCTGCCATAAAGAGGTCTATTAGCTGTGTATAGCCCAATGTTTCTCAAAGATGCCTGAATGTGGAACCCTGTCTTGGCCCATTTCTTAGGCCCCACGGTGAGTGGTCTGAGGTCATCAGTTCAGGAAGCTGCTCTAACAGGATTTTACAGCACCAGTGGGTTGGGGTCTCTGCCAACATGAGGTACCTGGTCAATTTAAATAGTTTTTCAGGACAGCATTTTTAAATTAGAATGAAACAACTGCACATAAGGATGTTCCAAAGATGACAAGAGAAGGAAGGAAAAGGAGGTGGAAGGTTGTCTCTTGTCCTAAAGAAGTCATCTCCCTGTATTTTTTTTCCTGGTTGACAAAAAGTGGTAGAAAATCTATGCTGTGATCTCTAGAGCAGAAGATAAACCCAGCAAACCTCAGTCTTGCAAAGAGGTAGCACAGGCCTGAGTAGGGAGGGTGAGCAGCAGGTCCTGTAGGCTTTTCGATCAGCTGATCTCCACAGAGGCAGGGCTCACAGGCATGCACGTGCAGGGCTCCAGACCCCCAGTGGGCCAATCGTCTTCCGGGAGCTTCCCAGTGGTTTGCACGGGAGGTTGATATATTTCTGGGAGGAGTACGAGCATGAGGCCTCAGACTTCTGCATCGCGTGTTCGGAAATGAATTGCTTTTCTGCTCACGGTGCACAGCATTCTAGCTAAATGTACAAACCATCTTAATGCTACCGTGATGCCCTGTGTTCCTTCCAGTCAGTGGCGGGAATTCCAGAAATGGGAAAATAAAAGGGAGAAACCCCTTTCGGTTGGGCAGCAGAACTCTGCAGCTGTGGCTGCAAAAGCTGAGACAACTAGAATGGTGCAGCAGGCCACGGCCATGGAGCACTTTGCAGACTGTCCCCGAAGCAGTGCCACGGTGTGGCCCACTGAGCAGGGAGCTTCCCCGGGAGTCCCGGCGCTCCATGCCAGCCCTCCAGCAGCGGCTGGCCCTGTCTGCATCCCTAGTATTGTACTGTTTGCATCTTTCATCTCCAGCGGCTGCATCACATTGACCCTCCTCAGGTGTGTCTACACTGGGCCTTGTGACACTGCCGGGGACATGTGGATAGGCCTTTGTGACTGGCCCTTCCGGAACCATCAGATTAACTAGCACTGTGGGCCCATCCGCGGCAGGCACTTGTGAGTTATAGCCAATCGTGCTCACAGCAGCAAAGCCCTGCCCACCCCTCCCCTCTGTCTTCTCCCCTCCTTCCCTGAATGGAGTGTCTTGAAAAGGCCTGTCTTTCTCATCTCATGTGTGGGATGCCATCAGCTTATTTCACACACAGGGCTCTCACAGAGGCACCTTTTTCAATGGCAAAACCTAATGGAAACAAATTCAGTCCAAGGGTCAATTATGGGCTTATTTTCATATTTATGGACGGAATACTTTCCCCCAAAAGACGCTAATGATAGCCTAAAGGACAGGCTAATCAAAACACCCTCGCTGAAGGGAAGGAACGGAGGAAGCCTCAGCCCTCCCCTCACAGAACGGTTGCATCCTCTCCATATTTTCCCACTTCAATCTCTCCCCAGTGAACATTCTTTAAAATATCTTGACAAAAATCAGTGTTTTAACAAAGGGAGGCTTATTATTCCCAATTCTCCACTGGCAGAAATAATAACATTGAACAAATAACTCCTTTCAGTTAGGGGCCATTAGCTGTTCGTCTTGCTGAGGAAAAGCCAGCGCAGCAGGGCAGGGCAGCCTCCTCATGTGACACCTTGGGGGTGTGGGCGGCAGCCTCTGTCTGCTCACCTGACTCATCGGCACACACGGAGCCAGGCAGGTTAGGGATGCTGAGCTCTAACAGCGATCGCGTTTAAGCTGTAGGTTCTAATTAGCAGGACGCACTCTGTAGACACCACCACCAAAATGCTCCTGTGGCAGGACTTCATGGGGTTCCTCCAATTTGTTGATTATTAACCAACATCAGATTTAACAATCTTGCATTTGTTTAGCTAAAATGTAGTTATATTGCAATTATAAATGCTCTGTGAGCCCACAATTATCAGCACAGAAGATACATCTGTAATACCTATAAGATATTTTCAAGCCATGTACTAGAATTTCATAGTATCTTTGGCCAAATATAAGCAGATCCCCCATCTCTCTAAAGCTGATTTTAAAAGCATATTACTCTCGCCTCATCCTCAGATCACTGTGGCCAGCGGGGTCCTGCCTCACGCTGAAGGTCAGCTTTCCAGTTGTCAGATGTGAGCAGTTAAGCAACTTCTTTCCTGATTCTGATTTTCGAGCCTGGAACACGGCCCACAGAGAGTGCTTCCCGTGCCCCCTGACTTGACCTGTACAACCTCTCACAGGACACGACTCAACTTGAAGAGGAGACGCTTATCTCTGCAGATGGCCAATGATGGTGACACAGAACACACATCAGAGACATGAGGCTTTATTTTTGCAAATAAATATAGCTCTTGTTGATTGCATGCTTGTCCTCGGCCACAGTCCATGCTACTCACTTCATATCCTTTGTCTCATTTGCTCCTCACATCAGTTCTCAGAGGAAAGAGATTCCAGATGGGGAAACTGAGTCACATCTCTACTCGCTCAGACAAATAGGATTTGGCACAGGGCTGGCCTGACCTCAGAGCCATCCTAAGCAGCCCTCGGGAGCTGTGCTCCCGCCTTGTGCTGAATGCCTTGCACCAGGCACTGCCTGGACCCCCACAGACAGAACCCATAAGCCATGTCTCCAATTCCAAGACCCTCAGTGTGCAGAGGGAGGAGGACACAGATCCTGCCAGGAGAGCCGCGAGGGACATTTGCAGAGCCCCAAGGAGAGGTAGCAATGGTGCCCATGAAGGAGCCCCACCTGCCTCCCGGGCAGCTCCTCTGTAAATCGCCCACCAAGGGCAGAGCCAAGCCAGCAGACAGGCTCACCAAGGCCGCCCTCTGTCCTGGCAGCCCACCTGGAGCCCATCACCTATAAAACAACCAACCCAGAGACACTTCACTGACTTCTGGCCCGCCAGCTGCTGCAGAATCAGTGGTAACACGTGCCCATGCTTTGCGGTTCCGCTGGCAAAAGAGCGTTACCCACAGGAGAAGAGAAGTAAGATGAGCCTGCTGGGAAGGAGAGTGGTGGCCTTCCAGAGGCCTGGAGCGAGAGTGGCTGGCCTTGGGTGGGACCGGGGTTTACGGAGGCTTTCCAGAGAAAGCAACATTGAGGCTGAGACATGAGGACTCCCAGAAGAGGGCGGAGGAGAGGCCCGGGGGCAAGACAGACAAGCGTGTTTGAGAACCAGAGTCAGAGGAGCAGAGCAGGGAACCGGCGAGGGAATGGGGGTCATAGGGCAGCGAGGAAGGAGACCAGACCGGTGTGTGAGCCACAGAGGGCCTTCAGACTTGATTACGCCAGAACAACTTAATCTCAGGCACACATGCCCTATGAAAGGCAGAATTCTCCGTGGCTCCCAGCATCCTGCCCCTAGGGTACCTACCCTGTGCGATCCTTTCCCCTGAAGCGTAGGCAGGACTTCACTGCCACAGTTAAGTCACCTTATATGGCAAAGGGGAAGGGATTTGAAAGATCATTAAAGTTCCCAGTCAGATGACTTTGAGTTCATCTAAAGGGGAATTACCCTTGGTGGGCCTGACCTAAACAGGTGAACGCATTTCAAAGCAACAGAGATGCTCCTGCTGGCCTTGAACAAGCAAGTCGTGCCATGTTATGGAAGAGGCCACATGGCAGGGACTGTGGGCGTCATTCCTACAATGCGAGGGACTGAATTTTGCCAACACCCAGAGCTTGGAAGAGGACCCAGTCCCCAGAGGAGACCCTCGCCAACACCTTGATCCCAGCTCAGTGAGACCTTGAGCAGAGAACCTGAATGTCCCACTTGCAGAAGCTGAGATGAATGGTATGTGTTGTCATAGTCACTAAATTTGTGGTGATTTGTTACACAACAACGGGAAACAAACAGGAAGAATAAAGATGCGATAGGGGTGAAGGGGGCTCGCCGTTCCTCCGCGAATAGGAATGATGCAGAGCTCAAGCTGATGACAGTGACACTGAAGGTGATGACGGCGCCCACACCTGATGTGACAGCATCTTCCGGAGCGTGACGTTCATTCCATAAAATAGTGATATGAGAGCTGGTTTTGCAATGAACTCCATCGATACTCATTTCAATTAAGGAATTATAAGCAAAATATGAGACACTCGCCTCCCTTAGGAGACCTTCCCGGGGCCTCAGACGCTCCCACGTGCTCTCCTCGCGAGTCTCCACCACAGCCCGCACCGCTCTGTAGGTGACCGGCTTGTCTGTCCCCACTCCGAGTCATAATTTAACCTGGGAGAGTCTTATTCAGACTTTTTCTCTCATGTTTATCAAAACGCCACACCTAGGAGCAAAACGTTGGTTTGGTGAATGAATGTATGAGTGAATGAGACTTTTTAGGAGGGAAATAATGTTGATGCTTCTAGGAAAATGGAAAGTGAACACAAATAATCAGTTAGCTAGAGGCTCATGGGGAGAGAAGGTCACGGCCTCCGTAAGTGATACTGAGGCCCAGAGCCTCACGTGACACCGGGGTTCTGTGAGGGATGCTCACCGGCGGCCTCGGTGAGGAGGCTGGTGGAGCTGAAGGAAAGAAGGGCGGATTAAATCAGCCCAGAAGATAAGAGCTAAGATCAGCGATGACTCTAACTGCAGAACATACCTGCCTGCAGCTAACCCACCAACGGATGAAGGTGGGTTCAGATAGACAACTGGCCTGAAAGAAGGTATCAGACCTGAACAACTGAAGGACACATGTTTCTGGGACATTAACCTGAGCATCACCAAAACGCCAAAAATAAAATCATCAAGGCAGCCCAGAGCCTGCGCTGATGTTCTCTTGGTGTAGATCGTAGTCTTCTGAAGTCCCTTTGATCCGGTCAGCAGGCCTCCCCGCCTGGAGCTCACCCTGCCTCCTACTAGCTGTATCTTCTAAACTTAAGGGGAAGCGTAGGCTTTCTCTCCTCTACCTTTATTCCAACCCCAGGA